>OZ005759.1:15250726-15756717 GCA_963930825.1 Silvanus unidentatus | reverse complement strand
CTTTGTCGTCACTGGTTCAGCATACACCCTGTCCTTGATGTAGACCCAGATGAAAAAATCCAAAGGCGTCAAGTCAGGAGATCGAGCGGGCCACAGAAAAGGACCCCTATTCGCAAACCAACGATCTTCAAAAATGCCCTCCAAAACTTGATTTACCGCAGCACTGCCATGACAAGGAGCTCCGTCATGTTGGTACCAGGCAGAATCGCGTTCATCGGGCCTTAAATGCTCCAACGATGGGACCAACACATTATGTAGCAGCTCGACATACCTTGCTGCCGTAAGATTTTCATCGTACATGAATAGACACAAAATTCGGTTATTTTTGATGGCACAATACACATTAAAACTCCACCAGGTTTGGAAATTTGTTTCCCGAGCGAGACGTGGATTTTCTTTACATTTAATCGTTTTCACTAGAATAGCAACTTATCGAATATGAATCTGGTTAGTCTATAACAATTCTATTGCTGTCCGGTGATCAAGTTACTTTTTTACGGGAGGAATGCTTAATAAAAACTGGAACAGTTGGTTATTAAAGAATAACGCGATATCTATCAATATTCAATGAATTTTTCAACAAAATTAGAATATTATGAGTTGTAAATGTATAATAAATAAAAAAATATTAATAAAAAGGCAAAATAAATTTTTCAGACTGGTGAATCGAACTGTGGATTATTGCGTGAAAAGCAAAACGCTTAGCAACACGCTGAACGTGGCTTGCAGATTGAGTGTGTTAATAATAATAAAAGTTAGGAATTTTTCTTTCAGAAATGTTCAATAATTAGCGAAATCTCAATATTGCATTTGTTTAAATGTAATAATTAGAATTAATTCATTAATTTCTAGTACACAAAAACAAAAAGTAGATAAAAAAATCTATTTTTGTTTTTAAATTCAAATTTTTGGATACTTTCACATGTCATCTTAAGAATAATGGCTCATAACATTAAAAGTATTAACTTTAGGTATAGGGATAGCTTATATCAATCGATTCAGAATTAAATTCTCTATCGAACAAGACAAAAAAATACAGGGTGTTCCATTTGAAATAAGAAAGTTATTCTACTTTAAAGTTGCTGCAAATGTAACTGGTTATAACAATACCCTGTATAATCAGAAATCCAAAACCAAATAGGCAGTATTGTAGCTAAGCTTTCTGACTACCTTCAGCCCAAATTTCAGCATAATAACTCTATTCTGACTCATGTTACAAATTTTTTGGTAAAACACTGCAAAAGCCAAAATTTCATCTAAAATAATTATTTTCTCAAAAACTATCAATTTTAGAGATATGATACCATACATAAAGTCACATTAAAATTTGACAAGGAATTCAAAAATGCAATAAAAAATGGGGTGTTCCATTTAAAATAACCAAGTTAGTGTCGACTTCCGGTATAACCGGAAGTGCCACCATTTTGAAAATATTTTAGATCGATCAGCCCCTTCGGATAACGCCCGTGTACAAATTTTCAGACTTCTACGACCCTCCGTTTTCCAGATCTTTCTAACCAACGGTTTGAGACGGGACACCCTGTATGTATATATGTAGAAATTTTTTTACATATTAGTTCTTGAATGAATCAAAATTGAAACTATACGACTATGTGTACTTTTGTCCATTTACCTATAGTATGGATACTCAGTCATTACTTATAAATTTCTCTCGGTGTCTTATTAAAGTATGAGAATGTTGAATGAGATAATGAGAATACTACAGAAAACTTGTGCTTAAGACTATTAAGAAAATGTTTGTAGTACGTAAAAAATTTTTGTACAAGATGCAATTTTAATATATTATAGTTAAGTTGCAAATCGGCATATCATATTACACGTTACAAAGATCGAATAGAAATGTGTGAATGTATTATCCTTTAACACTTTGGCGGCGCTAAGTACCGCTTACTGAGATATTGCATAAATTCCTGCGTTTTTTGGTCTACGCAGTTATCCATTCGTTTTCGGTAATATAAACAATAAATCTCCTTTTATATGTTCTCAGTAGACGTTATTTTATTAAAAGTAAAAAATATCTTAAATAATGTCTTTAAGACGAGTCATTGGTAGAATACATGGCATGTTTGAGAAAAAATATATGCTGATATCTCCAACTTAGTAATTTATCTACAACATAGTAAACTACACATGTCATAACATGCAATAAACTATGACACGGGTGTATACTGTATACAATGCTTATATCTAAGTATAATTTTCATAGGGACAAAATGCAAGACATTGGTTTTTTTCTTTAGACTAGCCATTTACGTGTTTACTTCTAGTGGAAAAGGTCTTGTAGCTAATTATTCACGATTTTAGTTATTATAAATTTAAATTTAGTTATTTACTTATAGTTTTTTAATACTTTTTCAGTTTTTTTTTTTCGTTATAATAGTTATTTTTATTTATATTAATACCTAATAATAATTTTCATTAAATATTTAATACCTTTGTTTGTGCTTTGTTTCAATTTCTTTGGATTACCTCTGGGATTACCTATTACGAAGATTTATACATATATTATCGGTAAGTTTTTGTTTTTTGAAAAGTAATAAAGGCAGTAAGTAAAACGATGAAGTCCCTTCATAATACAAAAGTTAAAACCGAGATATTCATAAAGGAATTAACAGAACTATTAAAAGAATATGATAAGAGAAAATTTTTTGATTGTTCAGTTTCTGACAAAAATCGAGAGTAAAGTTGAAATGTAAACGTTATTTCGATTCTGTATCAGATGAAGAAAAATTAAATTTGGTTGCTGTTGATGATAAAGTAATTGAAAGTAAAACTGAGCCAATTCAAACGTCAATAGCGCAATATGATACAAAATATAGCATGATAGGTGCGCCAAGCGATCATGATGAATTAATTAATTTATTAGATGACATTGCGGGTGCTAGAGGAGTCATTGACAACGTTAACGTTGGCGATAACTTAAATAATGATAATAGTAAAACTGAAGAAATTAGTAATTATGTGACGAATGTGAGCAATACGGGTAATGAAACACCAACAAGCGAAAAAGGTGTTACAAATGAAACATTCGAAAAATCTAATTCTAATTCAACAGATACTGAACAATCTTCATATAATATAACAGAAAGCAGTGATGAATCGCTAAATATATTGATGAATACGAATAAGTCTAATAAAAATATATTACCATTAGATTCAATAAACTTAAAAGATTTTTCGTGGGTTAAACCGTCGTATAAAAATGTAATTTTTGTGAAGGATCGATAATGTTAAATGACAAAGAATTTGCAACCATTTTTGAAAATGGGAAATTTTCTACAAAGTGGATTTTCTTTTTTATTGAAAAGTTAAAAGAGATAAATAATGTTTGTATTTTTGATATTAAAGGAAAAAAGGAAATCCGTAACAAAGGCTTAATAAAAATTTATTGTTATTGTAGTAAAAATTGCAAAGTTTTTATTGCTCAAATTGATCAAATATACAACACTGATACCAATCATAAATTAACATTATACAGTAGCGGACTTAACTATAATCATTGTTACAAAATGACTCGTTATTTAAAAGGTTATCAGAGAAAAGCAGCCAGAAAAATGTTAAAACGCCTAAAGCCCACGCAATATAAAGACTTAACAATAAAGCGGTCTTCATCCAAATTAATTAAAGAAGGTAATTTACAGTTAATAAAATCTGACTGTGTGATTAGGAAAGCACGGTCCGAAAAATTGGCCTTAAAAGATAGGGATAAAGATGATATCATAGATTTGATTTTAATGCAAAGGGAAAATAGGTCTTATATTGACTTAGTTGCACAACCTTTAAAAGTTTATATATTTAGTGTTCAACAATTAGAAATTTTAAATAAATGCATTGAAAATGACAATCATTTAATATTAAATTTAGATGCAACTGGTTCAGTTGTGAGGCCACCAAAATCTATGTTTAAAAAAAGAATATATTATTACGCAGCTGTATTAAATACAAACAAAAACGGCAGAATTTGTCCAATTTTCGAGTTAATAAGTTGCGATCATAATGCTATTACAATAGGTTCATGGTTAGCCAGTTGGAAAAGATTTTGTTTATCTAATACAAATTTCAGATGGCCTATTGTGTCGACAGTAGTTTGTGATTTTTCCTTTGCCATAATTAACGCAGTTATGTCATTTTGGAATCAATTACCACTTTTGAAATATATAAATTTAACTTATGACGTTTTTGTTTTAAACGACTCAACAGTTAATATAAATGACATAGTAAGACTTCATATATGTTGTGCACATTATATTAAAATTATGTACAAAGATATTACTGGGTGCGTTAAAGATAAAAAATTAAAAAAATTTTATAAACTAATCTTAACTATACCATATAATATAAAGAGTTTTAATAATATATGCGATTGGTACAGACATATGATAGTAATATTAAAATCAGAATTTCACACACCAAGTGTTGAAAATGCATGCATTGTTTTAAATGAGGCAATTTCTAATGAGAATATTTTCGAGGATGAATATATTGACGATGTACATTTATCACCTGACTTCGAACTTGCAATAAACGATCAAAGAACAATTTACAAGAGTAGTAAATATTTTCAACATTTTCTTCATCTGCAAGATGAAATTGATGGAACAATATTATTTGAAAATGATTATATTGATGCCAATGAATTGAATAAATATTATAATCCAAATTTAGCAGAAGTGATATTAAAAAAATATATGCCGTTTTTACCTTTATGGAGTGGTATGCTATTACAGCAAAGTGAACGTTTAAGTAATGCCAATGTGGAGAATTGGTTTTCCGTTGTTAAAAATTTAATATTAGACGGAGACAGAAATCTGAAATGTAGCAGGTTTTTACGTCTCGTAAGACATAAAGTGCTGAGTATTCATAAAGAAATTGAATTAGAAATACCCAGTAAGCGCCTTTGTAGAAAGAAAAAAACAAAAATACCTAAGACATGTAATGTACCAGAATTGGAAGAAGAGCAATGGGCCAAAAAAGGCAAACCCACAGTTTCAAATATTTTTCAAGGAACTGCTTTGCAAAAAAATATAGAAATAATTGATGTTTCTAATGAGAAACCCTCAGAAGATAATCAAATTCAAAATGAGAGCATAATAGAAATAAATAATATTGAAATAGACAATACGCCTGCTGACGTTTCCGAGACTGTTACTTTTACACCAAATATTAACGAATCGATTATTTTAAAAAATAATGTTTTTCTGAATTCCGAATATTACCTTTTAAATGCAACAAAAGAAAATAATTTCGTTGTAGGTAGCTATGCATATTTAGATAATATAATTTTGTTACATACTACCGATTTTCAAACTCTATTATCAACAGATAACATGACAACAAAATTATTCTTAAGGGTGACAACAGATGGGGAAAATAATCGGTGGCTATCAGATTACTGCATAGATGCAGCAGCATTTTCGTTTTTAAAAGATCAAGACAATTTTTATTATATTGACAGTATTTCGTCTTATTACTTATTTAATACAGAAATACTGACACAGAAATTCTATCCAATTAAGAAAACTTTTTCTAACATTCAATATGTTTTAACCATTTAATTATAATAATTCGCATTGGATACTTATTGTATTGGATACACAGTATAAGAAAATATATTGTTTAAATTCCATTAAAAATTATGAAATAGATGAAAATTTTATATTTGAAAAAATAAAACGTTTTTTTGTGGCAAAAGATAGGTTTTTTAAAGAAGAAAAATTAAATATTCGCAAATGGGAATTAATATTGCAGACACCAAATGTTAATCAAACGGATTCTCTTAATTGTGGGGTGTATATCATTTATTATATCTATTTAATATCAAAGATGAAGAATATTGAATGTGTTTTAAGAGTGTCGGATATATTTAAACCAGAACATTTTCGAATTGTTATTCAACATGTCTTATTACTTAATTCCGAAGATATGATGAATAGATGTATAAAGTGTGGTTCGAAAGACTACCAAGACACTGTTTTCGTTGAATGTTCTAGTTGTAAAAGATGGATTCATAAAGATAAATGTTCAGATATTGAAACTTCAGCAAATGTGTCTTTTATAGCTACACCAGAATTCCAATTTAATTGCATTTATTGCAAATGCTGGTATCAGAATAAAACAGAATTAAAAAATGATTGCAAAATGTTAGCTTTTACAGAAATAGAATATGATATGTTCATTAAATTATATAAAGAAGATATAAAATATATATATGATACCCGAGATTCAAACGAGTATTCTAAAAGATACCGCAGTTCAATAAAAGCTGAAGAAGACTTAAAATGGAGTTACATAACACCTTATATTGATGAAGATTCAGCATTTACTATATGCCAACTTATTACTAGACATACAAATATAAAAGACTATAAATTTATTTCAATTGTTCTTCTAGATTTTATTGGCACACTAATAATTAATATGTTTTATGATGTCAATGTGGCTGATGGAGAAACTCCTTATGAGCTTTATTATCAATTACGTAAAATAAAACCAGCTGATGTAGATTTTGAATATCCAGACAACTATACTTTAGATAAAATATATAGAAAACTGATTGAATCAGTTGAAAATTAAAATTTTATTCTGGATGATACAAAACCACCGGTATTTATACTCACTCCTATAATTGCAAATTATTTTGTAATTTGGGGGTCACTCTCTCAGTTATATCCTATAAATATACCTATTTTATATATATATATTTATCTACTTATTACTGTTAGGTATATGTATACATATAGGTACATATTAGTTTTATAATTGGAGGGTTCACTCTTTGATTATTCAAAGGGTATCTAAAGGGCTCATGATTTTATATTAAAAACAATACTCATTAAATAATTGTATTTTACTTGCATTAGTTGCCCTCACCCTTTCTTAATAAGTTACAAAATGCCTTTTTCAATTTTGTAACAATAGGGTTACTTTTTCATAAAAGAAAAGGTTCACCGGTTCAGCTCATGTACCTACATACATATAGGATACTTACATTAACTAAATTCATTTACAAAATCATTAAAATTCAATGTTGGATTTAATATTAAAAAAATTCATTTTTGAACTAGGTTCCTATCTAAAAAGGAGCATCACATAAATTTAATATATACTTTTTTTAATGTCTCACACGTAAGTAGGTATAAATATAACGAAATTTAATTGATTTATTTCGCAGCAACATGATTTACTGTTTAGGGTTTTTAAAAACCTATAAAACGATTCAATTTTACAATGGCATTGGTTTAATGGGTTTATGGTCCATTTCTACAATATTTCTACAGAACGAAGAATTTTCCCCCCACTCATAGGGTGCTAGCAAATTTCAAAACAAACCAGCAATTGCAACAGTTTAACCAAATATTACAGTGGTTCACGATGGGTGAAAACGAAGAACATAATATTGATGTAAGTACCTACATGTTATAACTTTTTTTCTTATATTCTATATTTGATTTATTTATATTGTCTAACTAGTAGTTTAATAGAGAGTTTAATATACCTATTTATCTTTTATTATAACAGAAAATGGAAGCAGAAATGCAAAACCTAATATTGGCCGGATCCGCAACAAATGAAAAAGTAAGGGTTACATTTTATGTTTTGTTAAATTTTTATACATATTTCCCTTTTCGCAATATTATGCGGGGTTTATGCAGCTTACTTTAAAAGTTAAGAATTAATCATTTTCATTGGTTGATTTAACTCATACAATTTGTTCGACTAGCCAATGACAACGTTGCTTACATTAAACCACGCAAAACTGCGGATTTTATTTTTTATTACTCCCCTTTTGAAGGGAGTAATTTACTGTTTTTTTTTTCATTGGGCTTTAAGACAATTTACAATCAAAAAAAATTATTATATTATGGATTTTATAAAATATCTCATTTTTATTGAATTAATTTTCTATTTTCCAGAAACCTATTGGGCCACATACACCCGGGCCGTCAGGAGCCGGAACGTACAATGGTAGATCGCCCCCTATTACTCAAAAATCAAACGCCGCGCCAAGTAGCAAGCCGTCAAGTGACGGGGCCTCGAGTGCTGGGCCATCAAGCGCCGGGACGGCAAACTCATTTGAAAACGACTGCAACGCTTACGAAACACCAAACCGTGGTCACGGGTGGCGCGGTGCCAACCGCGGTTGGAGAGGTGCCAACCGGGGATGGAGTGGTGCCAACCGCGGTTGGAGAGGTGCCAACCGCGGTTGGAGAGGTGCCAACCGGTGATGGAGGGGTGCCAACCGCGGTTGGAGAGGTGCGAATCGCAGTTGGAGAGGTGGCCATACACAAGACAACACCATATTTAGTAATGTAAGTCTTGCAATGAACAAATTCGCTCGTTTACATGTATCTATTATATTATTATGTTCTTTTACAGAAAGAGAGAAAACGCCAATATTTCAACAAGTAATTTGTATTAAAAAATATTTATATTGGCATAATTTTAATAATTTTTTTTTTTCAGAAACTTAAGACCAGGATACATAAAAAATTATTTTGTTGTATCATAATTGTTATTTTTCACATAATATGCATTTAATTTTTTACTTTTTTCTTTGCATTGACTGTAATTTTGATTTTTATAATTTTTTATATTTCGAGTACCTAGTAGTACTAAGTAAAATATAATAAAATTCGTTAACTTTTCAATATCTTGAATATTTTTTACCCTCTCCAGTATCCAAGTATGTACTTATTGATATTAATTTGTAAATAAAATTAAAAATCAACAGAGCATTACTATAAAACTCATTTCAAATACTGTAAAATTTTTTAAAAAAAGTTATAGCGGTGCTAGGCTTGAGTGACGCCATCTATGAACTAATGAGGAAATCACATAAGGAAATATCGTTAAAAATTTAAAGTAAACTGTTTCAAATTACGATTTGTACAATGCATTATTTAAACCATGCGGCGAAATTTTCCTGCCCAATATTTTTTTGATTTCAACCCCTCTTCAATTTTCCCTAATGCATTTTTGCATGTAGAATCCGAAAATGATGAAATAAAACCTTAACACTTAGTGGTTTCAGAGATAAAAAATATTTTGCTAAATTTCACCCCATTTCTACCCCTCTGACGGCGATTTTGAGATAGAAAAAATTGTTTTATAATGCATTTTTGCATGTAGAATCCGAAAATGATGAAATAAAACCTTAACACTTAGTGGTTTCAGAGATAAAAAATATTTTGCTGAATTTCACCCCATTTCTACCCCTCTGACGGCGATTTTGAGATAGAAAAAATTGTTTTATAATGCATTTTTGCATGTAGAATCCGAAAATGATGAAATAAACTTTAACACTTAGTGGTTTCAGAGATAAAAAATATTTTGCTAAATTTCACCCCATTTCTACCCCTCTGACGGCGATTTTGATATTGAAAAAAATGTTTTCCAATGCATTTTGGCACGTAGAATCCGAAAATGACGAAATAAAACCTTAACACTTAGTGGTTTCAGAGATAAAAAATATTTTGCTAAATTTCACCCCATTTCTACCCCTCTGACGGCGATTTTGATATTGAAAAAAATGTTTTCCAATGCATTTTGGCATGTAGAATCCGAAAATGATGAAATAAAACTTTAACACTTAATAGTTTTCAAGATATGAAATTCTAATTTTTTTAATTTCACCCTATTTTGTTTCCATGGGGATTTTTATCCATTGATATTGCCATGACATGCATTAACAAATATTGAAATAGAAAATTATAATAATAATAACTTTATTTACGGTCTAAGCCATTAAATACAATACAATATAAAAATTTATAATACAAAAAAATACTTTGTTCAGATATAAGATATAAGAGAATACAAATAAAATCACCGATCACTGGTACAATAGTTATAATTCAGTAATTGATAATTTTGCATAAGTCCTAGTCTGAATTTTTGCTGCGAAATATTGAAACAATTTAGATTCGATGTGTTGGCTGTGTAACAGATTCTATCTATAGGTGAATAATATCCATAGTTTGTTTGGTGGTTGATTGGATAGAATAGATTATAGTGTCTGCTTAACCTTTGTGGAACATGAAAATTAATTTTGGACAATATTTCGGGACATATGATTAAATTATTTAACAGTTTATCTAAAAAGAGTACATCTATATTGTGTCGTCTTAAAATAAGGGGCGGTAAATTCAGCTTTTCCTCTAGGTTCTTATAATTTATATTATCTATGCTTATACCTAGCTTGTATGGACAGAGCTTTAACAATTTATGCTGCACCCGTTCAATTGATTGAACATACATATCATAAAATGGGCTCCAAACAACTGCATCATATTCTAAAATAGAACGAACATATGAGTTATAAACACACTTAAAACAGTACACATTATTAAAATCTTTTAGTTGCCTTCTAATAAAACCCAGCATGCGATATCCGCGATTAATTATTGTTTGTATGTGCTCTCTAAAAGTGAGCTTATTGTCCACTAGAATACCTAAATCTTTAATTTTTCCCACAATTTCTAAATCTATATTATCAATTTTATACGAAAATGTTATAGGTTGTACTTTCCTTGAGAAATTTATTACTTTGCATTTTTTAATATTTAGTTGCATACAATTTAATTCACACCATAATTCAATATTATGCAGATCCTCTTGGAGTTCCAGGCAATTTTTCACAGTTCGTATCTCTTTAAACAATTTCAAATCATCTGCAAATAAAAGTGCTCTGCTATATTTAACGCTAGATAAAATGTCGTTAACAAATAAATTAAAAAAGCGGCGAAAGATGCCCACCCTAAGGTACACCAGAGGAAACTGCTATGGCATGAGATTTAAAATACTTATTTATGACAACAACCTGTGTTCTATCCTTCAAATAGCTACCAATAAATTGGAGAAATCTTCCCCGTACACCGAAGGCAGACAGCTTTGCCAACAAAACATCATGGTTAACACGATCGAAGGATTTAGCGAAATCTGTGTAAATACCATGTACTTGATTTTGTCTCTCCATGGACTCTAATATCATTTGTAGGTATATTAATAAGTTAGTACATGTAGATTTGCCTTTAACAAACCCATGTTGCTCGGCAATAATAATATTTTTAAATGAATATGATATTTTGTCATAAATTATTTTTTCAAATACCTTGGGTATCTGAGAGATTTTAGATATTGGTATGTTATTTGAAATGTCACTTCTATTGCCGCTTTCAAATATAGGGACTACAAAACATTTCTTAAAAGCCTTTGGGTATATAGAGGAATTTATTGACAAATTAAAAATGTATGTGAGCGGTTTGGTTAAACTAAAAACACAGTTTTTCAAAACAATTGCTGGTATATTATCAGGACCAGATGTTTTATCACAGTTCAAATTATAAAGGGCGTCAAAAACTTCGCTCATTAACATATCACAGTCTATTAAATCAGTCTGATCTCAAAATTAAAATCAGGTGCTCGTGTGCTTGTGTAATTGGTATATGCAGTTGAAAAATTAGTTGCAAACATATTGGCAATTTCTGTAGAATCTTCACTGCTAATACCATTCAGGGACATAGAACCTGGTAGGCCGTTCTCCGATTTTTTAGTGTTTACATTATTCCAAAAATATTTTGAATTTTCATAGATATTACTCTCAATATTATTTAAATAATTTTTATAACACTTTAATTCGTGTGGGTACCAACAAAGAAATTTATAGTTACAGTGTACATTCTTCTTGGGAACACATATGTCGATTATATTGTATAATATTTCATAAAAAGTTGAGGTACATATATTAACTTCAGCACTACAAAAAACAATATCCCAATTTACATTAGACAAATAATAATTTAACATATTAAAATTTGCATTTTTAAAATAGTATTCAAGTACATTATTTACATTATTATTTAAATTATTTTGAAATTTTAACTTAATGTAGATTGCAGGGTGGTATGAGTCACATGACAATATCAAATCATTAGAATTACAAAAAATAAGGTCTAGATATTGATTATACACATTTGGGATTGTATTAATTTGGTGTAGATTACAATAGTTAAATGAGTTGGACAAGATATTGCTATTTTCACTTGTTTCTAACTGCTATAACACCATTATCCTCATTTAACCAATATATATTGGGTAAATTGTAATCTCCGCATATTATTATTTTGTCTATATTTAAATTCGATTCCAGGATTTCTTCCACAGTTGCACAATGATCATTGTATAGTTCAGCAGGTGAATTAGGAGGAACATATACCGCATCAATAACTAATTTTCTATTGCCCACTTTAACTAACACAAACACTTATTCCACGGTGTTATGCTGTTATCTCCATAAAACTGGATGGAAAAGCCTTCTTTACCGCTATCAGCACTCCTCCTCCTCGTTTAAACGGTCTAGTTAATGGGTTCCTATCACATCTATATATTATATATTGGTTTAAGCCTAATTCTGGAGTTGAAATATTTTCATTGAGCCAAGATTCTGAAAAGCATACCACATCATAGTCAGCTAGCGCCACAGAGTTTGCCAGATCAATTAGTTTGGTTCTTAGACCTCTTACGTTTTGGTAGTATACATTAATGTTTTGATTTTGATTGCATTTTTGAAATATTCTCTTGGGATTTTTATTTATAAAAAAGATTTGTTGGCAGATGTATCAGTTTGGTGTTTCTTAAAATCATACCGTGATTTTAATTTTATTATGTTAAAAAATTAAAAATCCCCTACTTTAGAGGCATATTTATGTTAAACAGTTTACCATCCGTTGTTAGAAAAAATGTGGAGTGTGGTATAGTCAATTTAGATAGGAATAGTGGGGATGGAACTCATTGGGTTTCCTATATAAAAAATGGTAACTCTGTATTATATTTCGATTCCTTCGGTAATCTTCCACCACCGTATATATTAGTAGATTATTTAAATACTTCTGGACCAGTAACGATTAAATGTAATTATAATAATTTTCAAAATTTAAATAAATATAATTGCGGACATTTATGCCTAAGATTTTTATATAATAATATATGGTAAAATCACTACTTTACACTCAGCGGAAATACGACCATTTTAACATCCTATTTCGACCCACCCATTGATCTGAATGGCGACGATTATGAAATCGGCTTAGTAAACTTTGAAACGTACAATTGTGTCCCGAATATAGATGACACTTGTAACTCGATAAAAATTGGTAACAATAATATAATTATACCCGAGGGGACCTACGAATTTGATGAACTAAAAAAATTCATTGATAAAAAAATTGAGGATTTAAATAAAAACCATAGATTATAGAGTATACATAGATGTCCATCTCTCCAAACGCCACTCGTGTTTAGAGTAATAACTAATACAATAATTAGGCGCATTCACCATATTTTAAATTGAACTTTTTTTATTTAAATATATTTCGATATGAATAGAAAACATGGATGAATGAAATATATTCTGTAACAATTTTAATTCTATTTCTCAATTAGAAATTAATACATTAATAATAAATACTTAATTAAATTACTGCAAGGATAATAAACCTTCACAATTCGGAACACGTTTTTCCTCTACGTGAAAATAAACATACCAATTTTCACATTTTGGAGTTCGCGGCCAAAATATTTTGTGTACGTGTATTGAACGGGCGTTTTTGAGGAAGGAATATAAAAATGAAACATGACAAAAGAGATATATAAAAATTTATGTAATAAATAGGATCAATTTTTTACCTGTAAATTTTTAGGAAGATCGTGCATAACACAACCATTCTGGATATAACATATGTATGTATAAAGAAAGATTGAAAACATTTAAAAATTAAATATCGCTCAAAAATATGACATGTATTACATTTATTTAAAATTGAGTCGTTTGATTTCGCAACCTTTCGACAAAAATCGACAAGTTTTTGTACGCGACACTACCGCTCAAACATTGTAGTGAATAGAGTAAGAACTAAACAACACCATTTGACCTTGAGAAGGGAAGTGAACATAACATGATAAAAACCTTACTAGAAAAATTCAATTTGATTTGGTGCCAAATACAATTTTAAAGTCGGAAATTTGTTGTAACTATATTGTAGATTTAAGCGAAAAACGCTCAATCAGAAAAATGTTGGGAATTGGAAATATTGTTATTCCTCCAAATGTTAAAACAATATCACAGAAAATCATTGACATATTTAGGATTAATGTAATGAGCGTCGAATGTAATAGAGCACATGGGAATTATCATAATGGAAAAGACAGTCACTCTATTTACAATTTTACTTTTAGTAATCCATTCGGGTTTCGAGAAACCATTGTTTAGGACAACGTTATATATTTTCCTCTAAACACTAAAAAAAATACATTTTATCGAATTAAAAATAGTCGACCAAAATGGGGATTTAATAAATTTACGAGGAGAAAGGGTCTCTGCAAGATTATATTTGCGTAGAAAAAATCAGCGATATTCATATGAAAATTGTGCACTATATATAGACAATAAATGATTTTATTTGCTCGGTACAAATTTGTATATTGTCCCATAATAAACAGAATTTATAGTTGATTCTTATAACAATGGTTATTAAATACAATAAGTCATATATAAATAGAAATAATTAATTAAATTCATGTAGTACATGAATAATAAATAATTAATAATCTTTTAAATTCAATATTTGTTACTATCATCTAAATGAGGGGCATTTTTCGGTATGGGTGCCTTTGAGAACATTATTTAGGATTTGCCGAGGATTTCAAGAAAATTATTGTTTTCATGAAACAAGAATTAATGTTAATTAGAAGCAACACTAATTTAAATGCCTTGTATGATGTAGGTACGGAGCCTGTAACATTAAACATTAAAAAAATTATTCGAAGAGTTCCCATTGTTGAATTATCGGACTACAGCAAATTAAAACTTTTACAAGTAATAGACAGTTTCAGAGAATTATCTATTTTCTCACGTCAATGGAATCTATACACAATTCCGGAATTACAAATATCAAAAGATTTTGATTGTGTAGTGAAATCTTCTACCCAATTAGAAAAGCCCAGATATGTGATATTCTGTTTGTCTACTGATAAAAAGAATAATTTAAGAAAAAATATCAGCACATTTGATCATTGCAAATTGACAAAAATTAAATTATTTATAGATTCGAATTGTTTCCCATATGACAATTTGCATGTGGATTATGAGCATAACAATTATTTAATAATATATGAGATGTTTGCGAATTTCCAACGTTCTTATTATGATAAACCAAACCAGCCTATGGTGGATAAAAAATTATTTAAAACAATTTGTCCCTTTATCGTGTTTGACATATCATGCCATAAAGAATTGTTTAATTCAAAGTCCTCACTTTTAGATCTGCGCATACAATTTTCATTGAAGGAAAATGCCCCACAAAATACAACCGCGTATGCCCTAATTTTATCAGACCATATATATTCATATTCGCCTCTAACAAAATTAGTCAGATCTATGTAATCGTAAACGATGAACATTGTAAGAAAAGACGATAAATCCAAGATCGCTTTTGTAGATGTTTTGGGTTTCAATATAAATAATACCAATTTTCTTAAGGAATTAACTATTTTAAAGTCTTGTGAATGTGGTTGTGTTTCCTGCGGTAAAAACTACATAAAACATTATTTATTTAAACCGGATATAAAATTTGAATATTTAAATAATCAAATTAAAACACAGATACGTGTTTGCAGTAGGGAAATATGCCGCCTAAATTGGAATTGTAATGATAAACACAGAAGAGACTACTTTGACTACAAATATTTTGTGGGAATTCTAAAAAGCGAATTAGAAAGTATGGATAAAATATTTGCCACCACCAGAGAAAAGGTGTGTTTATGCCCAACAGTTCTCAATATCGAAGGATATGATTTTAGTAACGAGGAAATAGGAAATTGTGGATGTCACTTTATAGATAATTGTAAAAACTGTACAACCAGCGTTGTATTAAAAATGCAAATTTTTTATAATGACATGTTTACGTGTTAAATTAAACAATTTTTATTGATATTTATTTGAATAAAATACAAAAAAAATATTTTAGCTATTGTTTTTTTGACCCCCGTTATTTGTGGTGACATTATATTGAACTCGCTACCAGGATCTAAGTAAATGTGTAATACGTCACCTTATTTTGTTTCACCCACTTTGATATATGCATTTACTCTCCGCTGAACCAGATTCACTTTTGGTCCACCAGCTCCACCCGATCCACCACGTCGTGATGCCTCGTACACAGCCATTGCCCTCTTTTTACGACAATCCCACAGAAAATGCCCAGTGCATCGACAATACTTGCATCTATCTTCCACTCCTTGTGGACAGTTTAGGCTTAAATGGTCCCGTTCGTGATAATTAAAACACTTGGAGATTTCTTCTTGCTGTTTTGCCATTGTCGACACCCTTGGTAACGCTGATAACGCCACGGGTACACGCTGGTACAGCTGACGCCGCCACTGGTGATATTGGTTTGACCACCTTACTCGGCAAAGAATAATTTCAGCTGCCCGCTGTTTTACTGCTCGCTGCATCGCCAAAGTATCGCCCTGATTGTATGATGTCCCGTCTTGAATCTAATTTGCGCAAGAAACGATTGTACAATTCGATTTTAGTGTTGCACTCGAACACCTCCGCGTTGGTCTGCTCACTTATAGGCAATCCACCAAATAATTGTAGCACTTGCATGGCTGAATTAATAGCAATTAATACAGCCACTGTGTCTTTGGATGAACACCCAAAACGTTCGCACATTCGCAACACATCTCTATAGTAGTTGTTATAGGACTAGTTGGCACGTTTGTTTCGTCTCGATATTGCCTCCAATTGCGTACGACAACCATATATATACACGAGGAAAAGCCCTTTGTAATGCGGCTTTCCACTCAGCCCAACTCCATTCACCTTGATTTGAGGTTATCTGATTGAAAAACCACAACCTTGCCTCACCACCCTTGCACATATGTATCTGCAGTTTTCCACTCGTGCACTTTTGACAACTGCTCAACCAATGCGATCAGTTCTTCGATGTTACTGCATTCGGTCGAGTTATACCCATCTGGATTAAAAACAGGAAAAATTTCCTTCGCCTTTGACGGCTCCAAATAGAATCGTTTGGCTACACGCTCGCTTTGGTCTCCCACACTGGTGTCAGACCGAGCTTGACAAGCTGTTTTGCCCTGCAGCACTGCAACAGTACGTAATTCGACCAGTGACGCCATTGTTAAATGTCGAACTGTCCGGGGTGTCCCTGGAGTTGACGATACACTATTACCTGCTACAACCAATGCACTTGCGGAAGTCACAGGAGTGTCCGACCCTGCTTGAGGGACCGCCGTGCTAATAAAATTGGCTATAACCCTCATTGCGTCCGCCATTTTTTTCTAATTCGATAAATTGAGCCTCCATTACGCCCACACGTCGATCATTCGTTTTCTTATCGCGCTTTGGCTTCTTCAGCTCTTTAAGCAGCTCTTTTCCTGCGAACAATATCCAACACGCGACCAATTATTACGTCTTGATCGTCGCCACTCATTTTCCATGATTTTCACCAAAACTTCACAAACCCCTACGCGCACTTTATTCTCACTTCGGAATTATTGCGACAGAAAACAAAAGTACGCTTTTAGAAAATAAAATGAAGTTTATATGCTTAGACACAGCACGTAAAAATTATACAGCCTTCCCCTTCGAAAGTATGGTCATTCCTGAACTCGTTTATATTCTTTCCTGCGCCAGCCTCATGCACCGTGTCTCCACAGATTATACAAATCCCTGACTCCGCTCCTTTTCTATTGTCGCCGAATCCTGCGCTCATAAATTTATGAGGAAGGGATAGAGATTACCGCTCAATAAATTCAAATTCAAATTGCGTTGGAGTTGAAATTGAACAAAATTTGATTGATTTAAATGATATATTAAAAAAAGTGGTTTACAAATTTGTTTACTTTATAAATTACCTGTTTTTTTGGAATTTTTTTTTTAAATGCATTAAAATTTGCAATTTTCATTTTTTATTAAAATAATCTTTTAAATGACGGTTTACTATTTTTAAAGTGGAAAATATCATAAAACGTACATATAGGGACAATAAATAATCATGTGGAAAATTTTTACATGGATGGTATACACTGTTTCATTCTTAGTTTAATAAAATATCCTGGCTTCTCGGAATCTGCATTATTCTGAAAATGATCATGAAAATGGTTATTTAAAACATCTGTATAATGAGTAACAGTTGGTGGTGGAACACAAAGACTTTCAAAAGTTGTCGCTTTTGTGATGTACGCCTTTAAATGAAGGAACAATCTATTTTCGTTTATAGAACTATCTCCCTGAACATATTTCATACAATATTCACAGCTATGAATTTTTAAACATTTTCTTAATAAATAGCCTCAAATATATATTCATGGGCATTTCGCTCTGGAATATTTAAAGTTCAATAATCCGGAACAACAACAAGAGCAGTTTGTTGGGTTTGTGCTGCCTGTACTGACACATCGAACTTATTAAGTTCTTCGTCGCTCAGGATACAGCTAATAGCATACAGTCTCAATCTGGTAGACAGTATTGGAGTTGGAATCCTAGCCTTCCCACCTTGTTGGCGAATTTTACTACTAGAATTTTCAGGCCAACTTGGTTGAGCCGTCTTATAGCAATTGATTTACATTTCAGCTCTGTAAAAAGTTATAAAAAACGTGAATTGTAACCATCCATCCATAAATAAATTTCATTTGACCTGTTACGCTTTTGTTAGCGTGATCTTTGATTTTCAACGTTTCAAAAAAATATTTACCTCTTCGCAATACTTCCATTTGATTATCTGTTTCTGCAAATGGTCGATTAACAGTTTCGGTGAGAACTGAGATCTTGAATTCATCACATCAAAAAGAGCGTTCATAAGTTTTATAGATTTAATTGTTAAATCTGCGGATATGATTCCCATTTGCCTTAATGTTTCTAGAGCCGCAGCTACAGTGTGTCTAACTACCTGCGCAGGAAATTTGACCTTCATTCTTTCAAAGGGATGGTTTCATATGTGACATCGATAATTTTGAAGCTAACTTTTGTTTACGCGAAGAATCGTATTCCGTCTATTTCTCTAGAATTTTTTTTTTATTTCTATTTCTTTTTAAAAAGTGAAAATGTACTTAAAGAAATAGTTGCGTGGCGACTTCAGAAGGTGAGGGACGTCAAACATATAATATATTTTATGTTCATATACGTGAAATTGCGGTTGTTCAGTTGTCACCCTTAAGGTACATAGGTCTTAATCATATCTTGTAAATCCTCCGATAAGCAAGTCTCATTTATTAAAAAATAGGAAAGTGGCTGTTTCCAGTTATCATGAATTCCTATAACCATGAAAACTAGGGCATTATTAGCCGACATATTCTTTTTCTAGTTAAAGGAATGGTGAAAACCAACAATGCAGTTCTTTCCACTGTTATAATAAAACAATCTCTTTAAAGAGAAGTCGTCGGCACATAGAACACAGTTCTTTCATCTTCCGGTAAATATTGGAACAAATATTACAAGAATACAAAAGGATTTGAAACACCAGCATCTACAGTCCACTTGTTGGTCATTGCCAACAAAGTACTTTTACATGGTAAATGTAAAATTCGGGATACTGATTTATATGCCATCGGACTCATAAAATACACGGTGCAGTGGGAACCCCGGTTCACTTGAAGATCTACGTGCACGTCGCCAAAGGAAAATGGACAAAGTCGCAAAGTCAATACATAAAATGAAATCTCGACAAACTGTGGCGTGTTTTCCTCGTCAGGGGAGGATTTTCTCGAGCGCCAGGTGTTTTTAGGCCCGAAACAATCCTGTACCGCGAGCGTCTCTCAGTGGAGAGAGTTTTAGACCAGGGGTCGAAATTAAAAGAGGAATCGCACTTAATCAATTATATTTATTGAATAAAAAATCAATTGTTCTACTTTTCGCGTTTTTATAAAAATATGTACAACTTTACAAATGGTAAATTAAATTTTAAAGAGGCAAAACGAGAGGCAACAATGTAATATAAATATGAGGAACAGAATATCATTAACAATAACCGTTAAAACTATTTAACACTTTACAAAATTAAATACGAAACGAAATCGAATCAAACTAAAGTTAAATCACAATCAAAATCAAATTAATAAACTGGACCAATAAAATTCTGTCTGAATTTTGGTCTTTGAAATATATATCATGAGAACAATAATTTTATAATAATAAATTCCCTTCTTCAAAGGCTTGTGCAAGAGTTTATATATTGGGAAAAGTTAAGAGGGATTTTGAGTAAGCGCAGAGAGGAAAAATTCCGCGAAAACACAAAATCTGAGAGGTGGGAGTACTATTAGTACGAGGAGAGAGGGCAATTACTGTACTTAGTGTAATTAGAGGCAAATTAATTACACTAAGATTGGATGCAATGAGTTGACACATAAAATCCCGAAAGAGGCAAATAAAAATACATAAATTGGGCATTTTATATAGAAAACAATTAAATGAGAAATGTGCTCTGGAGGGGCTCAATTGAGATAATGAGTGTAATGAGAGGATGCTAATTACACTCAGAATAAATGACAAGAAAAGAAAAGAAAAGAAAAGCAAATTGAACTCTAAATTAAAATGTAAACTAAAATAAAATTATGTCCGAAAAATGCAAGTATGTTTCATCTGATTCAGAGGAATTATATATTGGACAATTGAATCAGATGTAAACGTATTAAACCGTGTGTAAGTCCAATCAAATAATTGAAGTACAGAGGGAAAATAAAGACAAAATGGGAAAATAAATATAAGAATTGGAAGCGGCGTGGCCAACCACATTCCAATACAAAATACATATGAAATAAATACAATTAAATGAAATTTGGACTCACCGTTTACGTAGAGGAAAATACTTCAATGTAATAAATGATGTTGGTAAACCAAACAAGTCGAAACGACACTTAGGACACTTGAATAATAATTAATAATGGTAATTGTAATAGAGAGCACGTTTTCATACACAAAAAGGGTTTCTTGTACTAAGGAATTTCACATCGTACTCCTGGTTGCGGGAGTACTTTTGTAAAAATCCTTTTCCGAGGGACGCTGAGGTGGTTGTCTAAAGTCAATCAGTATAATTAAATTAAAATAAATGTTTGTTTACAAATGTAAACAAACAACCTAACCTCAAACGTCAGAGGGATAATATAAATTGTGTAAATAATTAAGAGGCGCATAAATTGGTTCGTTACAAAACGACAAATGTAATGTTTATGTGCACAATGATTGTATGTATTGATACGAAAAAGTTTGTGATTTCTTCTTTCTCTTCAACGAGACGAAAACGATATATTCTTCAATTCTTCATCAAATACAAATTTGCAAGTTATTAGCGCCAAAAGTCCAATAACAAATTTTAATACAATATTTTAGTGAGTTTTCTGAACATTCCGCCCACCAAAATACGCGAAGATAAGTATTTTTAATAAACGACAAAAAACGACAATAGCGAAAAATAACAAGTATGGTCACTACAATTAGCAAAAAAAAAATAGTTATTTAAACTAAACGACAAAGCGGCAGTGAAGTTATTGTGTTGGCAAAAGGCACAATTTAACTAAAGAACGGCAATAGATCCCTGACGTGGTGCGAACAGACGCGACACGACAAATACCATCGAATGTGGAATCGACGACAGAGGAACGAGAGTAAGAAAATGACCAGGAGCTAAAGCGTCAAGATCGGAAGGATCCGAACTGATTGGACAAAGCGGGCGAGAATTGAGAATAGCTTTGATACCAGTCAATGACATGTTGAACTTTTCATATGTCAAAATTGGTCACCGACAATTTTACTGAGATGCGATTTGACTGACTTTATACCAGCCTTCCAAATTCCACCAAAATGTGGAGACGAGGGTGGTATAAATTATCAACGAATACGCTTATGTTCAACGGAAGAACGAAAAAGGTCTAACAGTTGTTTTGATGCGCCGACAAAGTTAGTGCCATTGTCCGACAAAATTTCAACACAACGACCCCGACGAGCGATAAAACGATGAAGACAAGCTAGAAAACAATCTGACGACAAATCTGAAGCTAATTCCAAATGAATTGACTTGGTGGTTAAACGAACAAACAAATATACAGGGTGTCCCGTCTCAAACCGTTGGTTAGAAAGATCTGGAAAACGGGGGGTCGTAGAAGTCTGAAAATTTGTACACGGGCGTTATCCGAAGGGGCTGATCGATCTAAAATATTTTCAAAATGGTAGCACTTCCGGTTATACCGGAAGTCGACACTAACTTTGTTATTTTAAATGGAACACCCAATTTTTTATTGCATTTTTGAATTCCTTGTCAAATTTTAATGTGACTTTATGTGGTACCATATCTCCAAAATTGATAGTTTTTGAGAAAATAATTATTTTAGATGAAATTTTGGCTTTTGCAGTGTTTTACCAAAAAATTTGTAACATGACTCAGAATAGAGTTATTAAGTGCCACATAAAGTCACATTAAAATTTGACAAGGAATTCAAAAATGCAATAAAAAATGGGGTGTTCCATTTAAAATAACGAAGTTAGTGTCGACTTCCGGTATAACCGGAAGTGCCACCATTTTGAAAATATTTTAGATCGATCAGCCCCTTCGGATAACGCCCGTGTACAAATTTTCAGCCTTCTACGACCCCCCGTTTTCTAGATCTTTCTAACCAACGGTTTGAGACGGGACACCCTGTATGCTTTGGGAGTTTTACACGAGAAAATGTCTTGACCTTATTTACATGACAACTGGGCAAATTATCCATAGGGTGTTGAAAGGGAGTTGGGTGGATACGAAAGCATCAAGAAATCACAAGACAAAATCAAGAAATTCTGGCGAAGAAGGTAATGCAACGTCTGATAGCCAACATGAAGGTGCTTAAAATGATAATGGCGAATTATCAACGTTATAAGGTGACTGTCTGAAGGCAACAAAACAGGATGTTTCGAATGGAACGACAATTGGGACAGTTAAAGACCACCGCCCACCCTGAGCAGACCGCGACTTTTAACGAAAGGGTATGTAATTTGCGAGAAACCTTGTTAAGCTGCTTACTTGATTGAAGCGCGACAATTTGATCCCGAAAAACGACATCTTGGACCAATTTGACAACGTGGAAAAGTGCATCATGTAGCTTGTGCTCAGTCAAACTACCGCGAGACGGCAATAAAGGACTGCTAGGACGATAAATGAAACGAAAAATGTACTTGACATTAGTCAGCCACCTTTGTCGCTCCTCTAGGAAAGATTTTGCGGAAGTACCGCAACCAAAAGTACGTAACAATTTTTCCTCTTTGCGCGTACGCAAAATCCTTCCTAATATTTCCTCGTATATAAACTCTTGCATAGCCCCTCGAAGGAGAGAATTCTCGTCCTCTTAAAAATATTAATTGCTTTGTTCCTCGAGATTTTATTCTCACTTAATTTCTCAAAACATAAAATCTGTGTTAGATTTTATTGGCCCAGTTTTGTAATTTTGTTTAAAAGTGGTAAGTAATTTTTGAAAGCCAAAATTCAATCGGAATTTTATTGGCTCAAATCATTGATTGTTGATTGCTGTAAGGTGTTAAATTTCGACGGTTGTAAAATATTTTGGACTTAAAAGTTGTATTTCACATTGTGTCCTAAATATGAAATAATATTAATTGTTTTCATTTAATAAATATAAATAATTAAGTGCGATTCCCTCTTTTATTTCGACCCCTGGTCAGAAACTCTCTCCACTGAGAGACACTCGCGGTACAGGTTAATGTTTCGGGCCTAAAAACACCTGGCGCTCAAGAAAATCCTCCCGTGGCGAGGAAAACACGCCACAGTTCCTCAACGACAAATTCTAGGGAGCAAGAATCGAGAAGTGATACTGATTTAACACTTTCTGGCAACGACGACAACCACGGACTGACTCTATTAGCGATAAACGACTTCCACTTATGTGGTGACGAACGAATCCACGACAAAGCAACTTGATAATCGGTCCAAGCGAAAAGTTCAAACAAGCTGTTTGGAAAAACATCGACAATAATAGAAGATACCAGCTCCGACAACAAATGAGCGGCACAAAGTTTCAAACGAGGCAACGACACACGCTTCAAAGTTGCGACACGAGATTTAACTGCGACAACAATAATGACAACATCGCCATCAGGACCGACCGAACGAGAATATAACATGGCAGCATAGCCGCCTCCTGAAGCATCACAAAATCCACACAACTGAACTGTTGGATGCGAAAACATAAATCGTGCAATACTGACTGATTCGACAGCCGACAGCGAGTCAGTAAATTCCTGCCATTTCGACAAAATGTATATAGGTGGTTATTCATCCCAATCTACACCTAAAGTGCACAACAGTTGCATCAAATACTTTGCGTAGAAAGTGATGGGCTACAAAAGACCGAGCGGATCGAAAATCCGCGCTAAGTCCGACAAAATACCACGTTTGGTATATGTATGCGACAATTTGACTGCTTTAAAAATGAAACAGTCACGACAAGAGTTCCAAGTCAAACCAAGAATTTCTGTGTAGTCTTGGATGTCAAACGATACTGTAGATTGGGAATCAAACGGACGAGAAACCTTGACAACATCTGAATGATTAGAAGCGAATTTGCAAAGCACAAAATCACCCTAGGTATAGGGTATGCTTATACCATTCGATTCAGAATTAAATTCTCTATCGGACAAGACAAAAAAATACAGGGTGTTTTATTTGAAATAAGAAAGTTATTCTACTCTAAAGTTGCTGCAAATGTAACTGGTTATAACAACACCCTGTATAATCAGAAATCTAAAGCCAATTAGGCAGTATTGTAGCTAAGCTTTCTGACTACCTTCAGCCAAAATTTCAGCTTAATAACTCTATTCTGACTCATGTTACAAATTTTTTGGTAAAACACTGCAAAAGCCAAAATTTCATTTAAAATAATTATTTTCTCAAAAACTATCAATTTTGGAGATATGGTGCCACATAAAGTCACATTAAAATTTGACAAGGAATTCAAAAATGCAATAAAAAATGGGGTGTTCCATTTAAAATAACGAAGTTAGTGCCGACTTCCGGTATAACCGAAAGTGCCACCATTTTGAAAATATTTTAGATCGATCAGCCCCTCCGGATAACTCCTATTGCCAAAATTTCAAGTCTCTATCATTTACCGTTTTCGAGATATCTATGCCGCTCGGTTTGAAACTGAACACCCTGTATAATCTGCTAATATTACTTACTTACGTTTTGTTTTCCATAATAATTTATTATTTAGTTACTTAACATTACCTATATCAAGTTTTCAAGCGGTTTAAAAAGTGTTAAAGAAACACAGAATATAATGAAATTATTAATTTATTGATGAGAAAATACATTGTGTATATGTATATTGTCAATTACTACAGATTCCGCAAAATTAATAGTTTTCGGTTGCCTTATTGACTATTTAAGTAAGACTATTAAGTATTTAATATTTGGATTTCCTGGGTTATAGGAGGTGGTTAAAGTAAATGCTTCACCAAAAATAACAAATATTATTAATAATCATAAACACGTACTAACACACGATAAAAAAACTCAAAACGAAAGCAAGATCTAAAACTATAACTATACAAAAAAGTTTCTTAAAGACAATCCAGACATTATAGTCGGTAACAGTGATAAAGACAAAACAGCAGTAATAACTTACAAACAAGACAACATAAAACAAGTTAATCAAATACATAAAGATGAACAAAATATAAAAAAATACCCAATGACCCCACAAACAAATTCACTAAAACCACAAACTAACTTACCAAAAAGATGCTAACAAATAACGAAATTCGACAATCCACCTACAAACAACTCATAACACAAAATAGCTTACCACCGATACTCTATGCCCTACCAAAAACACACAAAAACACACACCTGGTACCATACAGACCCATAGTCAGCAGTATAGACTCATGTAACTATAATCTTTCAAAATTTATACACAACATATTGAATTCAATATGTATATTCATTCTACAACAACATAAGAATACAACCTAAAAAACTCACAACAATTAGTAGACCTAACCGAAGACTTTGTGGCGTACTTTCGCGATCCCGAGCTATTTTCCTCTAGCGCCAGGTATTTCAAGGCGAAATACCAACCGTACCGCGGGTTAAAACTCAGTGAAGACAATTAAATAAAATCCAGGGGTCAAAATCGGAAAATAATCATTCAATTAACGATACCGAAATAAAATGAAATAAACAGAAATAAATTAAACATGAATTTGATTTATTTAAACTGATGTCGCAAAAAAATAAAAGTACACTAGTTATAAAAATAAATAAAATATCAAACTTACATAAAAAAGTAATAAATATGCGAAGGTACGTTATATCAAATAATTATGCAGAATAAGCTATGCAGTCCAAAAATAAAATGTAGTAAATACATAATGCAGAAATAAAGCTGTCACAATATTATTTGATCACCAGTTCAAAACAACCAAATAAAATCAAAGATCACTCGAAATAAAATTAAAATTAAAACTCTTCAAACTTAAAATTCAAAACTTGAAATAGATCACATAAATGTGCAGTGCCAGCAGACAGACATATTTCCAATGGGCACAGATTCCCCGTTTGGAAATTTCACAGGTTGAAAATAATGACTTATTTGGCACTTTGCAGCGGATTTTATATGCGGAAATCAGAGAAGGGATTCTGAGTTAACGCGGAAGAGATAATAAACACCCCAAAAAACTATATAATACAGCGGTGGGGAACTAAAAGTACCAAAAGAGCGGGGGGTAATTCGAGTAATTGAAATAATTAGCCTTGGCTAATTATTCGGAATAAAATAAAATAAAATAATATAATTAAAAACAATAAAAGAAAACAAAAGAACAGATTCCAGTTAAATAAAATGCGGTTGACGACATAACTCTTACCCCTCCATTTTCGGGGTTGATTCATAAGAATTCCCGACAGAACTCAGAAACACATCAGAAAACATATGCAGATGAGGGGTAAAGTGCAGTAATAGTCAGAAATCAGGGATAAACTTGGAAGCGGCGTGGTTGACCACATTCCAATGTTCAATATTCAGTAATTACAATTAAATCGGATAAATGTGACTTACTCAAATAAATGCGGACACATAGTAATCACAATGCAGTTGCAGTTGCAGTTGCAGTTGAGTCACAAAACATCAGAACAAATCAGTAAACTGCACTTTTGTGAAAAATGCACATGTCAGTACTTTTTATCACCAAATTCCAATAATCATAATTGGTTGCCGAAGTACTCTTAATTGATTAAAGATTTTTAAATGCGGCGCGAGTAGTTGACTATGGTCAACCAATTAATAACTAATTCATTATTCAGAATCAAAACAAACACTTAACCTTAAAATAATGCAGAAGATTAGTTATAAAGCGGAAAATAATCAGGTAATTAATCAGAGAAAGCAATTCGTAATAAATTCATATTAACGAATGCATTTTCAGATGTCCAAAAATGCAGGTTTGTTACAATACCTTTATTCCAGATATAACTTAAACATTTATATATGTATAAAACCGAACCGTCTTTAATGAACAAAAAATAAACTTAAAATCCAGTCTTAATATCACAAATTGGTTAATACCAAAATTTGGTTTTAACATTTTTAGGAAAGAAACAGAACCCAATAACTCTTAACTAAAAATAACAACAGACTATCTTCTCTCTTCAGCCTTCACATTTTGTTGAGGAACTTTTCCAGTAAATCATTTCGGCGTCCTTGAATGTTATTTAAATTCACCATTATTTCCTTCAAGGTAAATATTTCTTTATGAGATTCTTTTTGTAAAGAAACTATTTCTTGAACCCATCCAGAGCCGGATTTTCTCTTTTTGATAATGGCAGAGTTTTCATCATCCATGATACTGTAATGGTTTGGCTGATGTATTTTGAGAAACGAATGTTAGGATAATTTTATCTTTAAATGGCTGTGATCGCTTTACCACTGATGGTGATAAAGCCCCTACGTTGTGTGCATGTAACCGCCAGTACTTTGGATTTAAAGTACAACGGTTGACGCAAAGTTAAATAAAACACGGAAAAATACGTTTAAAAAGAGTAAAACTCTTATTTATATTAAAACGTTCTTAAAACACCAAAACAAAATACAAAGTATTTCTCCTCTCTTAAAAAGAGATGGAGACTATTGACGAACAATTCCTATGTATAATACAACATTTTTATTCAATGATCAAATTAACGATTTTATATACTGAAATTATTATTTCTTAAATATTCCCGATGATTTAGATTTTATGAAGTTCGCGAAAGTGGACCAATATCAGTTGTTCATTTTATGGGGAAAAATTGGAGTTTTGAAGTTCCTCTAACTTAGCATCTAGGCAACACGGGTTCACGATACGTGAGGTGGGGACGAGAGGGGTGATCAAAACGAATGCTAAAAATACCCGTTCCCTAACATTAGGATGGTTATAGATGGCACCCTCCACATCCGGGGATCATGATTCCCTGACCGTCGGATGGCCGCCCATACGGACCGTCGCCAGAGCCGTCCGGCCTTATTGCCTCCGCGCCTCTTGGTTAAGTGTTTGAGGACAGCAATAAGGATAAATGCTGTTTCGCAATCGCAATATTTATTCGCAGCGAATATACGCCAAGTAATGTTTTACGCCCTAACGTTGCAATACGCTTACGCTTTCTACTAGATCGCAAACTACGCAGCTTCTATTCGCAGCAAAAATGCTCTAATTAATCGCCGGAAATTACGCCCTATCGCTCGCTTCAAACTACAGCTAAAGAATGTACGCTTTAAAAGGATTTGTTTTCTTTTTCACAAGTCAAAAATAAATAAAGGTCTCGTTGATTATGGCAAAAACTTAGCGGGATTGCTTTTCGATAATTGGTCACTCCGGAACGATTAGCTGAATTAAGAATAAATTTAGTTGCCAGAAAGGCTACTGATATTAAATATGATGACACGATACGATAAGCAGTGTTGGGCAGAAACTGATTCCGAATAAAATTAAGAACAAATGTAATTTACCTTATTATCTCAATAAGAGAATCACACAATTTTCTCAAGATGTTCGTCTCAAGACTAACTGAACGTAACTGTCAACTCTAGATCAACTGTAACTCTCTCTAGACCAACTGTCGATCAACTATCAACTCTAAACTCTCTCTAGACCAACTCTAAAGTCTAAACTGTCCTTTACGCCCCCGAACAAACCCTCTTATACCTGCTTATCGTCACCTTCTTCTAATAATAATCTGTTTTTGGGAACGGATCAGGTAAGTTTAATAAATATACACATAAAATATTTAACAAAAATAGTTATTTTCATGTATTAATATTTTAATACCAGACAACGATGTAATTATAAAAAATAAAACGTGTTTTCAGGTACATAGAAAGTATTAAATTATAGTAAATAATCCATTGGCATTTTAGGATATTTCATAATAAGGCGTCACAAATTCAATTGCTAACTGGTTTGAATTTCTATCATTTGAATGGTTATATGCGAACGGCAACGCCACTCGTTTATAAATCGAGCTTTTTAAATTAAAAATCAAACTTGCATATAAAATGTAACAGTTTTCAGGTACAATTAACGTATTACAATATTACATATAAATAGTCGGGCAGAATACTTCAATAAGACATATAAATATTTATGCAACGTGAAGGTAATTTTAAGACCGGTTTGCGAAGTCCTTTAAGGTGGATTAAAACATTGTAACAAACTTATTATTATCTTTTAATGTAACACATAAATGACAGGAAAAGTTTATATATTCATAAGATTTATAGTTTCAGTAACCGAAATTTTGTAAGCATAAAAATGTTCATTATATTCTAAAGTCAATATTTCTTTGTATATATTGTAATAGTACAAACCCCTCCCATGTGGGGTTGCTAGTCCTCCATCGGGCGCCTCCCCAGGTGGCGGATAGGGGAAAGCCTCCTAGATATAGGTGGTACCGGGGAAATGAAATACCCGGGGCGGACCAAAACTAGCATGCGTTGGGTAGCAGCTGCGCATTATCGAACTGTGCCTATCGAAGAATGACTTCCCTAAAGACTAATTCGGATAACTACAGGCGATAACCACAGTATGGTTGATTCAGCTGTACTGCTGCAGTGTGGAAAGCAAGGGGAAACTACCACACAATTTTTCCCTAGTTCAATCAATATGGCAATAAGTAATACAGATATGGCCCTCAGTCCCCGGCAGCCCTTTAATGGGCAGAGGGTGCTAAGAATCCCCGGGAGGAAAATAAAACTATGTACTTGGAATGTTACTAGTCTATTTGAAGCGAGAAAATTGGATAATGTCATACAAGAAATGGATAGGCTTCAAATAGAGATTCTTGGAATTAGCGAAATGAGATGGTCAGGAGTAGGCAAAATTGTAAAAGATAATGAGGTAGTATATTATGCTGGTAACAACGAACGACACCATAGAAATGGAGTGGGCTTTATAATAAAGAAAGACCTAAATCAGTATGTAGAGAATGTCGTTCCAATATCTGATCGAATAATAATGCTACAACTCTCTGGAAAGCCCATGAACATTAATATTATACAGGTTTATGCCCCCACATCTGATTATGAAGACCAAATAATGGAACAATTTTACGAAGAGATTCAAAAGCTCCTTAAATCTCTGAAAAAATCAGATATTACTATAGTAATGGGGGACTTCAATTCGAAAGTGGGAAAGGGAAAGGAAGAACCCTATGCTGGAGAATACGGGCTCGGACAAAGAAATGAAAGAGGTGATAGGTTAATACAATTCTGCTCTGAAAATAATTTTATAATATCGAACACCTTCTTTAAACACCATGACAGAAGATTGTATACATGGTCTTCCCCTGGTGACCGCCCAGGAAGAATTATAAGGAATCAAATCGATTTCATATTAATAGATGAAAGATACAAGAACTGCGTCAAAAACATCAAAACTTACCCGGGTGCTGACATCAACTCAAATCATAATCCACTGGTAGCGACAATCAACATTCGACTCAAACGATTAACAAAGACGGGGAAAAAACAACGAATAGATGTTAATGTCCTGAGGGAAGTTGATATTAAAGAAAAAATCACAAAAAGATTAACAAGCAACTAAAGGATAAACGAGAGAGTATGCTGCCAAACGATATTGAAAATAACTGGTCCATGATCAAAGAGACTCTGAAACAAATCAATCACGAATATTTAAGACCTCCTACCAATCAACCCAAAAAGAAATGGATGACTTCCGAGATACTCACCTTGATGGAAGACAGACGACAACTTAAAAACAATCCTGAAGAATATAAGGAGAAAAATAAACTCATTAGGAGAAAAATTAAAGAGGCTAAAGGAAGATGGATCACTCAAGAATGCGAAGAACTGGAAGAATTAGATAGAAAATATGACAGCCGGAACATGCACAAGAAAATAAAAGAAATGAGTGGCAAATGTAAAAGAAAACACTATGGAAACTTAGTGGATGAAAGAGGGAAACATCTTATAACTATGGAAGAGCGACTACGACACTGGAAAGATCACATACAGAAAATCTTTCAGGACCAGAGACTGGACATAAATATAACTTCCACTGAGCCAGCACCCTCTATAACTAAGGACGAAGTATTGTATGCAGTCAAATTAGCCAAAAATAATAAAGCTGTTGGACCTGATGAGATTCCATCGGAGTCGGAGATCCTCGCTGCTTCAGCTGATAATCCAGGGAAAAATCGAAGGAAGGAGAGGACCTGGACGGAGGAGAGACTCATGGTTGAAAAATTTCAGAAAATGGTACGGCCAGACCACACCTCAACTTTTCCGTGCAGCAGTGTCCAAAATTCAGATTGCTCTATTGATCGCCAACCTTCGACAATAGAAGATGGTACCCAAAGAAGACAAACCCCTGTCTCACATTACCTAAAACATCGACAATAACAATTAGATATTCAAAAACTTAAATTGCATTATTGAAATCAGCAAATGCAAAGTGTAGATATTGTATGGACTGTCTTTAATTTAATCATTAATTACTTCAATATTTTCAATATCATCTTGTAATGAACCCATTTTTCTTGGCCTGAAAAATAAAAGAATTAATTGATACAATAGTATATATTTCAAGTACTTACCGCCCTCGTTGATCGCCGTTGTTTGGGATGTCGCTGGAAAACCTGAAATAGATTACCGTTTAGCACATTGTCATTAATAAGTACCGTACTTACCGTATTTACACTTGTTGCACCGGCATTTAATTGTTATTTAGGTTATGTTGCACTTGTTTACATTGTAAACAATCACTGGCTGTCCGTCAACCAGTTATACTGGTTGACAAGTATTAGTTAGGTTATGTTGACATTGTTTACAATATAAACAAACACTGGGAGTTCGGCAACCAGTTATACCGTCAACCGATTGCACCGGGAATCGCGGCAATACAACATACCGTTTAGTACCGCATACCGATGTTGAAGGCGTGCAGGACCGTCCCGCGGGTATATAAAGAGCCGAAATTTCCGTTAGTGATCAGTTCCGTTCCGAAGACAATTGAAGAACAACAAACAGCAATAATTAACAACGAATTAACAAGCAATCAACAAGTAAGTAAAACAATACCGACCGGCATCAAGCACCGAAAATCGCCCAGCGACACCGTTGAATCGCCCTGTGAGAGAGAGAGTGAGTATTGGAAGCAGTGTTTGTCGCTTCAAAACCACCGACGAAGGCTTCTTAGTGTGGGACCTTCGAGTCCATTCGCACGGAAGTATTTCTGCTTGGCAATCGCCTTGCACAGGACCTGTCAAATAGGTCTAGTGAATGCCATTCCTGGGCACTAGCGCTCTTAGTGTGGGATCTTTGAGTCCATTCGCACGGAGTCGCCGGTTAACCAGCGGGCAGGTCGCATTCGCAATTCGGTTGTGGCGACAGCTAGATCTGACACAGTCCATTCGCCGTTTCCTGTCCGAGACTGTGTGGCTCACACCAGGAACTAAGCGTTAGCAAATAAAGAGTGTCTTTACACTCTAGCGAAGCGTCTTAGCGGCAACGGTGTCGACTAATACACCGGGAAGCGACAAATTTGAGTGGAGCGACCAAAAGTCACCTCTCCAGTCCATGTCAACGGCTAGTTAGGCAACACACCGTGCTGAAAGCCACACATTTCCCGTTTTACCGTTACCGACCGTATTTTTCTACCTTTTCCCACCGTTTATCATCCCGTATTCCCAAGAACGGCCAACCGAACTATTTGTATGTTAATTATAATTTATATTTTGATTATTTTTCTGTAGTCTTGAGGGTTTAAATAAAATTATATTTTCTTTTTCTGATTAATAATGTGCTTTAATTGACCCCTAGCATAGCCGTATCTCCATTGTGTTACCTGGGACCCGTTTTGGTTTCCTGTTTTCGTCTGTAAAAACAGGTGGCGCTCGAGACAGGCAAATCCGCCGAAAAATAAGCGTCACAATCTTTATAGTCCAACAAATCTACGATTATTGATTAATTTAATAATTTGGAACGCGTTGACATGGCTTAGCATAACATCAACAAAAGAACCTCGCCAAGTTTCCCCTTGGCAATGTGAGGAACTCTCTTTCTGGAGACACTAACGTCTTAATGCGTCTTGTTGGCATCTCAACGATGCACGGGCTCTCCCGTAGGTTGCACAGGCATTTGGACTAATACTTCTACTCAGGAGGTACCATTGTTTATCACGATGAATGCTAAAACTAGCCACTCTATATTGGGATGACCCTTCTTGAGTACTTTTTAAACCCAAGATAGGGTTCAATTTGTCTGATATGTTGACAAATAATTAAGAAATCTGATTACCAAATATTAAAACATTATTATAAAATCAAACACAAAACATAATCAATATAAACTAAGTCGGATTAACGTACTCACCAATTATCAATTACAATTGTGACGCGTCTACGTCGGTTCTCTCGAGCGCCACCTAATTTTATAGGAAATTAGGAAACTTTTCCGCCTCGGGTGTTCAGCGGAGGAAAATAATAAAACCAGGAGTTCTAGTTTATTTGATTTTATTTTAAAGAACAATTATACCAAGTACAATTACCTAGAATAATACTTCAACTACCAAGTCTAAAAATCACCTAGATTCGGTTATATTAGGAAAAATGGAAATATTACTATTAATTATTTAAACACAAACCAAGAACAGAAAGCCAAGCGATTAATTACGGTAGATAATAAATAATACTACAATTATATATACAGTCAAAAAGTACTAGCAAAACGGTCAAGCAAGTTAAAATTAAAATTCGGCGGGTTAAACAATTACTACAATGAACGTGCAAAGCGGAGTGAATGATAGAATAAATACGGTGCGATTTTAGCGAGCGAAGTGCAAACACCAATGTACAGAAAATAACACAGCGAAGCAAAAAGCGACAAACTAAGCGGCAAGTTACAGAGAGAGAGTAAATTTCTTAACTCTAACAGTACGGGATAATTACAAATTCACTGAAATCGGTACCACAGTCACTCGCAGCATTTACACACAGAACGGGGGCGGGAATGCAATCTATTGGCAGTAAATAGGGGGTCACACCAATATATGCACAAGGTGACGGCACAGAGAACAATCAGGGAAGCAATTGTCAGCGGTAAATAGGGGGTCACACTGATAACCGCACATAGAAACGGCACAGAAAACACTTATGAAAGCAATTGCCAGCGGTCAATAGGGGGTCACACTGACAATTGCACATAAAAACGGCACAGATTACCGATAGAACGCGTTCACCAGCGGTAAATGGGAGGTCGCACTGATGAACGTTCACAGACAGCACACTTTAGACGGAGATGCAACAGCCGGCGGTAAATAGGGGGTTTCACCGACAGTTACACCACAAGGAACGGATCGTACTCTACTTTTAAACAGTCAAATCGTTTGCTCTCCTTAAAACCGCGTCTCTCTCTCTCATACAACTACCACCCAGAATCAAGTCACTTACCGGTGTTGATAACAAAATCACTTAAACTTATAACACTTTATTAGCACTTCGGTGAATAACAACGGTAGATCACAGCTGATCGCTCTTACGACTCACAATACGCTTCCTGTACGGATGAGTATAAAACTGTCGATTTCGACAAGTCAACGGCCTTTTATCGGTCACAGGTGATTCTCCTACTTCCGAAACTTCCTTCCCACTCAAAGTCGGCACCTGGTCCTTTGATCTTTTTCGCGTTTCTGCGCTTATCATTATACCCGTTCTTGGAAACCTCGAAACTAGATTTGAAATTTTAAAATACTAGACTTAAGACGGAAAATCTAGTGACTTCGTCACACAATTCTTCTAATTCACAAAGCACAAATCACTAATATACCACTTATGGGTAAATACTTAGAAGTGAATGTCTAAAAACTGCACTTGGGTGACATATGCGTTTCATGAACTAATGCGCACGTCGATCTTCAACACAAATCTATTACCATGGTTTTGTTTTATTGTTTTCAATCACTAGTATATCGCCCTTATGATAAATTTTCTTTGAAATTTAAATTCGTTCCGTTAAAGCAATAACTGTAGCAAAATTTTTGAGAATCAAACTTCTCTTAGCTAAATTTAATTTATTTATGTCAAATTCAGAATTGTACTCGATATTTTTATCCCAATTCTTTTCTAATCCATAGGTTTTTGAAAACCCTTTCTATTAATAAATCCGTCGCAAAGTTTTAGTTGATGTTTTAAGGTCAAAGTATGCGTTGTGTTTACTCGAAACAATATTTGCGTTATTTTTAAATTCTCGGTGTTTGGATTCAAATTTTAATGACGATAAATGTATTAGAGGCCCAACATTGTGTATAAATCGAGGATAATGTGTAATTATATGGTGTTTTGGTTTTAATTTTATTTGAAAAAGATCAATACATAAGCAATGATGAGAAATATTAAACGAATTTAAAACATCACAATCAGCATCAGCGATAGAAACTGATGGGGATAATATTATAGATAACATTTTTCGCAGCAAAATGTATAATTTACAATAAAGATTATTAATGGACACCAAACTTCCAAACATTACACCGAAATACAGAATAAAACTTTTCATTTCAGAATGAGACATTTTCAAATGATAGGATTTTAAATTGTTATAACTAATGCCCGGTGGTTTAATTAAATTTTGTTTTCCATAACCAAAATATTTTATGCGATAATTTAAATCTTCAAATGAGATTATTTTCTCTTCAATGACCAATTTATAAAGAATCTCCGAATATTTAGATTCTTGTTTTTAAATCTCCCTCATAGTTTCCAATATTCTTAAGTTTTAAATGATTTTCTTGCAATAATTTTTTCGTTTCAGTCTGAGAACACTTACAAAATCGACAATAGAAATTAGCTCTAACTTTCAACAAATCTCATTATTGTGAGATTCTGTGTCATTATTGTATACCTAAATTATCGCCAATAATTAAAGCAACACAAAAATAAACTCTTTGTGATATATTATCAATACAAATTTCTATACCGTTTTCTTCTAGGTCTTTTAATTTCGAAACAACATTGGAAAATATTAATTGACAATTAAATCCCAAATTCCTTTAGATCCATACTATGAAATAATTGAAAAAGAAAAATATTTTCCAAATAACTTTTATATTCTACAGGAATACAAGGCAATGAGATGTATACTCCCCCAAGCTTATGTATTCCTGCATGAGATCCTAAAGGAATTCCACTTTCGTAATCGTAATAGAGTAACGTTGGAATGACTAAATCATTGCAATTGTACAATTTTAAATTTTACTGCCACAAATTAGCATAAATAATGTTAGAAATCAACATTTTATTTTTCATGAGGTTATTCATATCCTGTACAATAGTATCAAATACGTTAGATAATTCAAAAAATACTTCTAAAACGCTCCCTAAAGGAATAATTTGGCAAGTATAATTATTCGCATAAGTTTCGCCGTTTCTATGAGGCTCGGCACAATTTCCAACAACGATTTCTTTGGGATAAATTAGTAATTTACATTTTTCCGATTTTTTAAATCTGCTATATCCTGAATTCACTTCCTCAAACAAATTTTCCAGTAAGTAAAAAAAATTTGAAACCTTTTCAATGGAAAAAATTGAATTAAGATAGTTTTTAAATATACTAGCTTTAGAAAGCATTTACGTAACAAGACAAATTATTTTTTGAACATGTGACCTATTAAAGGAATTATCTGCGTATATACTTGATATGAAGTTAATTACATTTTTATCCACCGACAATTTAAACGATTCAAACAGATCTTGAACAAGGTCATCTAGATTATTTAACGTAAGGTCTTCGGACTTAGTAATAGAAATTGCACAAATTTTTAAAATATCCCCGATTTCATTTTTATTATCAGTACTACTTTGAAAAAGTCTCCCTGTTTTAGTTGAATGTTTATGAAACATGTGATGTTTAAATGATTTTAAAGACGAAAACGTTCTAAAACATTGGTTTTCTCTTCAATTATATTCACTTTGATCCCTACATTTATGCACTATTTTTAAATGCATTACTATAGCCTTAATTGTGTTAAACACTAAATTACAATAACCTCAAATCCCCATTTTTAAAATTACCTTCACGAAGCGTACCTAATATAAACAGTTCATAACAAAAGTTATTTGTTATTAATATGGTACTTTAAATCGGACAACACGCTGTATTACAATTTTAGTTTTGTTGTTGTTTGAAAAAGTAATTCTCGTATTAAATTCCAAACATTTTTACTTTCCCCTGGGTATTCTAAATTAAGAGCGTGATAAAACTTATATAACAATTCTACGCACCACAGGAGTTATTGTCGATTGCGTACTTGTTTCCATACGCATACACATAAAAAGATATTTTTTCTAATTCTACAATAGTAAAAGCAAAAGGGTGCAAAGTAGATCAGCTTTATCAAAAAGGGCCTGCCGTTTCTTAATTTTATTCATCTAATTGTTCTTTATTCTAAGAAATACCAGAATTATTATAAATAGAATCATATCGGTAAATTTTCTCACTTTCAATAAGCAAAAAATGCTATCTTGCACTTTTTGTCTTGGTTTTAGTATTGGAGTATTTAGTATTTTATTATTTAGTGTTGGTAAATTTATTAATTAAAACCTAATGACAAATCGTTGAAAACCTTGTTTGTTTGAATTTTTCTTGCGTCCAGTTCACTTGTTATGCATTGAACAAATGAAGTCCATCGACTATATAAAACTCGATTTTACTGGGATATTTCTTATTGAAATCAGTCTCAATTTTAAAAAGAAAACAAAATTTTTTTATAAAATCATAACAAAAAAAAAACAAAATGCCAAAGAAAATTGGCAATTTAAAAAAAATATATTTCTTTACCAAATTTAACAAAAATCTTTCTTTGAAAATGCTGTTTAATTATTAGCGTTGAATTTGTAATACGATAATGCGTTTTGAATAAAAGTGCGTTGATAATATTATATATGTCTTTATTCGTCGACTTCTTAATTGAAAAAGAGCGTTTTACAATAAAAGTCTCGTAAAGAACAACTGACTGATTACACAAAAACTAGCAGCGGCAGCATCAATCAAATTAACAATATTTAAATAAACATGCAAAATTGAACAAACACCCCCACGTTGAATAAGCGAGTAAATTTAACATTTTTTAAGAAAGTGAATTCAACTAAATACATAAATGGTATTAACATGCAATGAAATCATTAATATAAAATAGAAGTATAAGTAAATTAATTATTCAAGCGTCAAATGTACAAAATAAAAATTGCAATAGGCAATTTAGCTCAATTAAAAGTTTAAAGTTAGTCATCTCATCATGCAATAAATAGCAAAAGCTATATAAGTAAGTAAAATAAAGCATATTACAGTGTAAAAGATATAAGTAAATAACATCAATTACAAAATTAGTCAAACAAACAAATTAAAATTTTTGGCGATTTTCACGCCGGTTTGTCAGTTATTGGCAGCGGACAAATTTTACTGATTGGTCGACGAAATTCCCCGCTGCTGCAGCGCACGCTAACGACTCGTACAAGATCATCTTGGCCAGGGTGTACGGCGGTAATTCGCCCTAGCTGCCATTTGGTCGGCGGAAGATTTTCTTCCTTCTACGTTTGCCGAAATCTTGTTCCATTTCTGCCGATTTTGTAGTTCGGAGATATACTCCTTTGACCAAAGGCACCAATAACTTTGTACAATTTTCTGCAGCCGTTGATAAATGAAGTGGGCCGGAGTTACAGGTTGAAAGTCTAATGGTTCGGACGATATTGGTGAAAGAGGTCTGGAATTGAGTATTCCCTCGATCTGTGTGAGAACATGATGGAACTGAAAAAATGTCAGAATATTTCCCCCTACCGCCCTTTTTAAATGAGCTTTGGAAGACTTTAGAAACTTCCAATTAATACCTTGTTTTGCACAATCATGTAGTATTTTGTCGCTATTATGTGTTAAGAATTGTGCAAGCTTGTCCAATTCAGACTTGGCTCCGACATAATTTTTTCCGTTATCAGAATAAAACTTAAATGGCATTCCGCGACGAGATGCGAACGCGCGCAAAGTAGATATGAATGATTCAGTTGTCAAATCCACCACAAGCTCAAGATGTATCGCCTTAGTGCTGAAGCATATAAATAAACAAATGTAACCCTTGACTGTTTGGGCCTTTCTGAGATTGCTACACTTAATAGTGAACGGGCCGCAATAGTCTGTGCCAACAATTGAAAAGGGAAAGTTCGGATTTAACCGATCAGCTGGTAAATCACTCATAAGATTACTTGCAATTGTTGGATTTACGCGAGAACAATTTATACATTTGCGATATACGGATCTCGACAAATTTCTTCCGTTTATTGGCCAAAACTGATCGCGAACGGTAAACAGTACCTGCTGCAGGCCAGCATGAAGAAGTAATTTATGATCATATTAAAAAAGAACCCTTGTAAAGTGGTGTTTACCACATAATAACAGTGGGTGTTTTTTATTGAACGGAAAATTTGAATTTCGCAATCTACCACGCGCTCTTAAGGCACCATCTGGTGTTGAAATAAATGGTGTTAAATGAAACCGTTTGCTCTATTCATGAGCGGTTTATCTGACTCCAATGCGTGAATTTCATGAGGAATCGATTCGCGCTCTTATTGTTTTGCGAGCTGAAAACGGGGCGTGTTTAGTTCAGAAACGGTTAAAGGACCTGAAAGTCGTTCATTGACTTTACGTCGACAATTTGTGATAAATCGCATACAATATGCCATGATAGATTGCATTTTTGTTAAAGCGGAAAACTTAGTGAACGGAAAAATAGATTTTTCCGAAGACACAGCGACCAATGTTTTGTAAACCTTCACTACCGGTAAAATAATTGATAGTAGCTCGGAAAAGGTATCCGAACAATTAGCCGTTTCAATTGATTTTAATAATTGCGGACCGTGCCACCAAAGCGCGTTATTTTTTAATTGTTGCGGTGTACTCCCCCGGCTAAGAATATCCGCAGAGTTTTCGTTTGTGGAAATGTAGCGCCAATTGTGTATGTTGGATAAATCTTGAATTTGCGACATGCGATTTGACACGAACGTATTTAACAGATGTGGTTGCGTCTGAATTCATGATAACACGATAGTAGAGTCTGAGTAATAGTATATGTTGTCAATTCGAGCCTGTCGGCCTATTGTGCCATCATTAACCCTGAAAAGGCGCAACCTTAGTTTTTGAACAAAGTAAATTGACGTGGATGTTGTTTTGCGAATCGACTGATCGTACATAAATAGCTGCCCCGTAGGACTTTTCACTGCTATCTGCAAACGCGTGCAGCTCTACAGATTGAAAATCGGTGCATATGACTTGCCGATTGATTCGAATAACATTTAATGAAAGCAAATCGTGGCAATATTCGTGCCAAAAAGAGTTTAACGTCGGGTTTAGCGGTTCATCCCATGATGTTTGCGTTAACCAAAGGCTCTGCATAAAAAGTTTGAGTTTCACAACACAGGGTGAAATAAGACCCAAAAGGTCAAAAATAGAAGACATGATTGAGAGCACCTATCGTTTGGTGGGTTTGCTTTTAAGTGGTGAATGTTTTAGATTGTATAGGAATTCATCGGTGAAGCTGTTGTATGTTAAACCGAGAGTTTTTGTAGTTTCATTAGGGCCAAATTCTAGGATATTGTTTGAGATCGAATCGTTTTTTATAGAATGATTCTTCATTCCCTCCGTTCTGGAGGGCTCATTAGAGCTCCACTTGCGCAAAACAAATCCCCCTGTCTCGAGTACTTTAGATGTCTTCTTCTTCTTTAACAGCCTCTGTTCAACCACTCCTGGACATAGGCCTCCATTTGTCTTCTCCATTCCAACATATCTTGTGCTGTTTAGTACCAGTTTCTTCCTATTTTTTCCTTGATGTCGTCGATCCATCTTTTTTGCGGTCGTCCGATACTTCACTTGGAAAGCCTGGGTCTCCATTGCAGTATCTGCTTTTTCCATCTTGTATTATCATGCCTAGCGATATGTCCCACCCAACACCATTTTAGAGTGGCAATGCGTCTCACAACATCTTGCACTCTTGTTCGAGCTTGTATGTCTTCGTTTCTTAGGTGGTTTTGAAGTGATACTCCCAGCATAATCCGTTTCATTTCTCTCTGTGCTCTTCGAAGTTTGTTAGCGGCTTTTACGGTTAGTGTGGTTGTTTCCATTGCATATGTAAGAACAGGAAGGATACAAGTGTTGAAGACCTTAGCTTTAAGATGTATAATGTAGAATGTGTTGTTAAAAACTCTCGGTTCAACATACAACAGCTTCACTGATGAATTTCTATACAATCTAAAACATTCACCACTTAAAAGCAAACCCACCAAACGATAGGTGCTCTCATTCTCTTTAAGATGTAGGAATGTCAGGGTTTTTGAGACTATCTTTTAGTCGACCAAAGGCCATCCATGCCAGTCAGTAGTGTAAAACTGCGGGGACTGGCCCACTAGTACATCAAACGTCCGATAGATGGCGGTGGGTGGTAGTTCCCGGCGGCGGTGGGGTTGAAATGTGGGAGGAGGAGTTGGGATGGGTTAGGAGGAGGGGACAGAGCATAGAAGTGTGTTGATAGGTGTTAATTAGCATAAATTTGTATAATTAGCATTTTTGTGTTGGTGAGTACTGCTAATGAGGGAAGAGTACTGTGTATGGTGCGTGGAGTATTGGATTGGGGGGTTGAACTACCACCACTGCCACCGAGCGGCGGTACTCTCTCTCTCACACCTGTGTGTGTGTGTATGAAAATTACAGTTATATATAAATATTACTGTACATTATAAGTACTCCTAAATGGGCAGAAATGAATATGGCAATATTGTACATTGTCCTCCAACAGCTTGTCAACTGACAGTTGCATTGTTGGCATTGCCACCACAACTTTTTTTTTCTTATCCTAGATATTCATACTGTATGCCAGTATGGCCATTTCGCCATACCGCTCATATCATGTAGTAGAATATATATATATATATATATATTTAAAATATTGCAGAAATTTGTAACAATAACATTAAGTTTAACAATATAAGGGAATGTACATATTTTTGTGAAGAAAACATTTTTTCAATAAACATTCTAATTTTACCATTTTGAGTTTCCATTTCTTTTAATATTACATCATCGTTCTTATGGTTTGACGTATTATTATTAGTATTAGTTATATCACCTTTTTTGCTGATGGAGCAGTTCTTGGAATTGTTTAAGAAAAATCCATTCCAGTGTGGTGTGTGAAGGTACTTATTTTCATGTGTAAATATTTTCACCTTATAGCGTAATTCATGGAGTGCCAGTTGTGATTCCGTTAAATCCGTCTTCATTACATCCCATTTTCCATTATTTATTGTAATTAATTCCATTCTCTTCCAATTTTGAGACCAATCGTCACAATTTGTGTGATTTTGAATTGTTGATTGTGTTGTTGTTAAATTTAAGAAACAAATGAATGCATCTTTTGTGTTTTCCAACTGCGAAACGTATAATACGTTTCGTTGCACAAGTGTTAGAAATAGAAATATTGCAATGCTGCTTGTTTCCATTTTTTTGTGGTTGCAATTAGACTGAAGATATTGTGAAAAAATTCCAACTTATATACAGACAATACACAAACACGTGCGCATGCATATTGAGAGATTAATAGAAAAAAAACTATTCTATAATATTGTTCTCTCGCAATTCCTCAATAATGGAATTTATTTCATTTACATGAGAATTATTACCAGCCACCTGGGATGCCATTAATAAACGTTATCGTTGTACAAGTTCATTTGGAGAATCCCAATAAACATATTCAATAGGACTCTTATTATAAGTCATGAATAAATTGTTATCAGATTTATTATTTATTGTTGTTGCTGTCGCTGCTGATTTACCATAACACGATCCATGTTTTGAAGAGGAAGCAGTAGTAGGTAAACGTAACTTTGTTAATGTTTCCCTATCCTGTTGCTCTTGCTCCTTCTTTAGAACGTCCACAACCAGCATTTTTATGGTATAGCGATACTTATCACCACGATTGCCCACAATCTGTTCATCGCTCATGAAATGTTTTTTGTGAGCACTAGTAAACACTACAAGCTCTTTGAAATTTCTCTTATCGTCCGATGTGATCTTATTATCATCAGGTATGGTTTTCATTAGTAATTCAATCATTCCAACAGTGAGGGGAAACTTCATTTTATATCTATCGGGATTAGTTACTGTTATTGCATCATCATTGAAATTTAAACAGCCATTACCAAAATGTATAACATCCGTGGACACATCATGAGTGAAATAATGTGTATCAAAATCATTGTTGGTACTTCGCATTCTGTCCACAATGTATTGTTGAAGGATATCGGGGAACTGATTTAAATATTCCATCAATGTCTCATCGGGAATTCTATGATGCGTTGCATTCAAATCTTGTATTGAATCATCGAAAAAATAACTTTCTTCTACCGACGGCAGCGGCTGCTGCTGTGGATGGTATACAAAACTCTGTTCAGCACGTGATGTATTAGGAAAAAGTTGTTGAATTATACTGCGTTCTTGTTGTTCATCTGTTTGAGTACCGAAATTAGTACTTTGACGTTTTATAGTCTTTTTTATGGTCTTTTTTACATCATGAATATCTTCTTCATCTAGTAATGGTTGTTTCCACTGTTCCACATCCGGCTCCTCCTCTTTTTTCACTTTTTTTTTTTCTGTTCGTTTTTTAGTAATGCTTTGGGTAATTTATTCATCAAGGGCAAATAACTTTGTGCAAGGTTTTCTTGTGTGGAGAACTGTTCCGATTTTAAGGCATCCAATTTAGCTTTTACAATTTTTCTAGCCTTAATTAGTTCTTTTATCACCTTTGAATCCATCATATAGGTAGTGAGTGTTTTCTCCACGAACGGTATTTTTAAAACTGATGAAATAAAGTGAATGTATTAAAATTATATATACATATTTAGTGTTTTTCGTTTTTTTTTTGTTTCATGTTAATAGAAAGGGATCGAATCCCTTCCTGTAGCTTCCCTTTGCTATATCATCATCTTTTGATATAACTAAAAATCCATATTTGTCATTGTTCCAACAAAATCTACACAATTTAATGAATTTATCATATTCAAAGTCTGTGTTCACGTTGTCATTGTAAACATGTCGTAAATTAGTCTCGTCTTGCTTGAAAAGAACGAGAAGATTAACATTGTCACGTATTAATTGTTTGGAAATTCTGCTATAACTTTGCGAGAGATAAAATGAATCGATTTGATTATGTCTACCCATACTAAAGTATTCTTTTATCACACTCTGCGGCCCACACGCCACATCATCAAATATCATTATAGAATTGGATTTGCCATCATTTGGTGACAGTATTTCATCTGTATCTCAAAATTCATGGTAACAAATTCCCTTGATTGGTTCTAAAAGTGCCCTCAAGTAGTTGGACATGGTTTGATATAAAGATTTGGAACAAATATACACATTTTCAAATCGCAAACCATTTTTATCTTCCAATAAATTTAGCATAACACTCGTTTTACCGCAATTTGAAGGTCCCACAATAATGCAACGAATTGCATTTGGAAGTAATTGTCCATGTCTTGATCCCATACAACCGCCACCAGTACCTCCAATACCTGATGCCGTTGATCCACACGCATTCGTTTGTTGAAGTTAATTATAATTCTTTATGTTTAACTTCTGTTTTTGTTCTATTAAACGCATTATTATTATTTGAAAGAATAAAAAACACACTTTGTTTAAAAAATATTTGTTTTCACTTTTTTATGTGTGCAAGTGTGTACGCGCGGGGGTGGATCGTTATATATAAATTGAGGAGTTAATCAACACATTTCATTAGTATGCAACCATTTAGAATACTAAAGGGTGCTATTCAATTTACACCGTTTATATTATTTCATATAAATATAATAAAATGAGGGTAATTTATTCGAATGCAATTAGTCGACGAAAAGTTGCAGAGCGGAAAGGAAGCGGTATCTTAAATAAATTGATAAATAAATTACCAATTGAATTACATATTCCGGGCTATCAATTTTGCGGCCCTGGTACTAAACTGCAAAAACGCCTAGCGAGAGGTGATAAGGGTGTGAATGCATTGGATGCAGCGTGTAGAGTACATATTATAGCATATTCTCAAAGTAACGACTTATCTGAACGACACAAGGTTGATCAAGTGTTGGCACTGAAAGCATTTGAACGGTTAAAAGCGAGAGACGCGGGATTGGGCGAAAAAGCCGCTGCCTTAGCCGTTACTGGTGCCATGAAGGGAAAATTATTAACAGGCATGGGACATCATAGCCGTACGAGGAGGAGGAGGAGGAAAATAGGTGGAAGTTGAAGAAAAAAAAGTCGTGGATCAAGAATGAAAATGGGAAAAGCAATATCCTTTTCAACGGCCATGAGAATGGCACGAAAGAGAGGCAAGAGGGGAAATCTTCGCAATATATTCGAAAGAGTTAAAAAATCAACTATTCTTCGCGTAATTCCAATACCTACTACTGCTAGGAAATCTGGTGGATTTTTACCACTTCTTCTAGCTGGATTAGGTGCATTGGGATCATTGATTGGTGGCGGTTCGGGAGTCTATTTGACAATTCAAAAGGCGAAACAAACACAGAAAAATCTAGAGGAATCGAAACGACATAATGAAAAAATGGATGCTATTGCTATTGGAAAAAATGCTCAAGGGCAGAGTCTCTATATGGGACCATATAAACGTGGTTTAGGACTATACATAAGACCCTAGTCAAAAAACTAATTAAAAACTTACCGGCTCGTCCCCTAACCAATTATGACATTATGAAATACTCGAAAAATATTCCACATTTTCGTGATGTATTTATGCGCGATAAATTACCACATAAGATTAATATAAATGAATCGGGTGAAATAAATACGGGTTCAGATAAAGGACCAGGAGAACATTGGGTTGCTTATGTTAAAAAAGACTCTGTAGTTTACTATTTTGACAGTTATGGAAATCTTAATCCGCCACTTGAGTTGGTTCAATATTTTCAAAGTGGACAAACAAAAAACAAAAAAAGCCGACGGCTGTAGTGATAAAATACAATCATAAACGTTATCAAAAGAACAATGCAGTAAACTGTGGTCATTTATGTCTTCAATTCCTATATAAAAGTTATAATGTGTAATGAATGTCTTTAGTGTACAAAAAAAATTGTAACGGTATAGGTAATAATTATACCTAATAATAATGAGTTTGTTGCTATTTGATAGTAAACAATCGGAAATAACGATTCACCATAAACCACCGATTCAATTGGAAAATTATGATGACTATGTGTTGGGATTAACTAGTTTCAAGGTATTCAATTCAATATCAAACATAGATGACACAAATAATGTGTTCAGTGTGGGTGGACATGATATTAAAATTCCAACAGGTTCATATGAAATCCGCGATATAGTCCAATTTTTACAAAAGTCCATACAAGAATTAAAAATTAAACATCCCACACATTTAATTGTTTTCTATTAATTCATGGAAATGTTAATACACTACAAACGGAAATCAAGTGCAGTCACAATATAGACTTTAGAAAACCGAATTCGATATCATCACTATTGGGATTTGGGAATGTACTGTTGTACGCCAACAAAAGACACATTTCCACAAAACCCAAAAGTATATTTAATGTGAACACTATACAAGTGCTATGTAGCATTAGTGAGGGATCTTATGATAATGGTGTACCAAGTCACATTATCTATGATTTTTTCCCCACAGTACCGCCAGGATTCAAAATCAATGAGACCCCTCAAAATGATATATATTTACCAATTAATACATCGGAAATTTATAATGTCACTATTCGTATAGTTGATCAGAACGGAAAACTAATCGATTTTCGTGGAGAAGAAATATCAATAAAACTACATTTAAAAAAAATAAACACAAAATAATAATAATACTTCTCAATAAAGTGATTGTGGTATGGTAGTGGTGGGGTAAAATAAAATAATTCTAAAAAAAATGGGGAATAAAATACAAAGCTTGTGGTATTAGTGACAGGAAGAAAAAATCTAATAATAGAGCATCATATAATAATTAAATTATTAAACAATCTACAGTTATTCCAAGGCAAGAGGTCAAACGATTAACACGAGAAAATATACAATTTTTAAAGTCTTTAAGATTTAAAGTAGCGAAAAACAACTATTAGCCAAAGACAGAAAAAAATGAGCGACATTTTAAATGTTGAAGAAACTGTCTTATTTGACAATTCATTGACCAGTTACGAGAAACACTCTCATCAACCATACATAAATCCATCATTTAAAAATAACGATGAAATACGAATACCAATACAGCAAACCGATGTCTATACACTACCATCTCAAAGTTCCATTTACATTGAGGGCACCTTATTGGATGACAAGGGAGCAGTGTTTAGAACGACCAAATTGGTAAATAATTTTGCACTGCACCTTTTCGAAGAGATTCGCTATGAAATTGGAGGCAAAGTTGTAGATAGAACAAGAAATCCAGGCATTACAACAACACTTAAATCTTATGTCTCCATAAATGAGAATGAGAGTAAACTATTGGAAAATGCTGCTGGATGGTATACATCGAACAATGAATGCGCCTTCACACCAAGTAATAAGGATGGAAATTTTAATGTTTGCATTCCCCTAAATAAAGTGATTGGCTTTGCTGAGGACTTTAAGAAGATCATAATTAATTTGAGACATGAATTGATTCTATTAAGATCAAACACGGATGATAATGCAATCTATAATACAAACACAACGGAAAAAGTGGTTTTAACCATTTATAAAATTGTATGGAAAATACCATATATTAAAGTTGCCGACGCTGAACGATTGCAACTAATCAAATATATGAATAATTCAATAGAGTTGAAAATAGCGTTTAGATCATGGGAACTGTGTGAAAATCCACAATTGCAAAAAACCCAACAACACTCCTGGACTGTTATGTCAACAAATCAATTGGAAAAACCACGTTATGTAATTGTTGCATTTCAAAGAGATCGAAAAAATATGATTAATAAAAATGCAAGTAAATTTGACCATATAAATTTATCAAACATAAAATTGTATCTAAACTCTGAATTAGATCCCTATGAGAATTTGAATATTAATTTTTCCAAGGACCAATATTCGGTGCTTTATGACTTGTATGGAAACTTCCATCAAACATACTATGAGAAAGACAATGAGCCACTCATCACACCCGAGCGATTTAAAGAAATCTGTCCGATTGCGGTGATTGATTGCTCACGACTGAATGAAATTTTAAATGCCGGTTCAGTGAACATACGTTTGAAATTTGAATGTGATAAAGATGTGGATGATAAAACCACAGCGTATTGTCTCATTATACATGATCGTATATTAAAATATAGTCCACTCACATCAACTATTCGCTTCATTTAAAGAAATCTCTCTGAACTGAAAAGTGTTGATATACTTTTTATTAACCACACCCACACACACATAAAAAAATAATCATGAATTTATCCAATGTGTGTATTATGGACTTTCAAGGATTCCATTTTTCATTTTAAAACTCTTTATTCAAAAATAAAAACGATACATTTACATTATTTTAAATATACAATAGAGTTGTAAACTAATTTTTGAAATGTATCTATATCCAAAGTCTGGTGAATACAAAACATAATGGTATATTTGAGAGGGGCTAAATGTTTATAATTTTCGCGTAATTAATTATTAAAAATTAAAATTTCGACAACACTCGAACCTCGAGCCGATTCGTTCGTGACGTCACGCTCGGTCCTCTCAAAATGAAACAACTTTGTCACTTGTAAACAGTGGATCGCTTTTTTCGTTGGTACCTGAACTTATACTCTACCTGCTCGATTTCACGTAAAATTATAGTCCGGAGCGAACCAACAAACAACTCTCTCCCCATTGGATGTTTGTTCGTGATGTCAAACCCACGTGGTTAAAATCCCGGGATTCGTTAAAATTCGAACTTTGTTCATTAATAACTAATTAAATATATTTAAATCCGATTAAATTTTAATGACAAGTCATTTCTTTTAATACAATCTAATCGATTAAGTGGTTAAAATTGCGATTTTCCAACTTAGTTTACAACTCTATTGATTGTGCCGTCTGACCTTCGCCAAAGCGTGTCGGACTGCTTTAATACATTGTACTTCATTGTTACATTAAAATTTATTCCTATCGTATAAGATTTACTAAATGACATTGATTTTTATTTGTACATAATTTCAATTTACATGTTATTACATTTATTTGCATTTGTTGGGAAAAAATGAGTTGAAAAACCCAGGTGCTATTATTAGTAAAGATTTCTTAAAAACGTTTAATTTGTTTGGAATGTGATTTGGTAGTAGTTACGGAATGTTATTTATTGTGTTTTGAGGTCGTTCACATCTGTTGATTTAATATTAGGGCAATTGGTGGGATAGTCGGTGTTTTATTTTATATGGGGCATTTTTTTCTGTGTAAAGTGTCATTTGTGTGGTCAGTGTGTTTTTGTGAATTGTTTCTGTATAAAATTTGTTTGCAAGGGCTCTAATAATGTCCTTTATGTACGGTACTCCTGCTTCGCGGTGTAATGTTAGGAGTTTCTTTATGTTTGTGGCGCTGGTGCTAATAATGATTGGTGCAGCATACGTAATTAGAGGCCGAATATAAGTTTTATATAGGTAAATTTTCATCTTTTGGTCCATTGGATTTTTATATGTGATTAAGGGGTACAATACTGACAGGCTGTGATTTACTTTTTTAGTGATGTTTTTAATGTGTGTATTGTAATTTAAACGGGAATCTAATGTGACACCTAAGTATTTTGTTTCTTTAACAACAGTGATTTGTTTACCGTATAGCTTTAATTGTGTTTGTGGGGTTTTTATTGCTTTATGTGTGTAGAATGTTGTATTTCTGACTTGATTAATTTAAAGATTAATGCGTTATGCCATATGCAATCGAATGCTTTCTCAATGTCCAGGGTGACGAGTCCCGTTACTTTATTTAGGTTGTAATTTTCAGTTATTTTATTGGTTATTCGAGACAGTTGATGTGTGGTACTTGTGTTCTTTCTAAATCCGAATTGTTCTGGTATTAAGTTTTTATTTTCAAGTTCGTAATTGTTCAGTCGATTTTGTATTAATGTTTCGAGTATTTTGGATAAGTGTGGTAATAGGCTTATCGGGCGGTAGCTTGTGGGGTGGGCCGCGATTTTGCCGGGTTTGATAATTGGAAGTACGACTGCGTTCTTCCATTTACTGGGGAAGTACTGGAGTTTTAGGCAGGCGTTTAAAATATAATAAAGCTGTACTGTTGCCTTTTTATTAAAGTTTTTTATCATTTGGTTATTTATTACGTCTTCTCCGGGTGCTTTTCTTGGTTTTAGCTTTTTTATAATTTGTTTAATTTCATCTGGTGATGTGAGTTCGGAGTTTGGGGTTGTAATTTGTCTTTTGTGAAATGATTGGATTTCATTTTCTATTTTTATAATTGTTTCTGGGTCCGATAAGGCTTCCGTTTGTTTGTGGATTTTGTAGTATGTGTCGGCAATGCAATCTGCTTTTTCGGCGTCGGTGAAAACCAACCCTCTCTCAGATTGCAAAGCCGGGAATTTCGTTCTATTTTTCTTTGATTTTAGCGCTTTGGCTATTTTCCAGAGATTCTGGGGGTTTTTTGGGGTGATTTTACGCAACGTCTCTTCCCATTTATTAGTTTTTAACGAGTTTATTGATGAGTTTATATGTTTGGTAAGAAAATTTATCTCAGTTTTTATTTCCCTGTTACGCGTGGTTTGGAATTGCCTTCAGAGTTTGTTTTTGAATTTGATTAAATTTATTATGTTTTGTGGTACTAGACGATTATTAGGGGCGTATTTTTCTGTTGTTGCATTTTTTAAACATGTTTTAATTATATTAGAAAAGCTTGTTATTTCGGTGTTAATTTCTGTTTTGGTGTGTATTTTATTATTAATTGATAGTTTTTTGTTTATTTCAACTCTGAATTTGTCCCAGTTAGTGTATTTTACGATTTGGTTTTGACTTTTTCTAATGTGGTTTACTAATGCCAGCTCTATAATTACTGGTACGTGGTCTGAGTTTATGTCACCTTCTGTGTATATATCGGTTATTGTACAATTCTTATTTATAGCGAAGTCTATAGTGGACGGTCTATTGTTGTTGTCAGGATAATGCGTGAACGAATTTTGTGGATAATTTAATGTACAGCGCGATGTGGCTAAGTATTTGTGTAATATTCTTTCGTTTTTGTTTGAGTTATAGTTATTCCAGTCGCTGTGTTTGGCATTGTGATCGCCGATTAAACACACTTGCTGGCTGGATTTAAGCAGTGTTTCGAGGTCTCGGGTAGACAGTTCGACACTTGGCGAGCTGTACACATTAAATATATTAACATTACCGACTTTAATGCCAATATTTTCATAATTTTCTGTTGTGCAAGTAATTTCTGTATGCGGTATATTTTTCTTAATGTATACAGTCAAGCCGTGAGCAGATCCGTTTAGCTTATTTATTACTTCGTAGTCAATAATTGCTGGCGGTGGATATTTATTTAAATTTGTTTCTTGAATCAACGCGATGTCAATGTCCAAGTCGCGAACTGTGTACTCGAGCTCGTTTATTTTATGTCGGAGGCTGTTTGAGTTACATGAAAGGATTTTTAAATTATCTATTTGTTGGAGGGCTATTTATATATTATATTTTTCTATTATTTGTAATAGGAAATTTAATTTTTCTAAGGGGTCGTTAATATTTTGCATACCGTGTTTTATCTCTCTTAGTAGAGCTATAATTTGCATTAAATTGCACGAGTTGCTTGTCTTTTAGTTCATTTAATAACGTGAACGTGTCGGAATTGTTGGTGTTTTGTGTCGCTTGTGCGTAGGACCGCCCTTGTTGGGTATTTGAGAATTTGGTGATTATTTGTTGGGGGTTTTTTGAATAAATTGGTGGGAATTGGTTAGTATCTGTGTTAGTATTATAAATTCTGTTTGTATTGCTTTTATTTGCCTTTAATTGTTGCACCTGCGGTTTTGTACTTACAGGGGGTAATTTGTTTAGGTATTGCTGAATATATGGGCACTGGGTAAAGTTGGCCGGATGTGGACCGTTGCAATTTGCACATTTCAGTTTATTTCGATTCTCGTCGCTGCGTTCTTTGATGTGGCACTCTCTAGCGGTGTCATTTTGGTCATTTGGCCATTTTGGTCGTTTGTTACAGTTACTGGAACCGTGGCCCACTTCTTGGCAATTCCAACACTGAGTAACTTTGCTTCTTCTGGAGTAGTCTTCCCATCGTAGGTGAATCGAGTCCATGACTTTGTTTTCTTTGAGTTTTTGGATTTTTTGTTTGTCGGTGGCTTTAATCAGAAAAGAGCTTGAAGTAGCTTCCTTTCTAGATTCGAGCTTTGTGCAGTCGTCAATATCGATGTTTTGCGTGGTGAAAAAGCTTTTCACCTCATTTGCTGCAAGATGTGGAGCGGCTTTTAACACTATTCTGTGCGGTTTTTGTCCTTTAGGTGTGAACGTGTAGTATTCTACTTGGGCACTTTTGAAATGTTGTTTGATGTTTTCAAAATCTGTGAGTTTTTCAGTGTGTACAGTAACCGTGTTCGTATTGTAATTTAGTTTGTATTTGCTCGTTCCGAGAATATTTTTTATCTCATTATGGAATTGTTTGTAATCAGCCAATCTCGAAGTGACTATGATTGGAGGGGGTTTTATGTTGTCTGTGTTTACGTTTGAACTTGTCGATGGAATTGTATTTGTGGTAGTTTGTTGTTCGGTATTTGTTTCCATGACGTCAGGCTCTTCGTCATCAGCTGTTTGTAAAATTCCAAATCTGTTTGCGATTGGAATGTTTGGTGTTGCTATATGAGTTGACCTTGTGTCTTCTGCTATGGTTTTCATGTTGCCGTCTCTCTTTTTATTTTCTGTTTGTAGATTTTCTGATGGTAATAAAATTTCTAGATGGGGCAGCCGCTTGGCTGAGTAGTTTCCTTCTGGCTTTTCCGGTATTGCGGATCTAGGGGGTTGTTGAAGTCTTTTAATTTTGTGTTTAAGTCTTTTCGAGTAGACTGTTTCGTGAATTAGCGAGGAAGGAGCACTTTTTATCACTGGCATTTGTAGCGCGTTAGCGTCCTATTTATTTATTTATATGTGGGCCTAGGCCCACATATCACCTTTTTGTCACTGTGTGTCTTTAAGGATAATTGTAATATTTTAATCACTTTTTATAGATTTATTGCACTAGGTTGTGTGGATTTTTGATTTTATCCGTTGAGACACGGATTACACCTTCACTCCTCACCCTGGTGACCTTGGAATGTCAAGGATTCCAATACAAAGATAGTGATTTTATATGTAAAGAATTGGCTATAAACCAGTTATTTAATGTGTCATCAGCATCGGATAACATAAAAACGTTTTTATTTGAACCGCATATTAAATTTAATCATTTATCAGATGATTTTAAAAAACACGTTAAATTTATACAAAGTCAAGTTCATGGTCTAATGTGGAATTCATCAAATAGACAAAAAAGAAGTAGTAAACAAGAGGAACCAACTAATGTTAATGTTATTTCTACCCCCACCAATGGCTGGATCAACCGCAACAACGGCACAGAAAAAAACCAAGAAACTTTCTCCCACTACTACTACAAGGTGACCCAATTATCGGAAATTTTACATAATGAAGTTATTGAAAAAAAAACATTATAATAATTAGGGGAGAATCAAAAGGAGAAATTATTAAAAGATATTTTCTGTAATAATAATAAATTGTATAATGATAAAAAAATTGCTTTTGTAAATGTGGAAGGTATAAGAGATTGGCCTTCATTACATGCACTTAAAGATTATTATCATGATTATTTGAAAAATATGTCTACAAAGAAATGTCCAATTCATGGCTATTGGAAACCAAAACACTTGCAGTGCAGTGTAGAAAATGAAATTATTTTAAGTTTATGGTTAAGTGAAGAAAACAATTTGAATAATGTCATGATGAGTTTATTGCAAAAAAAACATATATATGAATGAATAAAATGAATTTAAAACAATAACATTAGAATTTTTTTTCTTATTACCAAAATGACTGTTGATAAGTTCGGTCGTCCTTTAGATAATTACTATTACCATCAAAATTATGCTGACGATGACGATGACTCCAATATCGGTGGACAATCATCAGTTATTGTGGGTGCGAGTACACCTTCATCAGGCACAACCCAACAACAACAACAACAACTACGGCTATTGCAACAATTGGTGGAGACTGAAGTGAAAAAGGTATTTGCCACACTTGCCCTTCCAAGTGTGTTGGATATTAAACATAAAATTGATTTAAAATTTCTCAATATACAACAACAAACTCCATCTCAACAATATCTTAATAATTTAATCTCCAGTAAAATACAAACTCCAACGGAAATACAAAATTTAATTGATCGAACAATACGTAAACATAATCAAGTTATTCAGACAGCACCTACAACAACTACAACCACTCTTTCAACAGCTGATGTGAATAAATTAATTGATGTAAAATTAAAAAGTATAAAATTTGTCACAGATACAGATGTGGATGCAATTGTTTCTGCAAAAGTATTTCAACAGTGGCAAACATCATCAACAACAACAGGAGCAGTAGTAGCAGCACACAAAACATGAAAAACACAAGATATTGCTAATTTGATTGAAAATTCATTGAAAACCAAACAAATAATTACGGGTGTGGAATGTGATCAACGCATTTCCAATATAATATTGAAGCGAAAATTAGTCGATGAAAAACAAGTGAATGACATGGCATTGGATACCATTAAGAAATTCTTGCCATGGTATATTGCAAGTAATCATATTCCAAATGAGAGTGCCGTTGAAGACCTTATAGAAACTGATGTGAAAAATCTGGTGCCTTGGAGACCGCAGAATGTGACGGAAGTGCAAACGCTTATTGCAAACGAAGTGAATGCCATTATAAGTAAATCACAGCACATCCAAAACTTTGATGAAATTAATCAATTGTTGGAAACGAAATTGAAAACTTTATATGGTTATTTTATGTTAAATATTAGCGCCTCAGGACCCGTTCAAGCGAAAACATGCTATCTTAAAATAAATCTTTATAATCAATATGAATATGAAATTCATCTGAAAAAATGTCGCCTATTAATTGTGAAGCAATCCAGTAATTTCAATAATATGGAAATTTATTTAAATGGACAACTATTAACGAATATTGAATCTGCAATTTTCCATATGGGAGATCGAATATCAATAAAAGAAATCAATTCAAAAACAAATAAAGTACATGCAGTATTTATGGTTCGATATCCAGTATATGATGTTATTGTTCCATAATCACCATTATGATGAGGAAATATATGAAAAAAATACCGAATGCTGCTACCGCTAATGATGTGGATTTGAAAAGATTAGTTGTCAATGAATTACACAAAACAGCTAGAAAACAATTTGAAAGAAGACATGTCATTGTAAAAGGTTTAAATGATTTATATCAAGCTGATTTAGTGGAAATGATACTATATGCACGATTAAATAAGGGCTATAAGTATATTTTAACTGTAATCGATGTATTTAGTAAGTTTGCTTGGGCTGTGCCTGTAAAAAATAAAACTGGCAAAGAAGTTGCCCATGCAATGAGGAATATCCTATTAAGTAAAACACAGCAGCAGCAGCAGCAGCAGCAGCATATACCGAAAAATCTACAAACCGATAATGGTAAAGAGTTTTACAATAAGGAATTTATGGATTTGATGAAAAAATTGGGAATAAATCTCTATTCCACTTTTAGTGCAATGAAAGCTAGCGTAATTGAACATTTTAATCGCACCCTCAAAAGTAATATGTGGAAAGAGTTTAGTTATCAGGGCAACTATAAATGGCTCTCCATATTACCGGAAATTGTAAAAAATTACAATGAATAATCCATCCATAGTACAATTAAGATGCATCCTATAGACGCAATTTCTAAGAAAAAAAATGAAAAGCATCTCTTAAATACGGTGTATAATAGAATAAAGATTTCAACACCAATGTCATCAAATAAATTCAAAGTTGGTGATAAGGTGCGTGTTAGTAAGAAAATTATTTGCAAAAGGATATACACCCAATTGGTCAAATGAGGCATTCACAATTAAAACGGTTCAATTGACAAATCCAACAACATACTTACTGCAAAATGAAGAACAACGGGACATCAAGGGAGCATTTTACACTGAAGAAATCCAGAAAACTGCACACCCGCACATTCAATTGATCGAGAAAATTGTTCGACGAAAAGGAGACAAAATGCTTGTTAAGTGGTTAGGATTCGATAACACACACTATAGTTGGATAAGTAAAAAAGATATTGTTAATTAAGTTATAAAATTTGCATGTGCATAATGAATTTTTTTCGTGCAGACATTGATTTGCATAAAAAAATTGATTTCTAAAAAAGTCAAAAGTTCATGTAATTTACATACAAATTAGACAATGCACAAAATTAATATTTAAAGCTTGTGTGCTTGTGTGTAAATTGTATGATAGTTTATATTCAAAAACAATTTAATAAAAATGTCAAGAAAAATATGTAACCTTTTTACACCACCACCACCACCAAAACCTAGCTCCCCCCACAAAATTAGGGTGTATAAATAGTGCACAATCTTGTGGACAAAAGTCAGTTTTTGAAAAAGACTTCAAAACTTTCAAAACAATAAGAAAATGAACTCTAAAAGTACTAAAAACTCTGGTATGCCAATGCGCATGCAGCGAGTGGTAAGGGTGCATAATTCCAACGCCGCCACCACCTCCAACGCCGCCACTACTGTCTCCACAACACCTATCGCCAACACCTCCTCCCCCAGGGTTGTACGTCGTCGACAGATCCACCGCCCCATAAACACCACCTCAACCAATACCCCCATTAGACGCGTCGACAGCAGTCTTCACAACGAATCAACAATACACCATGAGCGTGCTGTTTTGGAGGTTGCGATGGATGAAACAGAATACCGGTTGTTCTTTCATCTAGGAGAAGTACTGAGGATGCCTCACCCTATCCGGGGTCATCTTCGTTACCCTCTTTTATGTTGAACATCAATGCCCACACGATATGTCGGCAAGTAATCCAGCCATTTAATCCAATGGGGATATTTAGCGTTCAGGAAATGCTTACGCATTTCTTTCGGATGCTAGCGGCTACAGCTCCAACACAAAATGAGATGAAGAGGACGAGGAAATCAAAAATGATCCCAATGAAAGTTTCATCGCGTCGATTAACACAATGGACGGAAGTGGTGGGGGGCGGTGTTGGTGGTTCTATAAAAGAGGGAAACTACGATATGAAGCACACTCATTTAGTAAGGGTAAGTAATTTGTTCATTGTCTTTATTTTTTTTCATTAAATTTCAAATGGTTTTTTTTGGTTTCAGCGGAAAAATGTTATCGGTGCATGAGCAGCAGAAGCAGGTAGCGACGGCGGTGGCGGTGGCTGAGACAACTGCAGCAGCAGTAGCAGAAAATAGAGGTAATAAAGAAAATTGAAATTGATTACGATCCTTCGTTTTTCTCAATAATCGAATCCAGTTTGGACCAAAATTGTGTATTGGTTCGATATCTGAGCAAGATTATTGAGAAAAACGAAGAATTTATAAACAATGTTAATTTTCTTTATGAAGAAACCACAAAGAGAACAATCACGACGACAACGGAGGCGGTGGACGAGATGTTTTGCATAATGGAGAAGGTAATAAAGGAAATTAAAAATATCTTCAACTTTTCCACACTTTTTGTATAAATAGTGCACAGTCATTTGGGGAAAAAACCGCACACACATGACTGTGTACTATGTATACAAAAAGTATGGAAAAGTGAGATATTTATAATTTTCTTTATTAAGGACAAGGCGGCGGCGGTGAAAAACCGTTGGACAGCATCAGTAGCGACAAGAGCAGTGGGCGGGAATGGTGGTGGCAAAGCAATCAGGTAATAAAGGAAAACAGTTCAACCTTTCACGATTTATTGTTTTAATAATTCGCTTATACGACTGTCGAGAATGCACCTTCTATTTTTTGTAGTAGTTGATTCTGTCTCTCAAAAAAAGTAGACTGATGAATTCTCGACATGGTGTAAGGGAATTATTAAAACAATAGATTTTGATTGGTTGCACTCTTTTATTAGGAAACAGCAGCAGTGCTGGCAGCCAAGTCATCCATGGAGATGAACAACAAAACCAACAGCATCGCCGTGGCATCAAGCAAAGGCGGCAAGAACAAGACGACGACGACGACGCCGATGACGGAGGCGGTGGCAATGAACACGACAACAATGTTGATGATTAACCATATGGTAAGGACATTATGGAGGATAATTATGGGGAAATCGACCAGGAAACGGGGGAGTTAAAATCATGGAATCTCCACATGGAATTTTGTCTCACTTGCCACCAATGGGTGGACAGAAAGAAACAGCCCCTTCATGATATTTACTGTGCTTGCTGTAAGGAATGTTATAATTTTTTTTTTTGGATTTTTCTACTTTTAATAATTGTTTTTTCTGTTTGTATTGTTACAGAGACTATCGAATTTTATAGAGGAACTAGAAAAGGAAGAAGAAGAAGAAGAAGAAGAAGTCGAGCCTGAAGAAGGAAAAGCAGTCCATCAGCCGAAGGAGGGAGAAGAAGACTGAAACAAAATGGAATGGAAAATGGAAATGAATTTTTTTTTCATTATATATATCTTGTTAATATTTTTTTTCCATTTTGTTCTATTATGTTTTACGAAAAAAATAAATGTAGTTTTTTTTAACGAAAATGTTAAATATGTTTTTTATTCCAAACACCGGGAAAAAACCCACCCCAGCTAACTAGTGATTTTGTTTTCAGAGTTTTCTTATAGAACACTTATAGTGTTTTTTCTATTTGCTGTTTGTGTACCTATATGTATTTAATGACAAATAAAAATCAATTTTTACTGTTAAAAGTATATAGTTTTTTATTACATAAAAAACCCCAGAACCACCATTTCCCCCAAAAGTTAACATAGCGTTTTTTTTCTTTCAGAGTTTCGTTATAGTTTTTTCTATTTGCTGTTTGCGTGTTTTTGATGATGATGATAAATAAAAATTGATTTTTTCTCGTTAAAACTAGTTTTTTATTAAATAAAACCCCTTAACCGCCATTTTCCCCCACACAGTTAACATAGTGTTTTTTTTCTATCAGAGTTTCGTTATAGAGTTTTTTCTATTTGCTGTTTGTGTGTTTTTGATAATGATGATAAATAAAAATTAATTTTTTGTCGTTAAAACTAGTTTTTTATTACATAAAACCCCAAAACCACCATTTTCCCCAACTAACTAGTGTTTTTTTCTTTCAGAGATTTATTCTAGTGTTTTTTTTCTATTTGCTGTTTTGTTTTTGATAAATAAAAATTGATTTTTTCTCGTTAAAACTAGTTTTTTAATTAAGTAAAACGCCTTAACCGTCATTTTCCCCCACCCCCAGCTAACATAGTGTTTTTTCCGTTACTTTTTTTATATGTATATTGTAAAGGAATAGAAATAGGGTCTATGTACTTTTTAGTACATAGTTCTTTCAGATGTTCACTTGAAATTATTTCAAGGTTGCTGAAATTTGTCGTAGCTGCACTTTTGCTTGTTGGATGTTTTTAAGAAACGCACTAAATGTTAGACGCATTTGTGTGACGACTTTAGTGGTGCGAATACCATATTCGAAGCTATACGAAGTATTAAATATATATTGTTTTAATTTGTTACTTTGGTGAGTACAAATTTTTGAGTAATCTAATTTAAAATTTATTGATTGCAATCATATTTAATATTGATTTTAAGTTCACAATATATTTTGTTATTTCATTCGCGATTTGAATGTTTAACAGTTACAGAACATTTTATTCAATATTTTAAATTTAGTCATTAGACACTTTATTGATTCAATATAAATAAGTATATTTGATATACTTATTGATTGACAATCTATTGGAATCCAGATGCAAACTTTTATTACATTAGTTTCTATTTGGAACTGTGTAATTGTGTTATTATACACAAAATCTTTTATATTTACCTTACAGCAAGTCTCGCACAAAGGGACCTGTATTGGTTAATTTTAATTACAATGATCCTTAACGGAGATTTGTTTATTGTTAGTATTAACTGACAACCTACTAGGACGCTAGTGGATGACACAATTAGGATACTGGTAGATTGAAAATCATTTATTTTATACTTAATATCTTATTAAGTTCTGTTACTTGTTAAAACATTACGTTTTAAATAAGTTTTAATTTATTTGTGCTCACTTAGTCGCATAGACTAATGGCTCATTTTATTTCTTTTAGGTGGTCTACTTTCCCTGAACTTGGTCCAGTACAATCATGGTTTACTTTATTATAATTTTATAATATACCAGATTTTATACAGATTACAGTGTGCCGTGACCATGTGGGGTAAAGTTTCAAAGACCACTTGAGAGATTTTATTTGAGTTATTTATTGAGGGTGTTTATGTTGTGAACATTTAAAAATATATTTTGCGTTTTAAAGTATTCGGTTCGTTTACAAGTGAATATTTTTTTTTTCTTTCTCTTTCTTATTTCAATGTTTACTTATGTGCAAATTTTATACAGAATACAATTTTTTTAATCTTGGATTAAATAATTGTAATTAAATATAATTCTTTATTATTTTATACATTTTCTTATTTAAATAATTTTATTTCTGAAAATTTTATTGTTTAAACAAAATTTTCAATTAATTGGATTTATTTAAACTTATTTTTTTAATATTTCAGTTTTTGCGTTTAATAATTTTCTCTTGAACAAAATATTTAAGTGTCATATGACTTTTACTGATAATTGCGTGCTGATTGAATATATGGATTTATTAACAGGATGTTTGATGTTGGAAAAATGTATCGTAGAAAGGGATCCCGTTACTTGTAGAGATGAGAGTGTATGAGTGCTTTTTTGCTTTTACTAATATGCTTAATAAGTGTAAGTTGTTTGACACTGATATGAGTTTACGATGATCATTTTTTTTTCTCATTAATTTTATAAATTCACAACGTAAAAATATTGTTATACTTATTGTAATAATTAGACGATCACATGAATAAATTGAATTTATTTTAATAGTAATTATTTTAATAATATTCACTTGACAATTAACTGATTTGAACGCATTATGAATTGTACACACCAAGTAAATTTTATTTACATTTTTAAATTTGATTTTACTTTAATTCTTTTTCTTTCATAATTTATTTACAAATTTGAGAATAATTTAAACAATTAATTGATTACATCTGACTGGTAAGAGTGCATTTGCGACGTTTCGGAGATTTTATATATGAATTGCAGGATTTTATTATTTATTATCTTAAATTAAATAATTTTTTTTTTCTCGTAATTAATTTTGAAAATTTTATATAAAGGAAAATCATATGTTTTCAAAGTAATGCCATTCGGGATTAAAACCGGTACTGCTTCATTTAGTTGTACGATTTATTTAGTTCTTGGACCCGAAGTTAGGGAATATGCGGTTAATTATGTTGACGATCTTTTAGTGGCTTCACCTACTATTGAACAGCATTTTGATCATTTAGACAATGTTTTAACAAAAATACACAATGCTAATATGACAATTAACATTCAGAAAACCTCTTTTTGTAAAACTGAAATTAAGTTTCTCGGACACATCTTATCTGATAAAGGTCTTCAACCTGATGCTTCTAAAATAGAAGCAATTAGAAATTTTCCGCCTCCTCAAAACGTTAAACATTTGCGTATGTTTTTAGGATGTTGCAATTATTATAGAAAATTCCACCAATTGTTTAGTAATACCACACTTCCGTTAAATGCTTTGCTTAAGAAAAATGTACCATGGAAATGGACTTCAATAGAACAAATTGCTTTTGATCAAACTAAAAATCTTTTTCTTCAAAATGTTGTATTACAGTTTCCTGATTTTTCAAAGCCTTTTTATATACAAGCCGACAGTTCTGGCTATGCTATTGGAGCTGAATTATATCAGGAAGATGAAAATCATGAGCACTTGCCTATTTCATTTATTAGTAGATCATTAAGAGGTGCCGAACTTAATTATACAGTAACAGAAAAAGAATTACTTGCTGTAATTTATGCTCTTTCTAAATTTCGAACTATAATTTTGGGAAATTCTGTAATAATTCGTACCGATCATAAAGCGTTGGAATTTTTATATAAATGTAGATTTCATAATGAGCGAATTACGAGATGGATCTTGTTTCTTAATGGATTTGATTATTCTATTGAACATGTCAGAGGTAAGGATAACATAGTAGCCGATGCGCTTTCTCGTTTTCCTGCAGACAATACGGTATTTTCGGAAACGTCACAACCATTAGTTGCTCTGCTTCAAGTAAATGCTATTGCGGACTTAGTTATTTTTCAACCTTCTGAGGAGAGATCTGAAACTTTGAAACAAGCTTTACAAACGTTTGCTGAAGCTCAAAAAGTAGATCCTATGCTTTCTCAAGTTCGAAATTATTTGTTATCAAAACAGCCTTTTATTGACAAGAGATTAAAAAAGCGTATTATGCGATATAGTCTTCATAACGATATTTTATTATATTGTGATGGACAAAATGATCAAAAATATAAATTGGCTGTTCCTGAAAAATTAATTCCTGATTTTTGTTGGTATTACCACGATGCATTAGGGCATTTTGGAACTTATAAGATTGTTGCAATTTTAAAAACATTTTTATATTGGCCGAATATGATTAATAGTTTAAAACATATTTTACGTGCATGTGATCTCTGTCAAAAGACAAAATATTCTAATCAGAAATTGGAAGGATATATGCATCCTATTGTTAGTACTAAACCAGGTGAACTTGTATGTATAGATTTTTACGGACCATTGCCACCTAGCAAAAGAGGTGTGTGTTATATTTTTGTTGTCATTGACAATTTTTCGAAATACGTGAAATTATATGCTTTGCGTTCTGCTACATCTAAATCTGCTGCATCCAAGTTGATAAACGATTATCACAAACTTATTCCCATATCAACAGTACTTAGTGATCACGGAAGTCAATTTACTTCTAAGTACTGGGCTCAGACATTGACTGCTGTAGGTATTCGCTATACGTTTTCTTCGATTCGGCACCCTGCTTCCAATCCGTGTGAGCGTGTCATGAGAGAAATTGGAAGAATTTTTCGTGCATATTGTAGTGTCAAAAATAGTAGTTGGGCGGTATATTTGTCTCACGTTGAGGAACTTTTTAATAAATTACCGCATACCAGTACTGGCTTTTCACCTCATCAGATTATTTTTAATATACAACCGACTTTGCCATATGATCATTTTATTCATAAATATCTTCCTGCTTCTTCTACTTCTAGTGAATGTTCACTTGATGAATTACATGACATTGTTCGTAATAATTTAAAGAAAAATGCATTATTAAGAATGAAAACTCCTTCCAAAGTTTTTGAGTTGAATTTAAATGATTGGGTTCTTTTACGAGTACCTGCGGTATCTAAGGCCTCTGTACAAAAATATGCCAAATTTCAGCATTTATATGATGGTCCTTATAAAATTACTGGCAAGCCATATCCTAACGTATACACCCTTAGTTATGTTGACAAAGACCTTGTTAAAGGGAATTATAATCTTAATAATTTAAAATTATATGTTCGTTCTTAGTTTTAGTTAGTTTACTTTGTTTTCTTTTATATGTGTCTTTCTCTCAAAAGACAAATTTACTATTTTTGTTTGTTTTTGATTTTGTCATAAATCAATACGTTTCTTTTATTGATTTGAATTACAATTTCAATGTAATTTTACTTATAGTTTATAATGTTTGTTGATACATTAAATAAATATTTTATTTTGTCTCTAATTCGTATTTTTTTTCTCTCTTAATAATATTTCTTTCAGATTATTCAGATTTGCTTGTTGGAGATTTTATTTCCTCATTGTTATTTTTCGGAATTAAAATCTGGCGGGAGAATGTAAAGGAATAGAAATAGGGTCTATGTACTTTTTAGTACATAGTTCTTTCAGATGTTCACTTGAAATTATTTCAAGGTTGCTGAAATTTGTCGTAGCTGCACTTTTGCTTGTTGGATGTTTTTAAGAAACGCACTAAATGTTAGACGCATTTGTGTGACGACTTTAGTGGTGCGAATACCATATTCGAAGCTATACGAAGTATTAAATATATATTGTTTTAATTTGTTACTTTGGTGAGTACAAATTTTTGAGTAATCTAATTTAAAATTTATTGATTGCAATCATATTTAATATTGATTTTAAGTTCACAATATATTTTGTTATTTCATTCGCGATTTGAATGTTTAACAGTTACAGAACATTTTATTCAATATTTTAAATTTAGTCATTAGACACTTTATTGATTCAATATAAATAAGTATATTTGATATACTTATTGATTGACAATCTATTGGAATCCAGATGCAAACTTTTATTACATTAGTTTCTATTTGGAACTGTGTAATTGTGTTATTATACACAAAATCTTTTATATTTACCTTACAGCAAGTCTCGCACAAAGGGACCTGTATTGGTTAATTTTAATTACAATGATCCTTAACGGAGATTTGTTTATTGTTAGTATTAACTGACAACCTACTAGGACGCTAGTGGATGACACAATTAGGATACTGGTAGATTGAAAATCATTTATTTTATACTTAATATCTTATTAAGTTCTGTTACTTGTTAAAACATTACGTTTTAAATAAGTTTTAATTTATTTGTGCTCACTTAGTCGCATAGACTAATGGCTCATTTTATTTCTTTTAGGTGGTCTACTTTCCCTGAACTTGGTCCAGTACAATCATGGTTTACTTTATTATAATTTTATAATATACCGGGGTTTGTACTATTACAATATGTATATGTATATGTATATTTGGAAAAAAAGAATATAATAAAAACAGTTAAAAATTATACAAAGTTTTTTTATTCACCCCCCATGTTTTTTCTCCCCCACACACCCAAATACATAATAGAAGGTACAGTATATGTTATTAATAATTCTAATAATAATAAATAACCAGAGCAAGTTTTGTTTGCATTTTAAAACTCCATTATGGGTTTATTTAGCTCCATTGTGGCAACATAATCTTCTGGATTTCCTGATGGCCATAAACCCGAATCAGGTCCACACCTCCATCCCGCATCTTCGTTTTTCTCCTATTCTCGCAAATTTTTCAAAAGCCATTTTACTACATCCATATGTGAGTCTCTTGTTAATATCTCCAATTTGAAGTGTAAATTTTTCTCTTCCAAAGTTTTCAACATATTCCCAACAAAGATTGGATTTGCATTAAAAATTCCAGTACACATAATTTTGTTAATATAATAAGAACAATTCTTATAATTGGATAATATATGTAAATAGAAATAAGTTGATGATGTTAAATAATTATATGGTACAGTACTGATGATTTCACTTAAATTTTCATATGTAATAGTTAATTGGATAACTAGGCCGGAAAGTATGTTATTACAAGGGCAGAGCTATTTTGCTGGCCGACGCGTAGCGGAGGCCAGCAAAGCGAGGCCCTTGTAATAATACTTTCCGGCAGTGTTATCCACAGGATTTTTTGGCCAGGCGTTTAAAATTTATTAATTTTCATACTTAAATTTAAATTGTCATTTTACGACACAGGGGAATTTTTTGGGTTGGCAATTACAAAAAAAAATTGAAATTATTTAAAAATTTATCGTGTATATATAGGAAACTGTAGGTGCAACAATCTATCACTGACAGTGTCAGCCTGATAGCTGTCATTTAATACAATAAGTTAGTAATTTTAACTGCCAACATTAGAATCATAAATGCAGTAAAAATCGTCCGGCAAAAGTTTGTTTTCCGGACGATTTTGAGTGACTTTTAGTCCGGAATAAGCGACTTTCCGGCCGCCTGGCCAAAAAATCAATTACAATCTGTACCGTTAAAATCCAATCGTCTGTTGACATTAAAACAGCTGCGACCGTTACCTCCGGTGGATTTCGGCTTAATGCATCTACGTGTGCCATTCGTGAACCTGGTCTGTGCTCAATGTGAAATGTAAATTCTTGTAGTGATAAAACCCATCGACCAATTCTACTGTTTTCGTCCTTTTTGAGAAACGTGGACCTCACTGCCGCACAGTCCGTATAAATTATAAATTCCCTTCCGATTAGATAATTTCGCAGACGTTTTAACGACGCGACCACCGCCAACGCTTCTAACTCATATGAATGATATTTTTGTTCTGCTGGAGTCGTCGCTCTGCTAAAATAACATTTTCCACTTTTCCCTCAAACTGCACTAGCATTCCTGCAAAGCCAACTCGACTGGCATCTGTGAATACACCTGTTTTCTTTGCTGGATCGAATATTGCTAACACCGAGCGCGACAACAAACAGTCTCGTAACGTTCGAAAAGATTCTACTTGTTCAGCAGTCCAGCACCATTGTGTGTCTTTTTTCAACAACTTTGTAAGTGGTTTGGCCTTAATAGTAAACTTATCTATAAATTTTCGGAAATGTCCCACCAGTCCAAGAAATTGCCGAATATTATTCACAGATTTTGGCACAGGGAAATTCGTAATAGCCTCGACTTTTGAAGAACTTGGACGAAAAACATCCTCAGAAATTTCGTATCCTAAATACTCAATCTTAGTGAGAAAAAATTTACACTTAGATAAGTTTAAGGTGATGTTGTTCTCACTTAGCCTTCTTAACACCACTCGTAGGAGTTCCATACCTTCCTCTATCGTTTTTGAAGGCAACAAAATGTCATCAATATACAACAGAATTTTACCAAAACGAAGATCTGCGAATATGTTATCTAATGCCCTTTAAAAAATATAAGGTGCATTTGTGAGTCCAAAAGGAACCCTACAATATTCAAATTTGCTAAACGGCGTAACAAAAGCTGTGAACTGACGCGAATTTTCTGCGATCTTAATTTGATGATAACCGCTGCGAAGATCAAGCGCCGTAAAATATTTATAACCCGAAAGCCTATCTATTAGATCATCGATAATTGGTAATGGATACGGATCCTTGACAGATATTTTATTTAACGCCCTATAATCAATTACAAGTCTTTTTGTTTTATCTGATTTGTTAACAAGCAATGCCGGACTTGTATAAGATGAAGAAGCCTCAACAATAACACCCTGTTTTAACAAATTGTCGGTGATATTTTTAAGAATTTCTTTTTCACTATCTGCCATTCTACACGGTCTAGAAGCAATTGGTACGCTCGAATTGACTTTTATTTCAAACTCGATATTGGGAATTAAGGGGAACCGTTCACCGTTGTTCAAAAAACAATTATGAAATTCAGCAATCAATGATTTTAGCTGTGACGAATCTTTGGCAGAAATGTTCCCAGTTACTACAGAAGAGCTATTTTCAATCGCACACACGTGACTAATCCGAGAACTCATTTCATAAAAGAACAACTCATCTCCCTCTCTTGTATAGCCAATGGAAGGATCCTCAGTGAAATTTTGTCCCAACAAAAGATCAGCAGATCTAATACAATATTCAACTACAAATAAATTCACCTTAAGTTGTATCTTGTGTTGTAAGATTAGATTAGATACACATTCGACAGTCGATAAAACGGGCATCGTCTTTAAACCGGCTAATGACACTTCGAGTGGTTCATCAAGCGGAATCGGTTTTAAACCTAAATAATCCGTTAACCCTTTTGTTATTAATGACACCTCACTTCCAAATCCTATAAACGCTAACACCGACTGATCCTTAATATGAACGGTTCTATAAAACTTATTAACAATATGCGTTTTTGCTACATACAAAACAGTCGGGGCATGTGACGGTCCACTTACTTTCTCGCCTTTTAATTTCCCTTTTTCCTAGTTCCTTACACGTTTTAAACAATTATTGACAAAATGCCCTGGTTTATGACAGTAATAACATTTTTGTTCTGACTTATTTTCATGTATAGTGTTAACGGCCTCCAATTGATCAACATTTAATGACGGACATTGACTCCCTTTGTGACCTTCTGTGTTACAACTATAACAAACAACCTTTCGCGACTTAAATCTCTCGGGCTTGACACTCTCCTTATAAGGCTTTACATCATGCTGTATTAGTTCCTGAACACTATCAAGCGGTTTTAAATAAGCCGCCAACGCCGAAGGATTGTCTATACCCGCCGCCTGAATGCTAAATTTTAAATTGGGCCGTCCGATATCGCCAACAATTAAACTTACTTCGTCCCGTCCGGACAAATTTAAATTTAATTTCCGAATAGCAAAAAGTTTACGGAAACAATACTCAAAGAGTTTCTCACCAGTTGTTGGTTTCACAGCCATCGTGTTAACCAAAATTGAATGTAGATCTCGCACTGGTGGAAACGTGGCTGTTAGGATAATTTTCCATTCTTCCCAATTTCGCGGGTACTCATTCAGACTTCGATAGCACAAACTGGCTGATCCCCTCATCTTATTTGTTACCAAATGACATACACGTTCGTCGGACCAATGATTCAAATTCTTCTGAGCTTCCACTCGTGCAATAAACAAATTGAAATCATCAAATTGAGGGTCAAATTCAGGGAGATCAGAATCTTTTGTAGTTACGGTGGTCTGATTTGCTGTGATTCTCCTTAACTCGCCAATTAACTCACCCACCTGAACAGATTGTACATCCGATGCAACACTCACATTACGTGCATCCGGTAAGGGGGTACTTCTCTCATCCGCCGCACGTGCTATATTTTTTCTCTCTTTCGATCGCGTTTTCTCCTGTACCTTCCTCTGTCTCCGGAGACGATGATGAGGAGGACCCTTCTCTCGAACTAGAGCTGCTAGATTCACGTCGACGTCGTACTCCACTACGACCCATATTTGTATTTTTTGTTTGAATAAAAACACAAAAATATCTAAGCCACAAGACGTAAATATGGAGTGCCACTTCTGATGTTATCAGGGTAACCAGAAATACGCAGGGATGTTTAGAAAAACTTATATTTTGTTATTCTCAAACTAGATTACAGGTTATGAGCAACTTCCGTAATTATTCAAGTAATGACAACCTCTTCTTCTTCCTCCCCTCCTGCTAACCGACCACTACCAATCTTCGAGGCTCTATTTCCCCAAACATGTGTAGTGTGTTTCCTATCTCCGGACATTCAAGGGCGTTTTCAATTTACCAATTCCACGACAGAGATAACACTTTTTTGCTCGACTGTTACATCCATAAACGCAACAAAATACATTGGACATGGTTTACCTAACAAGCACGTAAATAATTATTTATGATAATGTATTTATTTGGTACTTACCGATTTTTTCACTAGTAAAATACTCAATTAACAAATTAATTTACCACAGACACAAAATAAAACTAAGAAATTAGATAAAAACGTTCAACGAAAATTCAAAACATTCAAAATTTTAAATGTAAACAAACAAGCCAGCCTATCAACCTATATTACAAAACTTGCCGCTGCGGAGCGCTGGTGTCCAGTGCTACCCGCCTATTTTGGACTATCTTTCTGTAAAATATCATTTTCATATGGGTGCCGTAAAGTTTTCGCTTTTTTCGAGTCCATTCGATGCAAATTTAATAAGGAAACTTCCGAAAAACCCTCCTACGAAGACATTAAAGATACAATAAATAAGGAATGGGCAAATGAATGCTACATAAATAGCAACATCATGAAAGCAGAGGACGATGCACTACAGGATGAAAACATACTTATGTTGATGGACACAGAGAAAGGCAAAAGAAACAGATAAATTGGAATGGAGAATACGAGGACGAAGAAGGACAACACCATGAACGCAAAGGTGAAGCAAACCACGAGCTATAGGGACGAAGACGGCAATTAGAGAAAAAAGAAACAAGAGATAAAAGCAGTCTACTCCAACGAGGACAAGGCAACTGTGGAGACAATGCTACTAGACACGCTTTGGAAGTACAGAGACAGAAACTACGAAGACAATTGAGATAATCGGTCCCACTGGTGTACATAACGAAAGAAGAAGGAAAATCGCCGAATACATCTCCACAACACAGAAAGTCAGAAGTAGAGAGGAATGTAACCAAACGTCATACTCAGACATGGTTAAGAAGCTGAAAGATGGACTGAGTTAGATGCCGGAGGGAAATGTGAAAAAAGTACGGACAACAAAAACGGGAGCCTTATAAATAAAAATAGAAGATGCAGATGGAAAGACAGAAGAATTGATTAGGGAGTTATTGAAGGGAAATATAGTGGAGGCGCAATGCACCCAGTATACCGATATTATATTATATTATAGTTGTTCACCCTGTATACAAAATAGTTCTAGAATAAATTTTAACGTTCATTCAGCCTTTTCAGCAATATATTTGTTATCAAATTTAAGAAATGTGTAACGTTTTCAGCAATACTATTGTTATAATAAACACATCTGCAAATATGCAATTCCACAATTTTGGCTAAGCGGAGGCGCCAAGAGACCGCAGACTGGCGCTGAACATAAAAGGGCTAAATATAATGACGGACTTTATGGCAATTATTAATAAAATGACCACCATAACAAGAGGAAAACAAGAAAATATTGAGGTAAAAAGCATCAGACCAAACGGCGATGGAACACAAAACGCTACGGTTAAGGTGGACCGAAAAACAACGGAGGAGTTGATCAAACGGTGCAAGTGACGTATTGCGCCAGATGTTTTAAGCTACGATCACCACTCCAGCGGATGTAAATCAGAAGTGGATAGGGCTAAACTATGCAGGAAGTGCGGGAAGGAGGGACATATATTTAAAAAATGAAAGGAGACCATTCCAGAATACGCGATCTGTAAGAACATATATTAGGTCCAGGAAAATGTCCGATGTTCAAAGAGGCCCTAAAAAGGCTAAGAAATCAAGAGAACGGACAAAATGCTAAGAATTCAACAGATAAATGTCAACAGAAGTGCAGCTGCACATGATGTGGCTGACTATGTCACCAAAAAGGAAATGGCTGATATGATATCACTGACAAAACCGAATTTAAAGCTCAAGGGACGGATAAATATTCACAGGAACGAAGATAAAACGGCTGTTATCATAAACTTTAGTCTTAGATTTAGGTGCATTAAATAAATTTACAATAAATGTTTTGTTGCGTTTGAAACCGAAAACTGGGTGTTATATAGTGTGTACATTAGTCCTAATTGTAATGTGAGTGTTTATGAAGATTGTTTAAGTCAAATAGTTGATACCGTTGAAGGATATAAGAAGAAAAGTAAAATGAAGGTAGCGAACAGGAGAAGACAACTCATCTGGGAAGCGGCAGACGGTCTTGGACTGAACTTCCATAACGACGGCAAAGTACCCACGCACGAAAGACAAAATGGCAGGTCTCACATCGACGTAACTATTGTAAGTCCCCACGTTACGAAGACCAGCTGTAGGGTGCTCCGCGAGGTGCCTTCACTTAGTGACCATTACCTCATTCTAGCAGAGGTTGGAACAGAGCAAGGATGGCCAAGAGAAAGAAACGAAATAGAACATTATACACGTTAAACATAAAAGGGATCAGAGAAGAAATAACTAAGGTCACGGAAGAAAAGGAAGGTGCAGAAAAAACAGGAAAGGCCTAATAGCAGATGATCGTGGAAAAATGCCATACTGGTGGGATGAAGAACTATCCGAAGAGATAAGAAAAACAAGAAGATCGAAGGTTAATGACTAGAGCAAGGAACGACGACGAAAGAAAGAGGAGAAAATCGGAACTGAAAGCAAGCAGGAAAGCACTACAGAAGGCCATCAGCAAAAATGTTGGATAAACCTATGTGAGGATCTAGAAGGAGACATTTTCGGGAAAGGTTACAAAATCATAAAGAAGCAGCTAAAGGATGAAGGACCGATAGTTGACTGCACAGATGCAGAAATATTGGAAAGGTACTAAAAGTTGTTCATCACGGCATCCAGCCGGGAAACAGAGCCAGATGACAAACTGGAGGAAGAAGGAGAGACCCGTGAAGTAACAAAGGTGACGATAGAGGAAATTACAGACGTCACAAGGAGACTCAAGAATGGATGGGCACCAGGGCCAGACGGAATTACTCCAGAAGACGCTAAGGCAATTGTCGGTGGGGCAAAACAAGGAGAGGGAAGACAGGGAATCTAATATTAATACAAAAAGTGGCGAAGACTGCATTGGTGAAGGCTTACCGTCCAACACAATGAGTAAAGTGTTTGAGAACATTGTCAAGAACAGACTGGAGATGGAAATCGAGTCTAAAGGGAGACTTAACGAAAAGCAATACGGATTCAGGCCAGGCATGTCCACAGTGGACGCGGTCGCGGACTTGATTGGCACATGTAGTGAAACAAGGGACATGGATGGTGTGACTAACAGACTGAAAATAGTCTATCACAAAACGAAGGCCGTAGTCATGGGAAATGCCAGAAAGGGAAAGGGTGTCATATTCAAGTGGAGAAGCCACACGATAATACCAAAGAAGACCGTTAAATACCTGGGGATCACCGTTGACCCCAGACTGAATATGTGCAGACACCTAAGGGCGGTCTGTGAAGTGGCTAAAAGAAGGACAGAAGAACTCATGGAGGTAATGAAACGAGTAGAAGGACCATCAGGCGTAAAGAGAAGGACACTGGCAAACACTGTCCTGTTCGTGATTCTTTCAGAGCACCCGTATGGGGCCGTGCCCAGGCGTTCTAAACCAGGATAGAAATGTTAAGAAGGGCACAGAGGCATTTGCTCATAGGGGTCACAAGGGCATATAGGACTGTATCAACAAAGGAATGTCCCACTCCCCACTATACACAGAAATCTGCGAAATAAGAACGACAATAAAAGTAAAGGATTAGTCTGATAGCAGATTCCCATAAACCTCAAAAAAAAACATAATTAATTGACCAAAAAAAATGAAAGAACATCTCTGAACTTATTATGTTCTGCTTAATCAAAATAATGTACTTGTTTTAAAGTTTTTTGAAAAAAAGAAAATAATTTTTGCTCGCACCCACCTCTTGTGTTATTGGTTGAAAACCACATTTTCACAGAATCACATTAACATCAACGTCAATCTATATTCGTTTTCAACTAACAACACAAAAATGACACAAAGGATGATATAAAATGATATAAAAGGACCTTCACCTTTAATAAAGTTAAATATTGGACTTATCACTAACTTCCCTTTAGATCCAATGCATGTAATTTATTTGATTGTAGTTAAGTTTCATTTAAACAATTACTACGTAGATGGTAAACCACTTTATAAGTTATCACATTGCATAATTAAAATTATAAATTCAAAATTGCACGATTCAGAAGGATGTAGCCTCGGATTTTTGTAGAAAATCCTGAACCATAATAGTTTATTAATGAACGAGTTGCATAAGCCACGATTACCATAATATGAATTTATATGAAAAATTGAAAATTATTTAATTTTAGTAACTTTTTTTATTTTGCGATTGCATAAAACATGCAACCAATAAATCAAAACAAGCATTTGTCATTTGAAATTATGTCAATTATGTCATAGAGTTAAAGCAACCTCAAAACAAAAAAAACACCAAGTTTACAGCTGGTCGAGAATAAGATTCACGTTTCTCTTCGGAGATATTGTCTTTGTGGCACCTGGAGCCCCAGCTATTTGCCGTGTTGTGATATTCTAGTTTGATTACGCGTTAGATTCGTGAATGGTGGACGACATTTCAAATTAGGTTTATGGCGAATGAATGTGATTTTTTTTTATTCCGTTATTTGATTAATCAGTGTCATTAAGTCTTTTTAATCCATCCATTGTAAAATTTTTGCATGTTATTGGCGATACAAATTTTTTTCAGTCCAGTAAGATAAATTGAACCCTGGAATACACTCGTTTGCCCCGCTGAAAGCCTAAGATATTATCAGTGCTGTGTTTTGGTTTTCTAGGCTGTTTTGTTCTTCGTGGGTTTGATAGTCGTTGCTGAGACGTCGAAATCATTAAATTCTGGAAACTTTCCTGATTTGGAAGTAAATCAGGTGGCGCCCGAGTTGATTTTGCATTGAATTACAGAAACGTTTAGCATTTAAAAATATTATATTTAAATTTATTTAACTGAACAACTCAGCTCAACGAAAATATATTACAAATGTACACAGCTTACTTCACATATTTAACGAGATAAATTCTTATTTATGAGGTGTCGTTTCGTTCAAAAGTAAAAAAGCGCATATATACATATTTACATACAGGGTGTTCAGTTTCAAACCGAGAGGCATAGATATCTCGAAAACGGTAAATGCTAGAGACCTGAAATTTTGGCAGTAGGAGTTATCCGGAGGGGCTAAAATATAAAATCTAAAATTGAAAAGAAATGGAAAGAAAAGGAATTGAAAGTATATAAAAAATAATAATTTGACTAAGGATTTTTCCATTTTTTTAGGACTTCGTCACTAAGACCCAACATCCTTAGAGCCTTTTCATTTTGGCTTTTAAGTAATTTTACGTGGTCTCTAACAGACACCCACGTATGATTTTTAAAAATAAAATTAACTTCTTCAACCTTTGACAAATCTTCAAAAAATTTATTATTTTTTAACATATGAATTTTATTTTGTTTAACAATAAAATTAATCAATGCACGATCCTCCTTATTTGTGTATTTATTTCTCTTCTTTTTTTCATCACAACGAAGAGGAGGACGAGGAGCCCACGAGGAGGAGATGGAGGAGGAGAAGGAACTGGAATTGTTGGATCTGGATTCGACTTTGACACGGGATCATCGGGAACAATGCAGGGTGTTGGGGGCAAAGGGATAGGAGCAGATGTCTTAGGTTGGGGTTTTTCAATTATGTCTTTTAAATGTTTAAAAGGTTTAAGGTTTAAATATTTACTGGATTAAAATCTTGATGGATCCTTTAATGGCATAGCCCGACTAGATTTTGTAACATTCACCCACAAAAAGCGGCCGTGTTCCCTTTGATATTCACCCTTTGTGGTGTATACCAAACGAAACAAGGTCACATGTTCATTGAAAAATGAAATGAGATCCGCCCTAAAACTGGTATTAGAATCAACTGACCCATCTATAGACAATGGCAATAGTCCTTTTCACGGACTTTATTTTAAAATGCGCATGCTCCAATTTTATATGTATTCTCACCAAAGTAGTCAAATAAACCATTTGTCCATATAGGTTAGTTTGTCGTTTTTGTGGTTTATTTGTATGTTATCGCGTTACATTAGTAAATTGTAAGTTACAATAATGGAAAAAGATTTATTTTATGTTGGTGCGACAAAACACTGTGTTTTTGGAAGCTGCAAATCGGACAGTCGTTATACAACAATACCGTTTATAAATTTTCCGAAAGCATGTTTAGCGGTGAGAAAACAATTAGAAGTTGGTGATAGAAAACATGTTGTACGGTGTGATAAATGTACTACTTGTAAGCTATGGCTTTCAAAATGTAAAAGACAAAATTTTGCAAAGTTACTGGATGTGAAAAAGTGGCACTACATTTGTGTATTACATTTTGTAAACGAAATGGGCCCTACAACAGAAAATCCGTTTCCATTATCAACTGAAGAAGCTGCTAAGCGCAGAGTAAGTACCTTCTTATATCGACAATTATCTTAAACTACAACGAACATATCTTTAAATATGAATTCATGTCTAGATAAAACAAAAGGAAGCTAAACTTCGACGAGAAAGACTTCGGAAAGACCCGTCCCCGCCTTCAACGTCTACTGCAAAAGAGGGACCATCTTTGCCTCAAACGTCCACTGTAAAAGAGGGACCATCTTTGCCTCAAACGTCCACTGCAAAAGAGGGACCATCTTTGCCTCAAACGTCTACTGCAAAAGAGGGACCATCTTTGCCTCAAACGTTCACTGTAAAAGAGGGACCGTCGATGCCTATAACGTATACTATAAAAGAGAAACTACTTCAGCCTTCAACTTCTACTATTGCAAATAAATATTTGGACGTGTCCTTCCCGTCTTCCGTACCAGATACACCGCACCAGCATTTAATACAACAAAACACACAGATCATAAAAACGTATTATTCTGCCGAAACGTTGTCTGTTTTAAAGGTAACAAGCATACGTTAGTATACGTTAGTGTTAATTTTTAATAATTACTTTATACAGGATGAGAATGTGACACTGAAACTTAAATTGGCGCAAGTAACCCACGAATTAAAACAGCTACAAAAGGCGAAGAGCAATTTGGACCGTGAACATAAAAAAGTTTTAATAGAGAATGCATCATTAAAGAAAAAAATAGAGAAAGAGCATAATAAGTCAAAATCGTTCGAAAAATTTTATGTTTTCGTTAATAGTTTAAAAACAAACGATAAAAAATGCAAGTTTTACACGGGACTAATATTTAATAATATAATGGCATTATATACATGTTTATCGCCTTTTAATAATCTTTCTTACTCGGGTGTGGATCCTAAACGTGCAACTCATATTAATAAGAAAAAATTGTCTTACATTGAAGAGTTAGTTTTAGTACTTGTTCGATTGCGTACCGGCTTACTAATTGAGGATATGAATTATAGATTTAATATATCTGTAGGGTATATTTCTAAAATAATGAACACTTGGGTTCAACATTGTTATATAAAATTTAATGCAATCAGACCGTTAATGATGCCATCAAAAGAAAAAATTAAAAAACATTTACCCCCAATTTTTAAGGATCTCAAAAATATTAAAGTGATAATTGATTGCGCTGAATTTTTCTGTGAATCACCTACGAACTTTGAGCAACAAGGAAATTTATATTCTTCATATAAAGCCACAACAACATTTAAAGTTCTTTTGGGCTGTACACCAAATGGTGCTATTTCCTTTGTGTCAGAACTATTTGAGGGTTCCATTTCAGATCGTGAATTAGTGAAACAAAGTAAATTATTAGATCTCCTAGAGCCAGGAGATTTGGTACTCGCGGATAGGGGATTTACAATATCCGACCTAACAAATGAAAGACAAATATCGTTGAATATTCCACCGTTTTTAAAAGGACGCGATAGATTAACTGCAGAAGAAGAAATTATTACAAAAAAAATAGCTAGGCAGCGTATTTTCATTGAACATATCGTAGGAAAAATAAAACAATTTCGATTATTAAAAAAAAGATTACCTCTTAGTATGCGGGGAATCCTTTCACAGATTGTATTTATGTGTGCATGTTTGGTAAACTTTCAAGAACCAATTGTTAAATAGAAAAAAATTATTTTTGTAATTTCTAATAAATTATATTTGTAGAATATAACAGTCTTTTATTTTAAGCGAAAAAAAAAATATAAATAATTCATTTTAAGGAACAAATAGGTAAAAATTAATTATTTTTGGTAATTATAGGTACAATTAATTCGATAATCACAGATACATAAATAAAATTTAAACAAAAGAAACAAATAACATTACAACTATAATTAACAGTCTAAAATGAATGGTTTTAACTGTCTAGGAACTCTCATCTCAAAAAATTATGGAGATATTGCATGTGTATATAAATTAATTAATTTTAAATTTAAATGATTCCAAAAATTGGAGTCAAATTGAATTCTTTGGCAATGAAAACCTTTATATGTCCATATTACGAAGTTACACCATGCTAATTCTAATATTCCCATGGACATTCTACAGGTTCATTGCTGTTAAATGTTAAAGAGTCGAATAATTCTATTCTTTTTTTGACTAATTCCTGCTTGCGATCGTCAGTTAAAATGTAATCCTCATAACTATAATCTCATAAATAATGCCAGTTATTTAAATATTTATGGCCGTCACACGAACTAAGTAATTTGTTAATAAACTCTCCCTATGATTCGGTGATTTTTTGTGGGGTAAATTTGAATATTTCCACTGTATTTCTTACATTGCTATATTTACGGTTCATAATCGCAACCGGATCCCTTTTCTTACTGCCCTGATTCCATTTGCATAATTTGCTAGTGCAGGCCACTTTATTCCCAAATCGAATTGTATAATCTTCCAAAGCAAACAGTAATCCTACAGCAAAATAATGTTAAATAGTTGTCGTAATGCTTATATTTATTTAAATATTTAAAAGTAATATTTACAAACCTGCGACATGATTACATCTTCCTAAAGCAGAAGCCGGACATTGACAGACTGCATCTAAAACTTGTCCAGATATTTTGTTTATCATGATCATAACTTTATAGACTACTGCTGTTTTAAACGATGCAAGAACATCGGCTTTTATACAATAATTCGCCGTATTTGTTAAACAATCCTGCATATTCTGGACGTGGCCACTAGCAAAATAAACTCGCCCTCTATTTAATGGTTTTGATGTTCCAAATACGGTTACTTCTTCACTATCGTCTTCAACATTTAAAGGATCTATATTTTCCTTATCTTCAACGAATTTGGCACTTTCAATAAAGTGGTTATAAATAGTACCGTAACTGAATGCTGAAGGAATTTCAACTGAGGGAAACTGTGTCCATCCATTTATGGGAAATAAACTAACATTTTGTGGTACATTATTATTGTTTGCTCGCTTCAAATCGTACCAAGTACCTTTATCTATCCCATTATATATTGGTAGGTCCTTATGGATGGCATCTTTTACTCTTAAATAATTATTTCATAAATGTAAAATATGTATGAAAATTTGACGTAATCACCTTTTAACCAGAATTTCTTTTTTACCACAACGTGGCAGATTGCGACATTCTAGCCATCTTTTTAATCGGGTTACACTCTTTCGTTCTATGCAGTTAGAATGCAAAAGTTTGGCTCCGGGAACATCATTTTCGTTTAATTTAATTAATACTTTTACATTGGAACAAGCCATGTTTCATATTTGTGTGACGACTTTTGTTTTGTATGGGCTATGAAACACGTGTCGCGCAAGCGCACATATTCCGTGAAAAACATTATGCCGACTCAATAATTTTGGGATTTAGAATATAATCAACACATTCTAAATTGAAGATAGTACCTTCGATTCTTGTTTCTTTAAATTTCAGACTTTTAAAAATGTCTATATTGAAGATGTACGGAACCTTGCTTAAACCGTATGTGTTGTTAAATAAACCACACCGGTTTATCGCAAGGATCGCGTACACCTGCATTAATACAAGAACTTTTTCTTTAATATTTGCAATTGGTCGTTCCACGGGCATGATATAACGTAAATGTCTGAAAATAATTTCACAGGTGAAAGAATATGTGATATGGAGAGAAAAGTAAAATTTATGCTCAAAAACATCATTAGGGATTGTCCCTCCCCAAATATTTTAATATATTTCAATCTGTCATAATCCACCGCCCGTGGCCTACCATGAATAATCATGCGGAACACCATTTCAATGTCGTAGACACATTGAACCGACTGTTATAAATATGATTTTTTATAAATTTTAGCATAGGCAACAAACTTGTCTGAACAAAAAGTTCGTGCGACCCCCCCCCCCCCCCCGGACACGAAAATGCACTGCGTTTTATAAATTAATTCCAAAAACCAATCAATAATGTCGCTAATTAACGACGAAAATAATTGCTTATTTTCGTCGTTAATTAGCGACACGACTATTTCCAACTTTACACCAAGACCAAATATTTCGAAATCTTGTAAGAACAACTCATATGCCCTTAAATCAGCATCGTTTTCTTGCCATATATTTCTTAGCATCGTTTGCTGGACACAGTTTGATGGCATTTCAAATTTATTAAACAAAACGATGTGATTTAAGGGCACATGAAACTTGTTTGGCAACGTATGTGCACTTGTCTCGTACCCTTGAAAGTATGTTACGTTCTTCAATTTTTCGTTACTATTTCCAAACTTAACAAAACCTCTTAAATGCCCTCCACCTAGAGGAGCATTGTATTTTCTGTACTTTGTGAAGGTCTGGGTGTTAAATATTTTTTCGAATTCTGAAATTTTCAACAATAGCACTTTATTTTTTACGGTGAAATTACTGGCAATGTGCAATTGTGAGATTAAAACCAAATTTGTATTTAGAATTTTCGACAAATAAGACTGAATTTATTTTTTTGGTTCCATTAAGATTCTATGGTGGCCATGGTAGTAGTAAATGCCACTAACTTTGGTTTGAATCTCTTTTCTCAATCTTGCCATCGCCAATGTTGCTACCAATTTCCAATCCCTACAGTGAATCAGAATATTGGTAGCAACATTGGTGTTGGCTCCAACATAAAACAAATTATTAATTTTCCTGCTCTGGCAATGAGCAGGAAGATCCAGAATCGCCGTCAACAGACGATTTTTCTAAAAATAGTTTTTTCAACTGAATTTTAGATATATATTTCAATTTGTGGGTTTCCACGGACACAACGACAAATATGTCCAATGAAGACATTGTGTCTTTGCCCAGGCTAAATTCTATAAACGTTTGCCCACCAAATTCCTCTTCCTCCACAGTATCCTCATCTGACAACTCCACATTTTTATTGAAATCAATTTTGATCAATTCAGCCAATAATTTTTTATTCTTACAAAATCTATTGTAACCTGGCACTCTTGAAATTGACAGTGCACCTTGAACTTCAAAACAATCCAGAGATCTGGAAATAACAAGTGCACTGTCAATTTCTATTTCCTTTTCGCAACCATTTAGGGATTCTATGTCGGTTAAGGTGTCCTCCGTCCTCCGTCCTCCGAACGTTTTGTCAGTGTGGAAGCGACAGCAATCTCCTCCACTGACATTTGACAACCAGACACCACATCCTGCTGCTGAGATTGAGCAGCAGTTTCAACAACAACTTTTTCCTTTTTATATATAAGAAAACGAGGAGTTTTCTCGTATTCCCTAAAATTGGAAACTATTTCCTCCCACCTACACTGTCTGACATAAATGTCATTGCAAAACACAAAATCACTACCAACCCCTTTGTCATACGAAAAATAGTGTCCCCCACCGACACGATGTCCTACATGGACACATATATATACGAGCTCATAGCTCTTACCACAAATAATAATCCTGCGATTAATCTCAAAGACATTATTATGGGGTTTATTTAATGATTCTGACACCAGACATTCAAGAAATACATACTGTGGGTAATGTTCCACCCCACAGTTGGACGGGTCGTCAGCCGCGTCACAAACTGTTGAACAGTTTGTACAGTATTTATTTACGGGCATCTGACACCACATGTCGTGCTTTATTGATGACTGCACTCAATTGTTTGCGATTGTATTTATGTGTAAAATTGGCAATAAAGTCGTAGTTGAATCTGCCACTAAATTACAATTATTGCATCTAATTTTACAAAATAGTTTTAAAACTACCAAGTCAGATAACAAATCTGACTTGGTAGATGCGAAACCAAGGTCTAGAACCTGGTGGAGGACCTCGCAAGGATCTTGCTGATCCTCGCTTGATCCTAAGTTGAAGAGGCTCACAAGAGCCTCAACAACGGGCTCACCTTTGTAAAAGGTAACTCCTTCGTCCATGATAGCCCTTAGGCTATCGTACAATGGACTATCGTGCAATGGACCAATAAACGAAAATAAAGTGGCCTCTTTATCCGGGTGAACGATTAAAGAGAGCCCCTTTAAAAGTACGTTGAACCAGCAATGGTTCGACGTATTTTCAAGTTCAACGAACAAAGAACTTGTACACACCTCCATTATAACAACAAAAACACAGAAAAATCCAAACCAAAAAAATCACACTACTCGTGAAACGAGAACAAATGTTCTTCTAAGGACAAAAAATGAAAAACCTCAGAAAACTGTCAATGCTAGAGACTTGAAATTTTGGCAATAGGAGTTATCCGGAGGGGCTGATCGATCTAAAATTATTTCAAAATGGTGGCACTTTCTGTTATACCGGAAGTCGACACTAACTTCGTCATTTTAAATGTAACACCCCATTTTTTCTGGCATTCTTGAATTTTGTGCAAATTTTAATGTGACTTTATGTAAGGTACCATATCTCCAAAATTGATAGTTTTAGAGAAAATAATTTTTTATATGAAATTTTGGCTTTTGCAGTGTTTTACCAAAAAATTTGTAATGTGAGTCAGAATAGAGATATTAAGCTGAAATTTGGGCTGAAGGTAGTCAGAAAGCTCAGCTACAATACTGTCTAATTGATTTTGGATTTCTGAATATACAGGGTGTTGTTATAACCAGTTACATTTTCAGCAACTTTGAAGTAGAATAACTTTCTTATTTCAAATGAAACGCCCTGTATTTTTTTGTCTTGTTCGATAAAGAATTTAATTTTAAATCGAATCGTATAAGTATACCCTATACCTAGGATTGATAGATTTTGAGATATTTGGAAATTAAACGAATGTTACAATTTTTGATAAAATTTTAAGCCTTTTTCTAACATTTACGGGGGTTTTGGGCAATATGACACCAATTATTTTGTTTAAAAAAGGTATTTCATCCCAAATCACTCTTAGATTTCAAGTGAAAATGATCTTTTGGTCAAAATGTGAGAGTTTTCAGCAAATCATTTTTATGACAAACGCAGGAGACCCCGGATCGATTCCCGCTGAGGCCTGAAATTTTTTTTGATTTTTTTCACAATCAATGGCATTCAAACGTTTTCATATTTCTTAATTGTTCTAAAAACAATTAATTAAAAGCAGTTTAGCTATTGGAAGTCGCATTTAGGGCATAAATTCGCAATAATATTCAAAAAACCTGCTCTTATTTCATAAATTTCTTTATATGTCACGCACTTTTCCGTAGTTACACTTTTGCAAAATATGACAAAATATGACTGCGACTGTGGGTTCGTTTAAAATTAGTAATAATGCCAAAAGGGCGTCACTAGTTTACCTGACACTTAAACTAGAAAGTGCAACAAATGAGTAACTACTACGAAGAAATAATAACCGGCGAAAGAATACCCGAACTTTAAGATAATTTGGTAAAGACATTCACAAAATAAACATCAAAATGTACAAATAAAATGTAGCGAGTTTAATAACTCTAATTTAAACATATTCAATAAATCGTACCTCCGTACGTTCTTAAAGAATACTTAAACTACAAATACCTAACTTACTTACTGACTTTGCAATTAACCCATTTTTCTTGGCCTGAAAAATAAAGGAATTAATTGATACAATAGTATATATTTCAAGTACTTACCGCTCTCGTTGACCGCCGCCGATTTGAAATATCGCCGGAAAATTTGAAATAGATTACCGTATTTGCACTTGTTGCACCGGCATTCAATTCTTAGTGAGGTCACAGATTATTCTACCAGATACTGCACTCTGTGTCGGCACCTTTGAAATGGGAATCAGCCGTCGATTGACCTCGCGAATTAAATTGGGGTGCAATAAAGTTGGCAGCACTTTATTACTAACAATAAATTCTATGAGTGTGAGAAAGAGGCAAGGTTCCGAGAGAGAATATGGCGGTCGCTTGCTACAGCTGATTATATGCCAAATTTCAAAACCAAATGTAGCAACCAATCACAGCTTAAGTTTTCAATTCAAATTACCGAACTAATACGAGTCTTCCCAGTGCTTGCCGATTGGCCCTTTAAATGCGGGTGCCATCCAACTCATTCTAAAAATCTTTTTTCCTTCCAAGTGCAGGATCTGGTAGAATATAATAATCTGTGGTGAGGTTATGATGCACTTATTTACAGTGTAAACAAACACTGGTTGTCTGTCAACCAATTATACTGGTTGACATGTATTAGTTAGGTTATGCTGTCATTGTTTACAATGTAAACAAACACTGAAAGTACGGCAACCAGTTATACCGTCAACCGATTGCCCCGGGAATTGCGGCAATACAACATACCGTTTAGTACCGGAAACCGATGTTGGAGGCGTGCATGACCGTCCCGCGGGTATATAAAGCGCCGAAATTTCCGTTAGTAAACAGTTCCGTCCCGAAGACTCAACTGAACAACAACAAACAACCAATCAACAAGTAAGTAAACAATATCAACCGGCACCAAGCATCGAAAATCGCCCAGCGACACCGTTGAATCGCCCTGTGAGAGAGTGAGTATTGGAAGCAGTGTTTGTCGCTTCAAACCACCGACGGAAGCTTCTTAGTGTGGGACCTTTGAGTCCATTCGCACGGAAGTATTTCTGCTTGGGAATCGCCTTGCACAGGACCTGTCAAATAGGTCTAGTGAATGCCATTCCTGGGCACTAGCGCTCTTAGTGTGGGATCTTTCAGTCCATTCGCACGGAGTGGCCGGTTAACCAGCGGGCAGGTCGCATTCGCAATTCGGTGCTGGCGACAGCTAGATCTGACACAGTCGATCCGCCGTTTCCTGTCCGAGACTGTGTGGCTCACACCAGGAACTAAGCATTAGCAAATAAAGAGTGTCTTTACACTCTAGCGAAGCGTCTTAGAGGCAACGGTGTCGTCTAATACACCGGGAAGCGACAAATTTAAGTGGAGCGACCAAAAGTCATTTCTCCAGTCCATGTCAACGGCTAGTTAGGCAACACACCGTGCTGAAAGCCATACATTTACCGTTTTACCGTTACCGACCGTATTTTTCTACCTTTTCCCACCGTTTATCATCCCGTATTCCAAGAACAGCCAACCGAACTATTTGTATATAAATTATAACCTGTATGTTTATTATTAATTGTAATACAAATATATATATATATATAAATATTTAAAGATTTTTCATATATACATATACATATAAATTTTTGCTTGTAAAAATATATAAAGTTGGATTCACAAACTATGGCGGTTACGCAATAACCAAATTCTTTTTCGAAACAATGAATGTCATTATGACGTAACCGCTATAATTCGTGAATCCAACTCTATATTGAAGAATAAAAATTATATATACATTGACCATGACAAATAATTCCGACATAGGAAACTAGATGGCAGAAGTTTTAGTTACTGAATGGTGTATTGTTTTTTTCTACTGTTGGTAACATTGTGAACACTTACTTGCTATTGATCAATTCGTATTAGGTGAATTTAACGAACATATTCAGAACATACGTGTGCGATGAAACTATGAAACACGAGTATATTTACTATTATCTGCGTTAATTTCTTGGTTAGTATATTAATGTTATTTTTTAATTGCAACAACAAATTCTTCTTTAAAATCACACATTAACAGGTGTATAAGATAATTCGAATTATTGAGAATGCTGTGAATGAAAGCCTCCAAAGTCCTAAATTAAGACAAAATGAAGAATGTACAGTGAGAAATTTATATGGGACATCCAGTGGCCGCTCTATGAGCAGCAGTAACGAAAGTATTGAAGGCAATACAATGTTAAATCGACATGAAACACTGTGAACAGAAATGTAGGCTCATCCATAGGACAAAATACATTATGTATTGGTGCGGCAAATCCAATAATATTTCCTCCAAGGCAACACACACTTTCAGTCCGGCAAGAATTGCAACATTTATTTCCATTCATTAGACGAAAGAGAAAACACACAGAAATCGCAAAGACTGTAATGGAACCGGTAACGTTTTATCATAAAACATTAATTTTACTGCAATTTAAAAATGCCTGTAAAACTTTAAAAGGTCCTTGGATAAAATAGGACAGTAAAATCTTTATTGTCTTTGTTTAAAAAGGAATGTCCTTCTACTATTTTTATTTGGCAATTTTGTATAATTTACTCACGCTACCTGCAAACTCGCGCTACCAAAGAAAATATAAAAAAAAACTAAATAATCATCAAAATTGTGAAAGTGGTGCAATTTTCGCCTAAAAAATAAGGCCAAATAGAAATTTTGTGCAAAAATTCCCTGTCGGTAAATTCCACGAGCCTTTCATCTGTACGGTGCTAGAGGAATTCGTGTTTTTTTTTTTGGATAACTGAGGAATGTTCAACAGGGAAGGTCAAGCTAAACTATTTGGGCAAAATCGTCACTGAGGATCAACTTGTCGTCATCATAGCTGCGTCATCATATCTACGTCATCAAAGTGAATGTGTGGTGGAAAGTGCCAAGTGCGTAGGTAAATCTTAGCCCCACTAGAGCCATCAATGCAAAATGGGGCCGCCAGCAAACACGGATGAAGATGAACAATGATGCGGAAATGGAATTAAGAGAGGAAATCGCAGTCAACAAAAGTAAAAGAAAATCATCTAAAGCGCAAATTACCAGGTTAATGAACTATATAAACAATTTTGATCCTGTGTCTGGAAATAAATTTGATCCTTGTTCGTGAAGAACATTTACGTTTTAACTTTGAGCGATATAAAGAGTGTCAATCTGCGTTAGAAATAATTGATTTTGAGCAATTTCAGAACGATGGAATTAAAGTTGAAGATAAGGTTCTTAACGCTAAATCCAAAATAAAGCAATTTACTCAGCAAACAACTAGTACTCCCAATCAAAATACTGAAAACGTTCAGGCAAATGCTTCAGTTGTAGACAGAAATGTACCGCAGATAAAATTTCCTAACATAAACGTTCCTGTTTCTTCTGGTAAACCAGACGAATGGAAAATATTCTTTTCACTGTTTAACGCTACGATTTATGCTAATTGTTTAATTGACAATGTACAACGATTTCATTATTTGAAATCTTATTTAAGTGGTGAACCGTTAAGTTTAATAAAAAATTGGCGTTGACTAGTGAAAATTATGAAAAATCAATAACTTTATTGAAAGAGCGATATGATAATAACCTGTTAAATATAAATTATCATTTACAAACTTGAATTGATTCAATACCTAACGTTAAAGGTCATGCTGCATCTTTACGTGATTTTGTGACAACTGTCAATCAACATATAAATGCTCTTAAGTCACTGTCTTTACCAGTCGAATCTTGGGACGTTATTTTAGTTATATTTTATCTAAAAAAGTTGACATACACACACTGTGACTCTATTTTCGGCGGATTTGCCTGTCTCGAGCGCCATCTGTTTTTAAAGACGAAAACAGGAAACCAAAACGGGTCTCAGGTAACAACAGTGGAGATACGGCTACGCTAGTGGTCAATTAAAAGCACATTATTAACCAGTAAAAAAATTTAATTTTATTCAAACCCTTAAAACTACAGGAAAAATAATCAAAATGCAAGTTACAATTAATATTCAAATAATTAGGTTAAACGATATTTAATTCAACGGTGTCGCTGGGCGATTTTCGGTGCTTGGTGCCTGACGGTATTGTTTTACTTCCTCGTTGTTTGGTTATTTATCGATGTTTGGTTCTTAATTGTTGTTTGTTGTTCTTCAGTTGAGTCTTCGGGACGGAACTGCTCCCTAACGGAAATTTCGGCGCTTTATATACCCGCAGAACTGTCATGAACGCCTCCAACATCGGTATGCGGTACTAAACGGTATGTTGTATTGCCGCGATTCCCGGGGCAATCGGTTGACGGTATGACTGGTTGCCGAACTCCCAGTGTTTGTTTACAAACACACAATGGCCAACATAACCCTACCTTCTAGATGCCGTTCGGTATGACTGGTTGCCAGACAACCAGTGTTTGTTTACAATGTAAACAAGTGCAACATAACCTATATAATGATTAAATGTCGTTGCAACAAGTGCAAATACGATAAGTACGGTACTTATTAATGCCAATGTGCTAAACGGTAATCTATTTCAGGTTTTCCAGCGACATCCTAAACGACGGCGATCAACGAGGGCGGTGAGTACGTGAAATATATGCTATTTTATGAATTAATTCCTTTATTTTTAGGTGTGAAAATATGGGTTCATTATAACACATAAAGCTTTTGAACTTGATCGTAACTCTAGTGAATTACCGACTGTTGACAAATTTTTAAAATTTATTGAACGACTAGCAATGGCCTTTGAAAATGTAAATAGCGCTGAATATTTTGGTTCTAACAAGCTCAAAACTAATAACAATTTTAATGTGTCACATATACATATATATAACGATCAATCAACAAATAAAAATCACCAACATAACAAAAACAAAACTGATTCTAAGTAAGGTGTTGGTTCGCAATCAAGTAACAACTCTCCGAAAGTTTATAGTAAAAATGTCTTTATTGGTCTAATAATCAACATACACTGTATAAATGCCAAGAATTTATTATATTATCTAATGAGGGGAAACTGAAGTTTGTTTCAAGTAAAAATTTATGCACAAATTGTGTCTTTGCATCTCATCCTGTATCACGGTGTTTGTCTAGAGTGTGTTGGGTCTGTGGACAAAAACATCATACAATTTTACACGGTTGCTGTGAAAACACGAATTCGAATCAATCAAAACTTTCAACATCTTCTGTATATGTTAATTTGGACTTTAATAATTCTGGTAGTGGTCATGAGCGTGTATTAATTAACAATGTAGTTGCGACTCAAGTACTTCTTGCCACCGTACTCGTTAATATTAAGGTTAATTCTAATAAAATAATTCAAGCAAGATGTTTTTTAGACGGCGCTTCACAAATTAGCCTTGTCGCTAAAAATTTTTTAAATAAAACTAATTTACAATTATATAAACGCAATACTGATATACTGTGTCTAGAAGGAAATAAAACAACTGCTCATAGATATACAAACTTACCCATAGCATCTTGTTATGATAAATCCTTTCAATTCGTCGAATCCTGTGCTGTTGTCGATTTGATCACATGACCGTACCTCTTCCCCAAAAAACCATTGATACGATATTCTGGCCGGTTCCTCCTAAATTATTTTTAGCTGACCCCAATTTTAACATCCCTGGAGAGATTGATATACTTTTAGGGGCAGCTATTTTCTTTAGATGTTTACAACCTGAAATAATCCATTTAAGTGATAATCTTCCAATCCTAAAACATATTAAGTTCGGTTACATTGTGGGTGCTGATGTTTGTCCAATGACAAATTCAGTAGTTAGTTTTGTAACAATTTAGGAACAAGAGAATGATCGTCAACTGAACGACACATTATTAAAATTCTGGCAGATTGGAGAAGTTCCTCAAGTACAATCAAACATTGCATTTGACAGTGATATTGAAAATCATTATTTATCTACTGTAAAATACGACAATAAACGGTTTACAGTGGACTTACCATTTAAAATGTCGAATTATACTTACCAGTTTAACTTTTCACTTGCTGTGACTTTAAGGCGAGTAGTGTAAAACTGCGGGGACTAGCACAGTAGTACATCAAACGTCCGATAGATGGCGGTGGGTGTTGGTTCCCTGCGGCGGTGGGGTTGAAATATGGGAGGAGGAGTTGGGATGGGTTAGGGGGAGTGGACAGAGCATAGAAGTGTGTTGATAGGTGTTAATTAGCATAAATTTGTTTAATTAGCATAAATTTACATTTTTGTGTTGGTGGGTACTGCTAATGAGGGAAGAGTGTACTGTGTATGGTGGGTGGGTGGAGCATTGGATTGGGGGTTGAACTACCACCATCACCACCGCCACCGAGCGGTGGCGGTACCGAGCGCACTCTTTCTCTCTCTCACACCTGTGTGTATGTGAGTGGGAAAAAAGTGAGGAAGTGCATCAAGTGAAAAAAAAAATGCATTGGCGCTTGTATTATATGCAAATTTTTAAAAGGTTAAGTGACCTATATTCACTTGTTTTTTGCATTAACTTCCTGAAACCTGCACATTATGTAATTTACATATATCGTTTTTGTTTCTGAATATGGGTCAATAATTAATGTAGGGTAAAATAGAGGTAGTTTTATTTAAGAGAAATAAAACAATAAATGCATTTTATTTTATCTTTATTATTTTTCTATTTCATGTATATATATAAAAAAAGTTCAGAAAAAAAAATGGAAATTAAGTGTCCATATATGATCCCTGAAATAGAAAAAAAAAACATTATTAATAAAAAAAAATGTGTAAAAAAGGGAAAGGAATTTTCTTACGTTTTTTCTATAATAATAATTCTTCTTAGTTTATAAAAATTCCACTTGCCACCATTTGTTGGTTTGATTGGGCTTTCGTACAATGAAGGAAAGATTTTCTCCATTCTTTAGTCTCACATTATATTCGGGAACGTTTTCCAGTAGCCGGTTGTATCTTTTTGGCAATATGACATCATTTTCGAGACCTTCAATTATCATAAGAACTGCTTGACCATATTTTGTCTGAATGACTCTTAGAGAGCGTATTTTATATGTCACATCCTCCTCTAATTCGGAAATTTTGATGAAGGGTCTTGCTACAGTATTAAATTCAGTATTCATTTTTCGTCTTCTTTCTGATAAATTCACTTTACAAAAAATATACTTTATCTTAATATATAGGTATATAAAAATAAAATATTGATACTGAGATTAGAAATGCATTTGGGTGCAATGCACAGCGGCTTTTAAACAAGGAAAAATACGTCATCATCCCCCATCCAACCATATCCCACCACACACGCACACGCACACGCACAAACCAATTTACCCAATTTCTTAGTGGGGTGGGGTTGGGGAGTGTTGTTGTTGTTGTTCTGTAATTTCTTCAATGATTCATCACAATTATAAGAAGAGTATTTTTTAATTGTGTGTTTCTCTGGGCGCGAAAAAAAAGGGGTGTATATGTATAAATGGATAATACAATAGGATTCATGACTTAGTTAGCTTCTAATTGGCAATATGTCAACTGATGAGAAGACCAACACTCATCATCATCCAGAAACTGTTACATCTATTAGTGATAATTTTTTGAAAAAACTCCTTAAAACATTTCCATTGCTAAGAAATAAAGATGAAGTGATTGCTATTTTAAAACAAACGAATAAGTGTATTCAAACATTACGGAAAGTGATTGGCTTAAAGAAAAAACATGATCAAGATAATGTAAGCAATATATTGTTCCTCAATGATAACATTCTAAAACTAACAAACAATTTAAGTTTATTGAAAACATGTAGAAAAAGACTACATTTAATTCAAAAGGAAAAATTAAATATTATTGGTGGCGCAGGTTTGACGACTACCATCACATAAAAGACTAACCGTAATCGTGGTCGGAAACAGCAAAAGAAATATCAAAATTGTGTAGAATGGGAAAATTTAGAGAATTGTTTTAGCAATAGTATCAGTAGTGGCATAATTACAAATTTAACGGTAAAAGATCCTGTTATGTTTCTAGGTAAAGCACAGAAATGTTTTCTGTTGCAAGTGAAGAAGAAATTGCATGAAAATCATAAGTGCATAAAAGTCAATTGTACATTTACTGGTGAATTTGCGAAAAAGAGTGGAGAGATTCTAGAGACAGATTTAAAGTCATTCACCACAAGGAATGAAGTAATTTATGCAACTACAAATTTAAAGGAATGGTATGAAACGTTGGTAAAAGATAAAATTTTGAATAGACTTAGTGAATTTCAAGAACGTGATTCAGGATGGAGTTTGTCGGAAATAATATCATTAAAAGTGATTTTTAACCGATGCAATCCATTAAATGCAGCGGGTACTTCTACATATACGGAAGTACCGAAATTTATAGCCAATAAAAAGGCAGTGATTAATATAAAAAACAATGATCAATATTGTTTTTTGTGGTGTATTGTGGCTGCTTTACACCCCACAGATACAAATCCACAAAGAATGACACAATATCCACACTTCAGTGAAGTGTTAAAATATGATGGTATAAAGTTTCCATTCAATGTGCGTGATTTGAAAAAATTTGAGAAACTTAACAATTTAAGCATTAATATATTTTATGTGAGCAACAAACAAATATATCCATTGACAATAAAAAAAAGCAATATGAAGATGAAGATGATGATGATGGGAATAATAATAAATGTATAAATTTATTAATGTTGGAAAATGTGGAAGGTGGATGTTCTCATTATGTGTTAATTAAAAATTTAAATCGCTTATTATTTAATCAGTTATCATCGAAAAATAAATCACAAATATATGTTTGTGAAAGGTGTTTAAATTATTTTTCTTCAAAGTGTGTTTTAATTAAACATTTAAATTATTGTAAAAATAAAAAAGTGTGTCACATAAAAGTGCCCTCATCGTCGAATCATATTCTACAATTTAAGAATTTCTCCCACAAGATACCAGTTTGTTTTGTATTATATGCCGATTTAGAATGTATATTGGAGCCCATCATTATATATGGTGATGAAAAAGAAAACAAAAAACGTGGTGGTGGTTCCATTGAAAGATATCAAAAACACATACCACACAGTATTGCCTATTACTTAAAATGCAATTATGATGATTCACTCTCTCAATTTAAATTAATTAGAGATAAGAACTGTATAAAGTTATTTATAAAGGATTTGCCTAAAATTGCAATAACAGTCAACGAAATACTCAATCGTATAGTTCCAATGGCTGAATTGACTTTAGAACAGGAAATAGCACACTATAATGCCACAACATGTCATATTTGTGAAGAACCATTTAATGTCACATTAGACGAAGATGATGTACGTGTAAAAGACCATTGTCATGTGACTGGAACATATAGAGGAGCCGCACATTCTCAATGTAATTTACAATTTCAACAATCCAAAGTAATTCCAATTGTTTTTCACAATTTAAGCGGCTACGATTCTCATTTTATAATTGAAGAACTGGCAACAGGCATCAAAGGACCCATTTCTCTTCTACCCATAAACAAGGAGAAATATATATCGTTCACAAAGAAAATTGAAAATACAAACATCAGTTTGAGATTCATTGATTCTTTCAGATTTATGGCATCCAGTTTGGAGAAATTATCCTCGTACTTGCGTGCCGAAGAAAAGACCATAATGAGATCGTTTTACCCGAATGACAATGAATTTAAATTGTTATTGCGAAAAGGTGTTTTTCCCTATGCATACATTGATAGTTGGGAAAAATTAAATGAAACTCATCTGCCGACAAGAGAGGACTGTTTCTTCAATAAACTGAAAAACGAGACAATATCTGCGGAAGATTATAGACATGCTGAGAATGTATGGCAAACATTTAATGTGCACACACTAGGTGAATACTCGGACATTTACCTTAAAACAGATGTGATTTTATTGAGTGATGTATTTGAAAATTTCCGTATTACATGTTATAGGACCTATCAATTGGATCCATTGCACTATTTCACATCACCCGGCCTAAGTTTTGATGCAATGCTAAAAAATACACGCATAAAATTGCATTTAATGCAAGATATTGATATGATTTTGTTTATTGAATTGGGAATACGTGGCGGCTATTCTGCTGTGATAAAATCGTGTGCAAAAGCCAACAATAAATATATGATGGATGACTATGACCCCACCCAATTTGACACTTATCTAATTTATATAGATAAAAATGCATTATATTCAACGACAATGTGTGAGTTTCTACCATACCAAGATTTTGAATGGTTAAAAGAGGATGAATACAATGGCAGCGACGGTAGCGACGGTAATTCTTTCGATGTAATATCAATTGAAGACAATGCAGAATATGGTTATATTTTGGAGGTGGACCTTCATTATACATTTCATCTACACAATTTACACAAAGATTTCCCATTGGCCCCCAACATTTAACACCACCAGGCAGTAAACACAGTAAATTAATGACAACATTATACGATAAACACAACTATGTTATTCACTATAGAAATTTAAAGAATTATTTAAAGAGAGGATTGGTTTTGCGAAAAATCCACCGAATATTGAAATTTAAACAGTGTGCCTGGATGAAAAGTTATGTGGAATTGAATATAAATTTGCGAAAACAATCAAAAAATGATTTCGAAAAAAATTTCTTCAAGTTATTGGTGAATTCGGCATTTGGAAAGACCATTGAAAATGTAAGGAAATATAAAGATGCTAAATTAGTGACGAGTTGGGAGGGAAGATCTGGAGCACGGGCCCTAATATCGAAACCGAATTTTCACAGTTTGGAAATATATGATAATGATATGGTGATTATAGAAATGCAACGAAATGAGGTGGAAATGAACCAACCCATTTATATTGGTTTTACAATTTTAGATTTAAGTAAATTACACATGTATAATTTTCATTATGACTATATATTTGATGAAAATAGCGTGGATTTATGTTACACGGACACAGACAGTTTTATATATCTATTTAAAAATATTGATTTCTATGAATATATAAGACGTGGTTGTAGGGAATATTTCGATACAAGTGACTATGATGAAGCGAATATTTTTAATATACCGCGTGTGAATAGGAAGGAACTTGGTATGTTTAAAGATGAAAATGCCGGTCGCATTATGTTGGAATTTATTGGTCTAAAATCGAAAATGTATTCATTTAAAATGTGGGGTGGTGACGGTGGTGGCGGTGGAGAAATAAAAAGGTCCAAGGGAGTAGTTGGTAGTACATTGAAAACAATCACATTTGATGATTATAAGAATTGTTTATTGAATCAACGGGAAATGGTAAGACAACAAATTCTATTGCAAAGTAAGAAACATGTAATGTATTCGATAAAACAGCGAAAAATTGTTTTGAATGTTGGTGATGATAAAAGAATGTCACTGCATGATTCATTAGACAGTTTGCCGTGGGGTTTTGTGGAAGAAACAGTAGCAAGAGCAGAAGCAGCAGCAGCAACAGGACCCAAACCACCACCCCATCAGTAGGTAGCATTATACAAAGACACACTAGACAAATAGTACTTAAACGAAACAAAAAATGTTATCAAAAAGTGAAATAAAACTTGTAAATGATTTACATGACAGTAATTCTGTGGTATATCAGAATCACTTGGTGGAAAGAATAAAAAGTTCAAATGTGAGTGAAATGAATATGATTTTAAAACGTATCGCAATTCCAAGCACACACATTTTAACATATGATATATTACGATTGTGCAATGTTGAAATGTTAAATGTGTTACTCACATCCCAATTGGAACATGATAAATTTATTGTATTAATTGCTAATAAATTGTTAAATTTAAATGTGATTGATTTTACATATGAAAATTTAAGTGAAATCATCAGTACTGTACCATATAAGGATTTCACAGATGACTACAAATGTTATTTAATAATGCAATTAACAAAACTGGATATTAATAAACCCAATTTTGATCCAACATCATCATCTTATTTGTATTTACATATATTATCCAATTATAAGAATTGTAATTATTATATTAACAAAATTATGTGTACTGGAATTTTTAATGCAAATCCAATCTTTGTTGGGAATATGTTGAAAACTTTGGAAGAGAAAAATTTACACTTCAAATTGGAGATATTAACAAGAGACTCACATATGGATGTAGTAAAATGGCTTTTGAAAAATTTTCGAAAAATGGAGAAAAACGAAGATGTGGGATGGAGGTGTGGACCTGATTCGGGTTTATGGCCATCAGGAAATCCAGAAGATTATGTTGCCACAATGGAGCTAATTAAACCCATAATGGAGTTTAAAAAAAATGCAAACAAAACTGGCTCTCTGGTTATTTATTTTTATTAGAATTATTAATAATATATACTATCTTATGTATTTGGGTGGGTGGGGGTGAATAAAAAAAACTTGTATATAATTTTTAACTGTGTTTTTATTATATTCTTTTTTTTTTCAAATATACATATACATATTAAAAAAAATGTAACGGAAAAAACACTATGTTAGCTGGGGAAAATGACGGTTAAGGGGTTTACGTCATGAAAAAAAAACTAGTTTTAACAAGAAAAAATCGATTTTTATTTGTCATTAAAAAAACAAAACAGCAAATAGAAAAAAAACACTAGAATAAATGTCTGAAAGAAAATAACACAATGTTAGCTGGGGAGAATGACGGTTAAGGGGTTTTACGTAATAAAAAAAACTAGTTTTAACAAGAAAAAATCGATTTTTATTTGTCATTAAAAAAACAAAACAGCAAATAGAAAAAAAACACTAGAATAAATGTCTGAAAGAAAATAACACAATGTTAGCTGGGGGTGGGGGAAAATGACGGTTAAGGGGTTTTACATAATAAAACAAAATCATAATTTTTATTTTGTATTATCTCTTCAAAAACATATACACACACACACACAAACTGAAAGATTAAAAAACACTTGTTAGATGGGATTTGGGGAAAATGGCGGTTTTTTTATATAATGAAAAAACATATACTTTTAATAGTAAAAAAACTAATTTTTTATTTTTTATTAAAATACATATACAACAACAACAACAACAAATAGAAAAAACACTAAGAAAACTCTGAAAAAAAAACAAAAAATCACTAGTTAGATGGGATTTTGGGGGAAATGGCGGTTTTTTTGGGGTATTTTTTTTATATAATGAAAAACATATTAACATTTTGTTAAAGAAAAACTACATTTATTTTTTTTATATTCAATAGAACAAAAATGGAAAACAAAAAAAAACATTAACAAGATATATACATATATAATGAAAAAAAAAATCTATTTCCATTCCATTTCAGTCTTCTTCTCCCTCCTTCGGCGGCTGGTGGACTGCTTTTTTTTCTTCTTCCGGCTGGACTTCTTTTTCTTTTTCTTCCTTTTCTAGTTCCTCTATAAAATCCGATAGTCTCTGTAACAATTGTTTTTTTCCCCCAATCGACTGTGCACTATTTATATAAAAAGTGTGGAAAAGTTAATGATATTTTTAATTTCCTTTATTACCTTCTCGTCCACCGTCGCCGCAGCCGTTGTCGTTCTCGTTGTGGTTTCCTAATAAAGAAAATTAACATTGTTTACAAATTCCCCGTTTTTCTCAATAATCGTGCCCAGTAATCGAACCAATACAAACAGAATTTTGGTTCAATCTGGATTCGATTATTGAGAAAAACGAAGGATCCTAACCAATTTCAATTTTCTTTATTACCTCTATTTTCTGCTAGTGCTGCTGCTTGTGTTGTCTCATCAGCCACCGCCGTCGCTACCTGCTTCTGCTGCGCCTCATGCACCACCGATGACATTTTCCCGCTGAAACCAAAAAAAAAACCGTTTTAAATTTAATGAAAAAAAATAAAGACAATGAACAAATTACTTACTACATGTATGTGTGCTTCATAGCGTTGTTTCCCCCATTTTTATAGAACCCTCACCACTACCACCACCACCGCCCCCCTCCTCCACTTCCGTCCATGTTCTATTCCACGTTGTGGAGGTCATCAGGATGATCATCATCTTCACCAGGTTCCGGCGGGTCAATTAATTCCCTTACGAAATCCCAATAATCTGACTCCTGATCGGAGGGAGCGTCTTGGTAGAATGTTGTTGGTGGTGGTGGTGGCTGTGATGAGGTGGAAGCTCTCATTGGGTTTGCAGCCCCCAACATTCGGAAGAAATGCGTCAGCATTTCCTCCAAATCGAAAATCCCCAAGGGATTTATGGGGGACAATTCCTGCCATCCATATAGTCCTCACACTTATGTTAAGTGTGAAGGGGGGCAGGATGGTTGACCCCGGATACGGGGAGGTCAACCGTAGAACCCTTACCAAGCTGTTATACAGCTCACGCTCCCTCATATCCATATTTACGCCCACAATAGCGTGTTGGATGCTGCTGCTAGGGTTTGTTTGGCGGTGGCGATTGTGGTAGTTGGAGGTGAAGGTGGTGCGAGCTGAGGTGGCAAACGGGCCATGAATGGTTCCCCGCTGACCAGTACCACCACGGCTGGGGCTTCTAATCGGGGCACAACCACCACCAATCCGGGAACCGCTAGCACCAGCTACCGCAGTGCCTGTTGTGGAGACCATGCTGGGGGCGGTGGCAGCGGTTGTGGTTGTGTTGGTAGCGGCAGTGCTGGTGTCCCTGGTGGTGCTTTGTAGCTGCAGCCGACGTGCAACCCTGGAGGATGGGTCTGTAGTACTAGTAGTAGTAGTTGTTATTATTGTTGTGGAGACCATGCTGGGGGCGGTGGCAGCGGTTGCGGTTGTGTTGGTGGCGGTGTTGGAAATGGTGGCAGCGTTGGAGGTGGTGGCGGCGTTGGAATTGCGCCCTCTTCTTGAAGAAGAATTGATGGTCGAGCACCACCAAGGTGTGCAGTGTTGTTATTCTTGGCGTTCAGAGTTGGTTTTTGAAAATAAAAGCTTAGTTTTCAAAACTGACTTTTGTCCACAAAATTGTGCACTATTTATACACCTTAATTTTGTGGGGGGAGCTAGGTTTTGGCGGTGGTGGTGGTGGTGGTGTAAAAAGGTCACATATTTTTCTTGACATTTTTATTGAATTGTTTTTGAATATAAACTATCTTATACAATTGCACATAATTTTGTGCAATGTCTATTTTGTATGTAAATTACACGAACTTTTGACTTTTATAGAAATCAATTTTTTTATGCAAATCAATGTCTGGATGGAAAAAAATAAATCATTATGTACATGCACTTAATTAACAATGTCTTTTTTACTTATCCAACTATTGTGTGTGTTATCGAATCCTAACCACTTAACGAGCAGTTTGTCTCCTTTTCGTCGAACAATTTTCTCGATCAATTGAATGTGCGGGTGTGCAGTTTTCTGGATTTCTTCAGTGTAAAATGCTCCCTTGATGTCCCGTTGTTCTTCATCTTGCAGTAAGTATGTTGTTGGATTTGTCAATTGAACCGTTTTAATTGTGAATACCTCATTTGACCAATTGGGTGTATATCCTTTTGCAAATAATTCCCTATATTTACTAACACGCACCTTATCACCAACTTTGAATTTATTTGATGACATTGGTGTTGAAATCTTTATTCTATTATACACCGTATTTAAGAGATGCTTTTCATTTTTGTTCTTAGAAATTGCATCTATAGGACGCATCTTAATTGTACTATGTATGGATTTTTCATTGTAATTTTTTACAATTTTTGGTAATATGGAGAGCCATTTATAGTTGCCCTGATAACTAAACTCTTTCCACATATTACTTTTGAGGGTGCCTATAGCCCTTATTTAATCGTGCATATGGGATCATTTCCACTAAATCAGCTTGATATAAATCATTTAAACCTTTTACAATGACATGACTTCTTTCAAATTGTTTTCTAGCTGTTTTGTGTAATTCATTGACAACTAATCTTTTCAAATCCACATCATTAGCGGTGGCGGTTGCGGTGGCATTCGGTATTTTTTTCTTATATTTCCTCATCATAATGGTGATGATGATTATGGAACAATAACATCATATAGTGGATATCGAACCAAAAATACTGCATGTACTTTATTTGTTTTTGAATTGATTTCTTTTATTGATATTCTATCTCCCATATGGAAAATTACAGATTCAATATTCGTTAATAGTTGTCCATTTAAATAAATTTCCATATTATTGAAATTACTGGATTGCTTCACAATTAATAGACGACATTCTTTCAGATGAATTTCATATTCATATTGATTAGAAAGATTTATTTTAAGATAGCCTGTTTTCGCTTGAACGGGTCCTGAGGCGCTAATATTTAACATAAAATAACCATATAAAGTTTTCAATTTCCTTTCCACAAATTGATTAATTTCATCATAGTTTTGGATGTGTGATTTACTTATAATGGCATTCACTTTGTTTGCAATAAGCGTTTGCACTTCCGTCACATTCCGCGGTCTCTAAGGCACCAGATTTTTCACATCAGTTTCTATAAGGTCCTAAACGGCACTCTCATTCGGAATATGATTACTTGCAATATACCATGGCAAGAATTTCTTAATGGTATCCAATGCCATGTCATTCATTTGTTTTTCATCGACTAATTTTCGCTTCAATATTATATTTGAAATGCGTTGATCACATTCCACACCCGTAATTATTTGTTTGGTTTTCAATGAATTTTCAATCAAATCAACAATATCTTGGGTTTTCCATGTTTTGTGTGCTGTCCCTGTTGTTGTTGATGATGTTTGCCACTGTTGAAATACTTTTGCAGAAACAATTGCATCCACATCTGTATCTGTGACAAATTTTATACTTTTTACTTTTACATCAATTAATTTATTCACATCAGCTGTTGAGAGAGTGCTTGCTGTAGTCTGAATAACTTGATGATGTTTACGTATTGTTCGGTCAATTAAATTTTGTATTTCCGTTGAAGTTTGTATTTTACTGGAGATTAAATTATTAAGATATTGTTGAGATGGAATTTGTTGTTGTATATTGAGAAATTTTAAGTCAATTTTATGTTCAATATCCAGTACACTTGGAAGTGCAAGTGTGGCAAATACCTTTTTCACTTCAGTCTCCACCAATTGTTGCAATTGTCGTAATTGTTGTTGTTGTAGTTGTTGTTGGGTTTTGCCTGATGAAGGTGTACTCGCACCCACAATAACTGATGGTCCACCAATATTGGAGCCGTCATCGTCATCGTCAGCATAATTTTGACGATAATAGTAATTATCTAAAGGTCGACCGAACTTATCAACAGTCATTTTGGTAATAAGAAAAAAAATTCTAATGTTATTTTTTTAAATACATTTTATTCATTCATTCATATATATATATGTTTTTTTTTGCAATAAATTCATCATGACATTATTCAAATTGTTTTCTTCACTTAACCATAAACTTAAAATAATTACATTTTCTACACTGCACTGCAAGTGTTTTGGTTTCCAATAGCCATGAATTGGACATTTCTTTGTAGACATATTTTTCAAATAATCATGATAATAATCTTTAAGTGCATGTAATGAACGCCAATCTCTTATACCTTTTACATTTACAATAGCAATTTTTTTATCATTATACAATTTATTATTATTACAGAAAATATCTTTTAATAATTTCTCCTTTTGATGTCCCCTAATTATTATAATGTTAATTTTTTTTTTCAATAACTTCATTATGTAAAATTTCCGATAATTGGGTCACCCTGTAGTGGTGGTGGTGGTGGGAGAAAGTTTCTTGGTTTTTTTCTGTGTCGTTATTGTTGCGGTTGATCCAGCCATTGGTGGGGGTAGAAATACCGTAAACATTACTTGTTGTTGTTGTTGGTTCCTCTTGTTTACTACTATTTCTTTCCTGTCTATTTAATGAATTCCACATTAGACCATGAACTTGACTTTGTATAAATTTAACGTGTTTTTTAAAATCAGCTTATAAATGATTAAATATAATATGCGGTTCAAATAAAAACGTTTTTATGTTATCCGATGCTGATGACACATCAAATAACTGTTTTATAGCCATTTCTTTACATATAAAATCACTATCTTTGTATTTGAATCCTTGAAAGTCCATAATACACATATTGGATAAATTCATGATTACATTTTTTTTTATGTGTGTGTAGTTAATAAAAAGTATATCAACACTTTTCAGTTCAGAGAGATTTCTCTAAATGAAGCGATTACTTGATGTGAGTGGATTATATTTTATTATACGATCATGTATAATGAGACAATACTCTGTGGTTTTATCATCCACATCTTTATCACATTCAAATTCCAAACGTATGTCCACTGAACCGGCATTTAAAATTTCATTCTGTCGTGAGCAATCAATCACCGCAATCGGACAGATTTCTTTAAATCGCTCGGGTGTGAAGAGTGGCTCATTGTTTTTCTCATAGTATGCTTGATGGAAGTTTCCATACAAGTCATAAAGCACGGCATATTGGTCCTTGGAAAAATTAATATTCAAATTCTCATAGGGATATGATTCAGAGTTTAGATACAATTTTATATTTGACAAATTTATATGGTCAAATTTACTTGCATTTTTATTAATCATATTTTTTCGATCTGTTTGAAATGCAACAATTACATAACGTGGTTTTTCCAATTGTTTTGTTGACATAACAGTCCAGGAGTGTTGTTGTGTTTTTTGCAATTGTGGATTTTCACACAGTTCCCATGATCTAAACGCTATTTCCAACTCTATTGAATTGTTCATATATTTGATTAGTTGCAATCGTTCAGCGTCGGCAACTTTAATATATGGTATTTTCCATACAATTTTATAAATGGTCAAAACCACTTTTTTCGTTCTGTTTCTATTATAGATTGCATTATCATCCGTGTTTGATCTCAATAGAATCAATTTATGTCTCAAATTAATTATGATCTTCTTAAAGTCCTCAGCAAAGCCGATCACTCTATTTAGGGGAATGCAAACATTAAAATTTCCATCCTTATTACTTGGTGTGAAGGCGCATTCATTGTTCGATGAATATCATGCAGCATTTTCCAATAGTTTACTCTCATTCTCATTTATGGAGACATAAGATTTGAGTGTTGATGTAATGCCCGGATTTCTTGTTCTATCTACAACTTTGCCTCCAATTTCATAGCGAATCTCTTCGAAAAGGTGCAGTGCAAAATTATTTACCAATTTGGCCGTTCTAGACACTGCTCCCTTGTCATCCAATAAAGTGCCCTCAATGTAAATGGAACTTTGAGATGGTAGTGTATAGACATCGGTTTGCTGTATTGGTATTCGTATTTCATCGTTATTTTTAAATGATGAATTTATGTATGGTTGATGAGAGTGTTTCTCGTAACTGGTCAATGAATTGTCAAATAAGACAGTTTCTTCAACATTTAAAATGTCACTCATTTTTTTCTGACTGTCTTTGGCTAATAGTTGTTTTTTTTTCACTTTTACTTTAAATCCTAAAGACTTTAAAAATTGTATATTTTCTCGTGTTAATCGTTTGACCTCTTGACTTGGAATAACTGTAGATTGTTTAATGATTTGATTATTATATGATGCTCTATTATTAGATTTTTTCTTCCTGTCACCACTAATACCACAAGCTTTGTATTTTATTCCCATTTTTTTTGTTTAGAATTATTTTGTGTTTATTTTTTTTAAATGTAGTTTTATTGATATTTCTTCTCCACGAAAATCGATTAGTTTTCCGTTCTGATCAACTATACGAATAGTGACATTATAAATTTCCGATGTATTAATTGGTAAATATATAACATTTTGAGGGCTCTCATTGATTTTGAATCCTGGCGGTACTGTGGGGAAAAAATCATAGATAATGTGACTTGGTACACCATTATCATATGATCCCTCACTAATGCTACATAGCACTCGTATAGTGTTCATATTAAATATACTTATGGGTTTTGTGGAAATGTGTCTTTTGTTGGCGTACAACAGTACATTCTCAAATCCCAATAGTGATGATATCGAATTCGGTTTTCTAAAGTCTATATTGTGACTGCACTTGATTTCCGTTTGTAGTGTATTAACATTTCCATGAATTGATAGAAAACAATTAAATGTGGGATGTTTAATTTTTAATTCTTGTATGGACTTTTGTAAAAATTGCACTATATCGCGGATTTCATATGAACCTGTTGGAATTTTAATATCATGTCCACCCACACTGAACACATTATTTGTGTCATCTATGTTTGGTATTGAATTGAATACCTTGAAACTAGTTAATCCCAACACATAGTCATCATAATTTTCCAAGTGAATCGGCGGATAATGGTGAATCGTTATTTCCGATTGTTTACTATCAAATAGCAACAAACTTATAATTATTATTACCTATACTGTTACAATTTTTTTGTACACTAAAGACATTCATTACATATTATAACTTTTATATAGGAATTGAAGACATAAATGACCACAGTTTACTGCATTGTTCTTTTGATAACGTTTATGATTGTATTTTATCACTACAGCCGTCGGCTTTTTTGTTTTTTGTTTGGTTTGTCCACTTTGAAAATAATGAACCAACTCAAGTGGTGGTTTAAGATTTCCATAACTGTCAAAATAGTAAACCAAAGAGTCTTTTTTAACATAAGCAACCCAATGTTCTCCTGGTCCTTTATCTGAACCCGTATTTATTACTCCCGATTCATTTACATTAATCTTATGTGGTAATTTATCGCGCATAAATACACCACGAAAATGTGGAATATTTTTCGAGTATTTCATAATGTCATAATTGGTTAGGGGACGAGCCGGTAAGTTTTTAATTAGTTTTTTGAATAGGGTCTTATGTATAGGCATAAACCACGTTTATCTGGTCCCGTATAAAGACCCTGCCCTTGAGCATTTTTTCCAATAGCAATAGCCTCCATTTTTTTATTATGTCGTTTCGATTCCTCTAGATTTTTCTGTGCTTGTTTCGCCTTTTGAATTGCCGAATAGACTCCCGAACCGCCACCAATCAATGATCCCAATGCACCTAATCCAGCCAGAAGAAGTGGTAAAAATCCACCAGATTTCCTAGTATTGGAATTACACGGGGAATAGTTGATTTTTTAACTCTTCCAAATATATTGCGAAGATTTCCTCTCTTGCCTCTCTTTCGTGCCATTCTCATGGCCGTTGAAAAGGATATTGCTTTTCCCATTTTCATTCTTGATCCACGACCTGTTTTTCTTCTACTTCCACCTATTTTCCTCCTCCTCCTCCTCCTACTCGTACGGCTATGATGTCCCATGCCTGTTAATAATTTTCCCTTCATGGCACCAGTAACGGCTAAGGCAGCGGCTTTTTCACCAAATCCCGCGTCTCCCGCTTTTAACCGTTCAAATTCTTTCTGTGCCAACACTTGATCAGCCTTGTGTCGTTCAGATAAGTCGTTACTTTGAGAATATGCTATATCATGTATTCTACAAGCTGCATCCAATGCATTCACACCCTTATCACCTCTCGCTAGGCGTTTTTGCAGTTTAGTACCAGGGCCACAGAATTGATAGCCCGGAATATGTAATTCAATTGGTAATTTATTTAAGATACCGCTTCCTTTCCGCTCTGCAACTTTTCGTCGACTAATTGCATTCGTATAAATTACCCTCATTTTATTATATTTATATGAAATAATATAAACGGTGTAAATTGAATAGCACCCTTTAGTCTTCTAAATTGTTGCATACTAATGAAATGTGTTGATTAACTCCTCAATTTATATATAACAACCCACCCCCGCGCGCGTACACACCTACACACACACACACACACAAAAGAGAGAAAACCATAATATTTTTTAAAACAAAGTGTGTTTTTTATTCTTCGAAATAATAATAACAATGCGTTTAATTGAACAAAAACAAAAGTTAAACATAAAGAATTATAATTGGCTTCAACAAACGAATAATGCGTGTGGATTAACGGCATCAGGTACTGGTGGTGGCGGCGGTTGTATGGGATCAAGACATGGACAATTACTTCCAAGTACAATTCGTTGCATTATTGTGGGACCTTCAAATTGCGGTAAAACGAGTGTTATGCTAAATTTATTGGATTATAAAAATGGTTTGCGATTTGAAAATGTGTACATTTATTCCAAATCTTTATATCAACCCATGTACAAGTACTTGAGGGCACTTTTAGAACCAATCAAGGGAATTGGTTACCATGAATTTAGAGATACAGATGAAATACTGTCACCAAATGATGCCAAATCCAATTCTATAATGATATTTGATGATGTGGCGTGTGGACCGCAGAGTGTGATAAGAGAGTACTTTAGTATGGGTAGAGATAATCAAATCGATTCCTTTTATCTCTCGCAAAGTTATAGCAGAATTTCCAAACAATTAATACGTGACAATGATAATCTTCTCGTTCTTTTCAAGCAAGACGAGACTAATTTACGACATGTTTACAATGATCACGTGAACACAGACTTTGAATATGATAAATTCATTAAATTGTGTAGATTTTGTTGGAACAATGACAAATATGGATTTTTAGTTATATCAAAAGATGATGATATAGCAAAGGGACGCTACAGAAAGGGATTCGATCACTTTCTATTAACATGAAACAAAAAACGAAAAACCCCATATATGTATATATAATTTTAATACATTCACTTTATTTTATCAGTTTTACAAATACCGTTCTCGGGGAGAAAACACCCATCACATGATGGATTCAAAGGTGGTAAAAGAACTAATTAAGGCTAGAAAAATTGTAAAAGCCAAATTGGATGCCTTAAAATCGGAACAGTGCTCCACACAAGAAAACCATGCACAAAGTTATTTGCCCTTGATGAATATATTACCCAAAGCATTACTAAAAAAAAGAACAGAAAAAAAATTAAGTGAAAAAAGAGGAGGAGGAGGAGCCGGATGAGGAACAACCATTACCAGATGAAGAAGATATTCATCATGATGTAAAAAAGACTAGAAAACGTCAAAGTACTAATTTCGGTACTCAAACAGATGAACAAGAACGCAGTATAATTCAACAACTTTTTCTTAATACATCACATGCTGAACAGAGTTTTGTATACCATCCGCCACAGCCGCTACCGTCGGTAGAAGAAAGTTATTTTTTCGATGATTCAATACAGGATTTGAATGCAACACAACATAGAATTCCCGATGAGACATTGATGGAATATTTGGATCAGTTCCCCGATATCCTTCAACAATACATTGTGGACAGAATGCGAAGTACCAACAATGATTTTGATACACATTATTTCACTCATGATGTGTCCACGGATGTTATGCATTTTGGTAATGGCCGTTTAAATTTCAATGATGATGCAATAACAGTAACTAATCCCGATAGATATGAAATAAAGTTTCCCCTCACTGTTGGAATGATTGAATTACTAATGAAAACCATACCTGATGATAACAAGATCACATCGGACGATAAGAGAAATTTCAAAGGGCTTGTAGTTTTTACTAGTGCTCAGAAAAAACATTTCATGAACGATGAACAGATTGTGGGCAATCGTGGTGATAAGTATCGCTATACCATAAAACCGCTTGTTGTGGACGTTCTAAAGAAGGAGCAAGAGCAACAGGATAGGCAAACATTAACAAAATTACGTTTACCTACTGCTTCCTCTTCAAAACCTGGATCGGGTTATGGTAAATCAGCAGCGACAGCAACAACAATAAATAATCATAATAAATCTGATAACAATTTATTCATGACTTATAATAAGAGGCCCATTGAATATGTTTATTGGGATTCTCCAAATGAACTTGTACAACGATTACGTTTATTAATGGCATCCCAGGCGGCTGGTAATAATTCTCATGTAAATGAAATAAATTCCATTATTGAGGAATTGCGAGAAAACAATATTATAGAATAGTTATTTTTTTTTCTATTAATCCCTCAATATGCATGCGCAGCACGTGTTTGTGTATTATCTGTATATAAGTTGGAATTTTTTCACAATATCTTCAGCCAACAACAAAAACAAAAAATGGAAACAAGCAGCATTACAATATTTTTATTTCTAACACTTGTGCAACGAAACGTATTATACGTTTCACAGTTGGAAAACACAAAAGATGCATTCATTTGTTTCTTAAATTTAACAACAACACAATCAACAATTCAAAATCACACAAATTGTGACAATTGGCCTCAAAATTGGAAGAGAATGGAATTAATTACAATAAATAACGGAAAATTGGGTGTAATGAAGACGGATTTAACGGAATCACAACTGGTACTCCATGAATTACGCTATAAAGTGAAAATATTTACACTTGAAAATAAGTACCTTCACACACCACATTGGAATGGATTTTTCTTACACAATTCCAAGAACTGCTCCATCAGCAACAAAGGTTATATAAGTAATAATCATAATAATAATACGTCAAACCATAATAAGAACGATGATGATGATGATGTAATATTAAAAGAAATGGAAACTCAACATGGTAAAATTAGAATGTTTATTGAAAAAATGTTTTCTTCACAAAAAAATGTACATTCCCTTGTATTGTTATACTTAAATTTATTATTACAAATTACTGCAATATATTTAATATATATATTTTCTACTACATGATATGAGTGGTATGGTGAAATGGCCATACTGGCATACAGTATGAATATCTAGGATAAGAAAAAAAAAGTTGTGGTGGCAATGCCAACAATGCAACTGTCAGCTGGTACGATGTTGGAAGACGTTGTGAAATATTGCCGTATTCATTTCTGCCCATTTAGGAGTACTTATATTGTACAATAGTAGTAGTGTAAAACTGCGGGTTCTGGCACACTAGTACATCAAACGTCCGATAGATGGCGCAAGGTGTTGGTTCCCGGCGGCGGTGGGGTTGAAATGTGGGAGTTGTTGGGATGGGTTAGGGGGAGTGGACAGAGCATAGAAGTGTGTTGATAGGTGTTAATTAGCATTTTTGTGTTGGTGGGTACTGCTAATGAGGCGGAAGAGAGTACTGTGTATGGTGGGGTGGGTGGAGTATTGGATTGGGGGTTGAACTACCACCATCACCGAGCGGTGGCGGTACCGGGCGCTCTCTCTTTCTCTCACACACCTGTGTGAGTGGGAAAAAAGTGAGGAAGTGCATCCGGTTAACAAAAAAAAACAAAAATGCATTGGCGCTTATATTGTATGCAAATTTTTAAAAGATTAAGTGACCTGTATTCACTTGTTTTTTGCACAAACTTCTTGACACACATTTTGTAATTTACATATATCGTTCTATTGTTTTTGTTTCTGTGTGACCGTTAGTAGAGAGAGAGAAAAAAAACCAAAAAAGATTGTATTAATATTTTTATATATTATAGTTATATATAAATATTATTGTACAATATAAGTACTCCTAAATGGACAGAAATGAATATGGCAATATTTCACATCGTCTCCCAACAACGTATCAGCTGACAGTTGCATTGTTGGCATTGCCACCTCAACTTTTTTTTTTCTTATCCTAGATATTCATACTGTATGCCAGTATGGCTATTTCGCCATACCACTCATATCATGTAGTAGAAAATATATATATTAAAAATATTGCAGTAATTTGTAATAATAAATTTAAGTATAACAATACAAGGGAATGTACATTTTTTTGTGAAGAAAACACTTTTTCAATAAACATTCTAATTTTACCATGTTGAGTTTCCATTTCTTTTAATATTACATTATCATCATCATGATCATCGTTCTTATTATGGTTTGACGTATTATTATGATTATTACTTATATCACCTTTGTTGCTGATGGAGCAGTTCTTGGAATTGTGTAAGAAAAATCCATTCCAGTGTGGTGTGTGAAGGTACTTATTTTCATGTGTAAATATTTTCACCTTATAGCGTAATTCATGGAGTGCGAGTTGTGATTCCGTTAAATCCGTCTTCATTACATCCAATTTTCGATTATTTATTGTAATTAATTCCATTCTCTTCCAATTTTGAGGCCAATTGTCACAATTTGTGTGATTTTGAATTGTTGATTGTGTGGTTGTTAAATTTAAGAAACAAATGAATGCATCTTTTGTGTTTTCCAACTGTGAAACGTATAATACGTTTCGTTGCACAAGTGTTAGAAATAGAAATATTGCAATGCTGCTTGTTTCCATTTTTTGTTTTTCTTGTGGACTGAAGGTATTGTGAAAAAATTCCAACTTATATACAGATAATACACAAACACGTGCTGCGCATGCATATTGAGAGATTAATAGAAAAAAAAAATAACTATTCTATAATATTGTTCTCTCGCAATTCCTCAATAATGGAATTTATTTCATTTACATGAGAATTATTACCAGCCGCCTGGGATGCCATTAATAAACGTAATCGTTGTACAAGTTCATTTGGAGAATCCCAATAAACATATTCAATGGGCTTCTTATTATAAGTCATGAATAAATTGTTATCAGATTTATTATTATTATTTATTGTTGTTGCTGTCGCTGCTGATTTACCATAACCCGATCCATGTTTTGAAAAGGAAGCAGTAGGTAAACGTAACTTTGTTAATGTTTCCCTATCCTGTTGCTCTTGCTCCTTCTTTAGAACGTCCACAACAAGCGGTTTCATGGTATAGCGATACTTATCACCACGATTGCCCACAATCTGTTCATCGCTCATGAAATGTTTTTTGTGAGCACTAGTAAACACTACAAGCTCTTTGAAATTTCTCTTATCGTCCGATGTGATCTTATTATCATCAGGTATGGTTTTCATTAGTAATTTAATCATTCCAACAGTGAGGGGAAACTTCATTTCATATCTATCGGGATTAGTTACTGTTATTGCATCATCATTGAAATTTAAACGGCCATTACCAAAATGCATAACATCCGTGGACACATCATGAGTGAAATAATGTGTATCAAATTCATTGTTGGTACTTCGCATTCTGTCCACAATGTATTGTTGAAGGATATCGGGGAACTGATCCAAATATTCCATCAATGTCTCATCGGGAATTCTATGTTGTGTTGCATTCAAATCCTGTATTGAATCATCGAAAAAATAACTTTCTTCTACCGACGGTAGCGGTTGCTGCTGTGGCGGATGGTATACAAAACTCTGTTCAGCATGTGATGTATTAGGAAAAAGTTGTTGAATTATACTGCGTTCTTGTTCATCTGTTTGAGTACCGAAATTAGTACTTTGACGTTTTCTAGTCTTTTTTATGGTCTTTTTTACATCATGATGAATATCTTCTTCATCTGGTAATGGTTTTTCCTCATCCGGCTCCTCCTCCTCCTCTATTTTCACTTTATTTTTTTTCTGTTCGTTTTTTAGTAATGCTTTGGGTAATATATTCATCAAGGGCAAATAACTTTGTGCAAGGTTTTCTTGTGTGGAGAACTGTTCCGATTTTAAGGCATCCAATTTGGCTTTTACAATTTTTCTAGCCTTAATTAGTTCTTTTACCACCTTTGAATCCATCATCATGTGGTGGGTGTGTGTGTGTGTGTGTGTGCGTGTGTGTGTGTGTGTGTTTTCTCCCCGAGAACGGTATTTGTAAAACTGATGAAATAAAGTGAATGTATTAAAATTATATATATACATATATGGGGTTTTTCGTTTTTTTTTTTGTTTCATGTTAATAGAAAGTGATCGAATCCCTTTCTGTAGCGTCCCTTTGCTATATCATCATCTTTTGATATAACTAAAAAACCATATTTGTCATTGTTCCAACAAAATCTACACAATTTAATGAATTTATCATATTCAAAGTCTGTGTTCACGTGATCATTGTAAACATGTCGTAAATTAGTCTCGTCTTGCTTGAAAAGAACGAGAAGATTAACATTGTCACGTATTAATTGTTTGGAAATTCTGCTATAACTTTGCGAGAGATAAAAGGAATCGATTTGATTATGTCTACCCATACTAAAGTACTCTCTTATCACACTCTGCGGTCCACACGCCACATCATCAAATATCATTATAGAATTGGATTTGGCATCATTTGGTGACAGTATTTCATCTGTATCTCTAAATTCATGGTAACCAATTCCCTTGATTGGTTCTAACAGTGCCCTCAAGTACTTGTACATGGGTTGATATAAAGATTTGGAATAAATGTACACATTTTCAAATCGCAAACCATTTTTATCCTCCAATAAATTTAGCATAACACTCGTTTTACCGCAATTTGAAGGTCCCACAATAATGCAACGAATTGTATTTGGAAGTAATTGTCCATGTCTTGATCCCATACAACCGCCGCCACCGCCACCACCAGTACCTGATGCCGTTAATCCACACGCATTATTCGTTTGTTGAAGCCAATTATAATTCTTTATGTTTAACTTTTGTTTTTGTTCAATTAAACGCATTTTTATTTCGAAAAATAAAAAACACACTTTGTTTTAAAAAATTTTATGGTTTTCACCCTTTTATGTGTGTGTGTTACTGTGTGTACGCACGCGGGGGTGGGTCGTTATATATAAATTGAGGAGTTCATCAACACATTTCATTAGTATGCAACCATTTAGAAGACTAAAGGGTGCTATTCAATTTACATCGTTTATATTATTTCATATAAATATAATAAAATGAGGGTAATTTATACGAATGCAATTAGTCGACGAAAAGTTGCAGAGCGGAAAGGAAGCGGTATCTTAAATAAATTGATAAATAAATTACCAATTGAATTACATATTCCGGGCTATCAATTCTGTGGCCCTGGTACTAAATTGCAAAAACGCCTAGCGAGAGGTGATAAGGGTGTGAATGCATTGGATGCAGCGTGTAGAGTACATGATATAGCATATTCTCAAAGTAACGACTTATCTGAACGACACAAGGCTGATCAAGTGTTGGCACAGAAAGCATTTGAACGGTTAAAAGCGGGAGACGCGGGATTTGGTGAAAAAGCCGCTGCCTTAGCCGTTACAGGTGCCATGAAGGGAAAATTATTAACAGGCATGGGACATCATAGCCGTACGAGTAGGAGGAGAAGGAGGAGGAGGAGGAGGATAAAAATAGGTGGAAGTAGAAGAAAAACAGGTCGTGGATCAAGAATGAAAATGGGAAAAGCAATATCCTTTTCAACGGCCATGAGAATGGCACGAAAGAGAGGCAAGAGAGGAAATCTTCGCAATATATTTGGAAGAGTTAAAAAATCAACTATTCCCCGTGTAATTCCAATACCTACTACAACTGCTGCTAGGAAATCTGGTGGATTTTTACCACTTCTTCTGGCTGGATTAGGTGCATTGGGATCATTGATTGGTGGCGGTTCGGGTGTCTATTCGGCAATTCAAAAGGCGAAACAAGCACAGAAAAATCTAGAGGAATCGAAACGACATAATGAAAAAATGGAGGCTATTGCTATTGGAAAAAATGCCCAAGGGCAGGGTCTCTATATGGGACCATATAAACGTGGTTTAGGCCTATACATAAGACCCTATTCAAAAAACTAATTAAAAACTTACCGGCTCGTCCCCTAACCAATTATGACATTATGAAATACTCGAAAAATATTCCACACTTTCGTGGTGTATTTATGCGCGATAAACTACCACATAAGATTAATGTAAATGAATCGGGTGTAATAAATACGGGTTCAGATAAAGGACCAGGAGAACATTGGGTTGCTTATGTTAAAAAAGACTCTTTGGTTTACTATTTTGACAGTTATGGAAATCTTAAACCACCACTTGAGTTGGTTCATTATTTCCAAAGTGGACAAACCAAAAAAAACAAAAAAACAAAAAAGCCGACGGCTGTTGTGATAAAATACAATCATAAACGTTATCAAAAGAACAATGCAGTAAACTGTGGTCATTTATGTCTTCAATTCCTATATAAAAGTTATAATATGTAATGAATGTGTTTAGTGTACAAAAAAAATTGTAACAGTATAGGTAATAATAATAATAATTATTATGAGTTTGTTGCTATTTGATAGTAAACAATCGGAAATAACGATTCACTATTATCCACCGATTCAATTGGAAAATTATGATGACTATGTGTTGGGATTAACTAGTTTCAAGGTATTCAATTCAATACCAAACATAGATGACACAAATAATGTGTTCAGTGTGGGTGGACATGATATTAAAATTCCAACAGGTTCATATGAAATCCGCGATATAGTGCAATTTTTACAAAAGTCCATACAAGAATTAAAAATTAAACATCCCACATTTAATTGTTTTCTATCAATTCATGGAAATGTTAATACACTACAAACGGAAATCAAGTGCAGTCACAATATAGACTTTAGAAAACCGAATTCGATATCTTCACTATTGGGATTTGAGAATGTACTGTTGTACGCCAACAAAAGACACATTTCCACAAAACCCATAAGTATATTTAATGTGAACACTATACGAGTGCTATGTAGCATTAGTGAGGGATCATATGATAATGGTGTACCAAGTCACATTATCTATGATTTTTTCCCCATAGTACCGCCCGGATTCAAAATCAATGAGACCCCTCAAAATGTTATATATTTACCAATTAATACATCGGAAATTTATAATGTCACTATTCGTATAGTTGATCAGAACGGAAAACTAATCGATTTTCGTGGAGAAGAAATATCAATAAAACTACATTAAAAAAAAAAATAAACACAAAATAATTTTAAACAAAAAAAAAACATGGTAATAAAATACAAAGCTTGTGGTATTAGTGGTGACAGGAAGAAAAAATCGAATAATAATAATAATAATAGAGCATCATATAATAATCAAATCATTAAACAATCTACAGTTATTCCAAGTCAAGAGGTCAAACGATTAACACCAGAAAATATACAATTTTTAAAGTCTTTAGGATTTAAAGTAAAAAAGTGAGAGAAAAAACTATTGAACTATTAGCCAAAGACAGTCAGAAAAAAAAAATGAGTGACATTTTAAATGTTGAAGAAACTGTCTTATTTGACAATTCATTGACCAGTTACGAGAAACACTCTCATCAACCATACATAAATTCATCATTTAAAAATAACGATGAAATACGAATACCAATACAGCAAACCGATGTCTATACACTACCATCTCAAAGTTCCATTTACATTGAGGGCACTTTATTGGATGACAAGGGAGCAGTGTCTAGAACGGCCAAATTGGTAAATAATTTTGCACTGCACCTTTTCGAAGAGATTCGCTATGAAATTGGAGGCAAAGTTGTGGATAGAACAAGAAATCCGGGCATTACATCAACACTCAAATCTTATGTCTCCATAAATGAGAATGAGAGTAAACTATTGGAAAATGCTGGATGGTATACATCGAACAATGAATGCGCCTTCACACCAAGTAATAAGGATGGAAATTTTAATGTTTGCATTCCCCTAAATAGAGTGATTGGCTTCGCTGAGGACTTTAAGAAGATCATAATTAATTTGAGACATGAATTGATTCTATTGAGATCAAACACGGATGAAAATGCAATCTATAATACAAACACAACGGAAAAAGTGGTTTTGACCATTTATAAAATTGTATGGAAAATACCATATATTAAAGTTGCCGACGCTGAACGATTGCAACTAATCAAATATATGAACAATTCAATAGAGTTGGAAATAGCGTTTAGATCATGGGAACTGTGTGAAAATCCACAATTGCAAAAAACACAACAACACTCCTGGACTGTTATGTCAACAAAACAATTGGAAAAACCACGTTATGTAATTGTTGCATTTCAAACAGATCGAAAAAATATGATTAATAAAAATGCAAGTAAATTTGACCATATAAATTTGTCAAATATAAAATTGTATCTAAACTCTGAATCATATCCCTATGAGAATTTGAATATTAATTTTTCCAAGGACCAATATGCCGTGCTTTATGACTTGTATGGAAACTTCCATCAAGCATACTATGAGAAAAACAATGAGCCACTCTTCACACCCGAGCGATTTAAAGAAATCTGTCCGATTGCGGTGATTGATTGCTCACGACAGAATGAAATTTTAAATGCCGGTTCAGTGGACATACGTTTGGAATTTGAATGTGATAAAGATGTGGATGATAAAACCACAGCGTATTGTCTCATTATACATGATCGTATAATAAAATATAATCCACTCACATCAACTATTCGCTTCATTTAGAGAAATCTCTCTGAACTGAAAAGTGTTGATATACTTTTTATTAACTACAGACACACACACACACATAAAAAAAAAACAAAAAACGTAATCATGAATAATTTATCCAATATGTGTATTATGGACTTTCAAGGATTCCAATACAAAGATAGTGATTTTATATGTAAAGAAATGGCTATAAAACAGTTATTTGATGTGTCATCAGCATCATCGGATAACATAAAAACGTTTTTATTTGAACCGCATATTAAATTTAATCATTTATCAGCTGATTTTAAAAAACACGTTAAATTTATACAAAGTCAAGTTCATGGTCTAATGTGGAATTCATTAAATAGTAGTAAACAAGAGGAAGCAACAATAACAAGTAATGTTTATGGTATTTCTACCCCCACCAATGGCTGGATCAAGCGCAACAATGACACAGAAAAAAACCAAGACACTTTCTCCCACCACCACTACAAGGTGACCCAATTATCGGAAATTTTACATAATGAAGTTATTGAAAAAAAAATTAACATTATAATAATTAGGGGACATCAAAAGGAGAAATTATTAAAAGATATTTTCTGTAATAATAATAAATTGTATAATGATAAAAAAATTGCTATTGTAAATGTGGAAGGTATAAGAGATTGGCCTTCATTACATGCACTTAAAGATTATTATCATGATTATTTGAAAAATATGTCTACAAAGAAATGTCCAATTCATGGCTATTGGAAACCAAAACACTTGCAGTGCAGTGTAGAAAATGTAATTATTTTAAGTTTATGGTTAAGTGAAGAAAACAATTTGAATAATGTCATGATGAATTTATTGCAAAAAAAAACATATATATATATGAATGAATGAATAAAATGTATTTAAAAAAATAACATTAGAATTTTTTTTCTTATTACCAAAATGACTGTTGATAAGTTTGGTCGACCTTTAGATAATTACTATTATCGTCAAAATTATGCTGACGATGACGATGACGGCTCCAATATTGGTGGACCATCAGTTATTGTGGGTGCGAGTACACCTTCATCAGGCAAAACCCAACAACAACTACAACAACAACAATTACGACAATTGCAACAATTGGTGGAGACTGAAGTAAAAAAGGTATTTGCCACACTTGCACTTCCAAGTGTACTGGATATTGAACATAAAATTGACTTAAAATTTCTCAATATACAACAACAAATTCCATCTCAACAATATCTTAATAATTTAATCTCCAGTAAAATACAAACTTCAACGGAAATACAAAATTTAATTGACCGAACAATACGTAAACATCATCAAGTTATTCAGACTACAGCAAGCAGCAGCACTCTCTCAACAGCTGATGTGAATAAATTAATTGATGTAAAATTAAAAAGTATAAAATTTGTCACAGATACAGATGTGGATGCAATTGTTTCTGCAAAAGTATTTCAACAGTGGCAAACATCATCATCATCAACAACAACAGGGGCAGCACACAAAACATGGAAAACACAAGATATTGTTGATTTGATTGAAAATTCATTGAAAACCAAACAAATAATTACGGGTGTGGAATGTGATCAACGCATTTCAAATATAATATTGAAGCGAAAATTAGTCGATGAAAAACAAATGAATGACATGGCATTGGATACCATTAAGAAATTCTTGCCATGGTATATTGCAAGTAATCATATTCCGAATGAGAGTGCCGTTTAGGACCTTATAGAAACTGATGTGAAAAATCTGGTGCCTTAGAGACCGTGGAATGTGACGGAAGTGCAAACGCTTATTGCAAACAAAGTGAATGCCATTATAAGTAAATCACACATCCAAAACTATGATGAAATTAATCAATTTGTGGAAAGGAAATTGAAAACTTTATATGGTTATTTTATGTTAAATATTAGCGCCTTAGGACCCGTTCAAGCGAAAACAGGCTATCTTAAAATAAATCTTTCTAATCAATATGAATATGAAATTCATCTGAAAGAATGTCGTCTATTAATTGTGAAGCAATCCAGTAATTTCAATAATATGGAAATTTATTTAAATGGACAACTATTAACGAATATTGAATCTGTAATTTTCCATATGGGAGATAGAATATCAATAAAAGAAATCAATTCAAAAACAAATAAAGTACATGCAGTATTTTTGGTTCGATATCCACTATATGATGTTATTGTTCCATAATCATCATCACCATTATGATGAGGAAATATAAGAAAAAAATACCGAATGCCACCGCAACCGCCACCGCTAATGATGTGGATTTGAAAAGATTAGTTGTCAATGAATTACACAAAACAGCTAGAAAACAATTTGAAAGAAGACATGTCATTGTAAAAGGTTTAAATGATTTATATCAAGCTGATTTAGTGGAAATGATCCCATATGCACGATTAAATAAGGGCTATAGGCACCCTCAAAAGTAATATGTGGAAAGAGTTTAGTTATCAGGGCAACTATAAATGGCTCTCCATATTACCAAAAATTGTAAAAAATTACAATGAAAAATCCATACATAGTACAATTAAGATGCGTCCTATAGATGCAATTTCTAAGAAAAAAAATGAAAAGCATCTCTTAAATACGGTGTATAATAGAATAAAGATTTCAACACCAATGTCATCAAATAAATTCAAAGTTGGTGATAAGGTGCGTGTTAGTAAATATAGGGAATTATTTGCAAAAGGATATACACCCAATTGGTCAAATGAGGTATTCACAATTAAAACGGTTCAATTGACAAATCCAACAACATACTTACTGCAAGATGAAGAACAACGGGACATCAAGGGAGCATTTTACACTGAAGAAATCCAGAAAACTGCACACCCGCACATTCAATTGATCGAGAAAATTGTTCGACGAAAAGGAGACAAACTGCTCGTTAAGTGGTTGGGATTCGATAACACACACAATAGTTGGATAAGTAAAAAAGACATTGTTAATTAAGTGCATGTACATAATGATTTTATTTTTTCCGTTCAGACATTGATTTGCATAAAAAATTGATTTCTATAAAAGTCAAAAGTTCGTGTAATTTACATACAAAAAAACAATTCAATAAAAAAATGTCAAGAAAAATATGTGACCTTTTTACACCACCACCGTCACCACCACCGTCACCACCACCACCACCACCGCCAAAACCTAGCTTTCCCCACAAAATTAAGGTGTATAAATAGTGCACAATCTTGTGGACAAAAGTCAGTTATTGAAAAAGACTTCAAAACAATATGAATTCTAATAATAATAGTACTAAAAACTACGGTATGCCAATGCGCATACAGCGAGTGGTAAGAGTGCGTAATTCTAATGCCGCCACCACCTCCAACGCCGCCACCACCTCCAACGCCGCCGCCACCTCCAACGCCGCCGCCACCTCCAACGCCGCCACCACCTCCAACGCCGCCACCACCACCAACGCTGCCGCCGCCACCACCATTTCCAACGCCGCCACCACCTCCTCCCCCAGGGTTGTACGTCGTCGACAGATCCACCGCCCCATGGACACCACCACCTCAACCAATACCCCCATTAGACGCGTCGACAGCAGTCTTCACAACGAATCAACAATACACCATGAGCGTGCTGTTGTGGAGGTTGCGATGGATGAAACAGAACACCGGTTGTTCTTTCATCTAGGAGAAGTACTGAGGATGACCTCAGCCTATCCGGGGTCATCTTCGTTACCCTCTTTCATGTTAAATATCAATGCCCACACGATATGTGGGCAAGTAATCCAGCCATTTAATCCAATGGGGATATTTAGCGTTCAGGAAATGCTTACGCATTTCTTTCGGATGCTAGCGGCTACAGCTCCAACACAAGCGGAGACGCAAAACACAGATGAAGAGGATGAGGATATCAAAAATGATCCCAATGAATGATCGCGTCGATTAACACAATGGACGGAAGTGGAGGGGGGGCGGTGTTGGTGGTGGTAGTGGTGAGGGTTCTATAAAAATGGGGGAAACAACGCTATGAAGCACACACATACATAAAGTAGTAAGTAATTTGTTCATTGTCTTTATTTTTTTTCATAAAATTTAAAACGGTTTTTTTTTGGTTTCAACGGGAAAATGTCATCGGTGGTGCATGAGGCACAGCAGAAGCAGCAGCAGGTAGCTACGGCGGTGGCTGATGAGACAACACAAGCAGCAGCAGAAAATATAGGTAATAAAGAAAATTAAAATTGTTTACGATCCTTCGTTTTTCTCAATAATCGAATCCAGATTGAACCAAAATTGTGTTTGTATTGGTTCGATTTCTGGGCACGATTATTGAGAAAAACGGGGAATTTGTAAACAATGTTAATTTTCTTTATTAGGAAACCACCACCACAACGAGAACGACAACGGCTGCTGCGACGGTGGACGACGAGATGTTTTGCATAATGGAGAAGGTAATAAAGGAAATTAAAAATATCATCAACTTTTCCACACTTTTTGTATAAATAGTGCACAGTCGTTTGGGGGAAAAAAAACAACCCATGACTGTGTCCTATTTATACAAAAAGTATGGAAAAGTGTGATATTTATAATTTTCTTTATTAAGGACAAGGCAGCGGCATCGACGACGACGACAAGAGCAGTGGGCGGCGGGAATGGTGGTTGCAAAAACAATCAGGTAATAAAGGAAAAGAGTGTTCAACCTTTCACGATTTATTGTTTTAATAATTTCCTTATACTACTGTCGAGAATGCACCTTCTATTTTTTGTAGTAGTTGTAGTAGCAGTTGATTCTGTCTCTCACTCAAAAAAAGTAGATTGGTGAATTCTCGAAATGGTGTAAGGGAATTATTAAAACAATACATTTTTAATGGTTGCACTCTCTTCTTTTATTAGGAAAAAAAAAGCAGAATCAGTGCTGGCAGCCAAGTCATCCATGGAGATGAGCCACAACAACAACAACAACAGCATCGCCGTGGCATCAAGCGAAGGCGGCAAGAACAAGACGACGACGATGACGATGGAAGCGGTGGCGGCAATGAACACGACAACAATGTTGTTGTTGATGATGAACCATATGGTCAGGACATTATGGAGGATAATTATGGGGAAATCGACCAGGAAACGGGGGAGTTGAAATCCTGGAATCTCCACATGGAATTTTGTCTCACTTGCCACCAATGGGTGGACAGAAAGAAACAGCCCCTTCATGATGTTTACTGTGCTTGCTGTAAGGTATGTTATAATTTTTTTTGTTTGCATTTTTTTATATACTTTTATTAATTGTTTTTTTGTTTTTTGTTACAGAGACTATCGGACTTTATAGAGGAACTAGAAAAGGAAGAAGAAGTCCAGCCGGAAGAAGGAAAAAAAGCAGTCCACCAGCCGCCACCGCCGCCGCCGAAGGAGGGAGAAGAAGACTGAAATGGAATGGAAATGGATTTTTTTCATTGTATTATATATATATATCTTGTTAATGTTTTTTTTTCCATTTTTCGTTCTATTGAATATAAAAAAAATAAATACAGTTTTTTCTTTAACAAAAATGTTAATATGTTTTTCATTATATAAAAAAAATACCCCAAAAAAACCCGCCATTTCCCCCAAATCCCATCTAACTAGTGTTTTTTTGTTTTTTTTTCAGAGTTTTCTTAGTGTTTTTTCTATTTGTTGTTGTTGTTGTATATCTATTTTAATAAGAAATAAAAAGTCAATTTTTTTACTACTAAAAGTATATGTTTTTTCATTATATAAAAAAAACCCACCATTTCCCCAAAATCCCATCTAACTAGTGATTTTTTGTTTTTTTTTTCAGAGTTTTCTTAGTGTTTTTTCTATTTGTTGTTGTTGTTGTTGTATATCTATTTTAATAAGAAATAAAAAGCCAATTTTTTTACTACTAAAAGTATATGTTTTTTCATTATATAAAAAAAACCCACCATTTCCCCAAAATCCCATCTAACTAGTGATTTTTAATCTTTCAGTTTGTGTGTGTGTGTATATGTTTTTTTGAAGAGATGATGATACAAAATATAAATCAATTTTAAAATTATAATTTTTTTTATTACGTAAACTCCTTAACCGTCATTTTCCCCCACCCCCCAGCTAACATTGTTTCTTTTTTCTATTTGCTGTTTTGTTCTCTTAAATGACAAATAAAAATCGATTTTTTCTTGTTAAAACTAGTTTTTTTTTCATGACGTAAACCCCTTAACCGTCATTTTCCCCAGCTAACATAGTGTTTTTTCCGTTACATTTTTTTAATATGTATATGTATATTTGAAAAAAAAAGAATATAATAAAAACACAGTTAAAAATTATATACAAGTTTTTTTTTATTCACCCCCCACACACACACATCCAAATACATAATATAATAGTATATATTATTAATAATTCTAATAAAAATAAATAACCAGAGAGCCAGTTTTTGTTTGCATTTTTTTTTAAAACTCCATTATGGGTTTAATTAGCTCCATTGTGGCAACATAATCTTCTGGATTTCCTGATGGCCATAAACCCGAATCAGGTCCACACCTCCATCCCACATCTTCGTTTTTCTCCATTTTTCGCAAATTTTTCAAAAGCCATTTTACTACATCCATATGTGAGTCTCTTGTTAATATCTCCAATTTGAAGTGTAAATTTTTCTCTTCCAAAGTTTTCAACATATTCCCAACAAAGATGGGATTTGCATTAAAAATTCCAGTACACATAATTTTGTTAATATAATAATTACAATTCTTGTAATTGGATAATATATGTAAATACAAATATGATGAGGATGTTGCATCAAAATTGGGTTTATTAATATCCAGTTTTGTTAATTGCATTATTAAATAACATTTGTAGTCATCTGTGAAATCCTTATATGGTACAGTACTGATGATTTCACTTAAATTTTCATATGTAAAATCAATTACATTTAAATTTAACAATTTATTAGCAATTAATACAATAAATTTATCATGTTCCAATTGGGATGAGAGTAACACATTTAACATTTCAACATTGCACAATCGTAAAATATCATATGTTAAAATGTGTGTGCTTGGAATTGCGATACGTTTTAAAATCATATTCATTTCACTCACATTTGAACTTTTTATTCTTTCCACCAAGTGATTCTGATATACCACAGAATTACTGTCATGTAAATCATTTACAAGTTTTATTTCACTTTTTGATAACATTTTTTGTTTTGTTTAAGTACTATTTGTCTAGTGTGTGTCTTTGTATAATGGTACCTACTGATGGGGTGGTTCGGCTCCTGTTGCTTCTGCTGCTTCTGCTCTTGCTACTGTTTCTTCCACAAAACCCCACGGCAAACTGTCTAATGAATCATGCAGTGACATTCTTTTATCATCACCAACATTCAAAACAATTTTTCGCTGTTTTATCGAATACATTACATGTTTCTTACTTTGCAATAGAATTTGTTGTCTTACCATTTCCCGTTGATTCAATAAACAGTTCTTATAATCATCAAATGTGATTGTTTTCAATGTACTACCAACTACTCCCTTGGACCTTTTTATTTCTCCACCACCGTCACCACCCCACATTTTAAATGAATACATTTTCGATCGTAGACCAATAAATTCCAACATAATGCGACCGGCATTTTCATCTTTAAACATACCAAGTTCCTTCCTATTCACACGCGGTATATTAAAAATATTCGCTTCATCATAGTCGCTTGTATCGAAATATTCCCTACAATCACGTCTTATATATTCATAGAAATCAATATTTTTAAATAGATATATAAAACTGTCTGTGTCCGTGTAACATAAATCCACGCTATTTTCATCAAATTGTCTTAATATATAGTCATAATGAAAATTATACATGTGTAATTTACTTAAATCTAAAATTGTAAAACCAATATAAATGGGTTTGTTCATTTCCACCTCATTTCGTTGCATCTCTATAATCACCATATCATTATCATATATTTCCAAACTGTGAAAATTCGGTTTCGATATTAGGGCCCGTGCTCCAGATCTTCCCTCCCAACTCGTCACTAATTTAACATCTTTATATTTCCTTACATTTTCAATGGTCTTTCCAAATGCCGAATTCACCATTAACTTGAAGAAATTTTTTTCGAAATCATTTTTTGATTGTTTTCGCAAATTTATATTCAATTCCACATAACTTTTCATCCAGGCACACTGTTTAAATTTCAATATTCGGTGGATTTTTCGCAAAACCAATCCTCTCTTTAAATAATTCTTTAAATTTCTATAGTGAATAACATAGTTGTGTTTATCGTATAATGTTGTCATTAATTTACTGTGTTTACTGCCCGGTGGTGTTAAATGTTCGGGGGCCAATGGAAAATCTTTGTGTAAATTGTGTAGATGAGATGGATAATGAAGGTCCACCTCCAAAATATAACCATATTCTGCATTGTCTTCAATTGATAATACATCGAAAGAATTACCATCGCTACCGCCGTCGCTGCCATTGTATTCATCCTCTTTTAACCATTCAAAATCTTGGTATGGTAGAAACTCACACATTGTCGTTGAATATAATGCATTTTTATCTATATAAATTAGATAAGTGTCCAATTGGGTGGGGTCATAGTCATCCATCATATATTTATTGTTGGCTTTTGCACACGATTTTATCACAGCAGAATAACCGCCACGTATTCCCAATTCAATAAACAAAAACATATCAATATCTTGCATTAAATGCAATTTTATGCGTGTATTTTTTAGCATTGCATCAAAACTTAGACCGGGCGATGTGAAATAGTGCAATGGATCCAATTGATAGGTCCTATAACATGTTTTACGGAAATTTTCAAATACATCACTCAATAAAATCACATCTGTTTTAAGGTAAATGTCCGAGTATTCACCTAGTGTGTGCACATTAAATGTTTGCCATACATTCTCAGCATGTCTATAATCTTCCACAGATATTGTCTCGTTTTTCAGTTCATTGAAGAAAGCCTCTCTTGTCGGCAGATGAGTTTCATTTAATTTTTCCCAACTATCAATGTATGCATAGGGAAAAACACCTTTTCGCAATAACAATTTAAATTCATTGTCATTCGGATAAAACGATCTCATTATGGTCTTTTCTTCGGCACGCAAGTACGAGGATAATTTGTCCAAACTGGATGCCATAAATCTGAAGGAATCAATAAATCTCAAACTGATGTTTGTATTTTCAATTTTCTTTGTGAACGATATATATTTCTCCTTGTTTATGGGTAGAAGAGAAATGGGTCCTTTGATGCCTGTTGCCAGTTCTTCAATTATAAAATGAGAATCGTAGCCGCTTAAATTGTGAAAAACAATTGGAATTACTTTGGATTGTTGAAATTGTAAATTACATTGAGGGTGTGCGGCTCCTCTATATGTTCCAGTCACATGACAATGGTCTTTTACACGTACATCATCTTCGTCTAATGTGACATTAAATGGTTCTTCACAAATATGACATGTTGTGGCAGTATAGTGTGCTATTTCCTGTTCTAAAGTCAATTCAGCCATTGGAACTATACGATTGAGTATTTCGTTGACTGTTATTGCAATTTTATGCAAATCCATTATAAATAACTTTATACAGTTCTTATCTCTAATTAATTTAAATTGAGAGAGTGAATCATCATAATTGCATTTTAAGTAATAGGCAATACTGTGTGGTATGTGTTTTTGATATCTTTCAATGGAACCACCACCACCACCACCACGTTTTTTGTTTTCTTTTTCATCACCATATATAATAATGGGCTCCAAAATACATTCTAAATCGGCATATAATACAAAACAAACTGGTATCTTGTGGGAGAAATTCTTAAATTGTAGAATATGATTCGACGACGATGAGGGCACTTTTATGTGACACACTTTTTTATTTTTACAATAATTTAAATGTTTAATTAAAACACACTTTGAAGAAAAATAATTTAAACACCGTTCACAAACATATATTTGTGATTTATTTTTCGATGATTAAATAATAAGCGATTTAAATTTTTAATTAACACATAATGAGAACATCCACCTTCCACATTTTCCAACATTAATAAATTTATACATTTATTATTATTATTCCCATCATCTTCATCTTCATAATTGCTTTTTTTTATTGTCAATGGATATATTTGTTTGTTGCTCACATAAAATATATTAATGCTTAAATTGTTAAGTTTCTCAAATTCTTTCAAATCACGCACATTAAATGGAAACTTTATACCATCATATTTTAACACTTCACTAAAGTGTGGATATTGTGTCATTCTTTGTGGATTTGTATTTGTGGGGTGTAAAGCAGCCACAATACACCACAAAAAACAATATTGATCATTGTTTTTTATATTAATCACTGCCTTTTTATTGGCTATAAATTTCGGTACTTCCGTATATGTAGAGGAAGAAGTACCCGCTGCATTTAATGGATTGCATCGGTTAAAAATCACTTTTAATGATATTATTTCCGACAAACTCCATCCTGAATCACGTTCTTGAAATTCACTAAGTCTATTCAAAATTTTATCTTTTACCAACGTTTCATACCATTCCTTTAAATTTGTAGTTGCATCAATTACTTCATTCCTTGTGGTGAATGACTTTAAATCTGTCTCTAGAATCTCGCCACTCTTTTTCGCAAATTCACCAGTAAATGTACAATTGACTTTTATGCAATTATGATTTTCATGCAATTTCTTCTTCACTTGCAACAGAAAACATTTCTGTGCTTTATCTAGAAACATAACAGGATCTTTTACCGTTAAATTTGTAATTATGCCACTACTGATACTATTCCTAAAACAATTCTCTAAATTTTCCCATTCTACACAATTTTGATATTTCTTTTGCCGCTGTTGTTGCTGTGTCCGACCACGATTACGGTTTGTCTTTGATGTGATGGTATTAGCAGTCGTCAAACCTGCGCCACCAATAATATTTAATTTTTCCTTTTGAATTAAATGTAGTCTTTTTCTACATGTTTTCAATAAACTTAAATTGTTTGTTAGTTTTAGAATGTTATCATTGAGGAACAATATGTTGCTTACATTATCTTGATCATCTTTTTTCTTTAAGCCAATCACTTTCCGTAATGTTTGAATACACTTATTCGTTTGTTTTAAAATAGCAATCATTTCATCTTTTTTTCTTAGCAATGGAAATGTTTTACGGAGTTTTTTCAAAAAATTATCACTAATAGATGTAACAGTTTCTGGATGATGATGATGATGATGATGATGAGTGTTGGTCTTCTCATCAGTTGACATATTGCCAATTAGAAACTAACTAAGTCATGAATCCTATTGTATTATCCATTTATACATATACACCCTTTTTTTTTTCGCGCCAAGAGAAACACACACACACACACACAATTAAAAAAATACTCTTCTTATAATTGTGATGAATCATTGAAGAAATTACAGAACAACAAACAACAACAACACTCCTCCACCCCACCCCACTAAGAAATTGGTTTGTGCGTGTGCGTCTGTGGTGGGATATGGTTGGATGGGGGATGATGACGTATTTTTCCTTGTTTAAAAGCCGCTGCACATTCATTTCCAATCTCAGTATCAATATTTTATTTTTTTTATATTAAGATAAAGTATATTTTTTGTAAAGTGAAATTATCAGAAAGAAGAACAAGAAGACGAAAAATGAATACTGAATTTAATACTGTATCAAGACCCTTCATCAAAATTTCCGAATTAGAGGAGGATGTGACATATAAAATACGCTCTCTAAGAGTCATTCAGACAAAATATGGTCAAGCAGTTCTTATGATAATTGAAGGCCTCGAAAATGATGTCATATTGCCAAAAAGATACAACCGGCTACTGGAAAACGTTCCCGAATATAATGTGAGACTAAAGAATGGAGAAAATCTCTACTTCATTGTACGAAAGCCCAATCAAACCAACAAATGGTGGCAAGTGGAATTTTTATAAACTAAGAAGAACTATTATTGTAGAAAAAACGTAAGAAAATTCCTTTCCGTTTTTTTACACATTTTTGTTCTTTTATTAATAATGTTTTCTTTTCTATTTCAGGGATCATATAAATGGACACTTAATTTCCATTTTTTTTCTGAACTTTTTTTTTATATATACATGAAATAGAAAAATAATAAAGATAAAATAAAATGCATTTATTGTTTTATTTCTCTTAAATAAAACTACCTCTATTTTACCCTACATTAATTATTAACCCATATTCAAAAACAATAGAACGATATATGTAAATTACAAAATGTGCATGTGTCAGGAAGTTAGTGCAAAAAACAAGTGAATACAGGTCACTTAATCTTTTAAAAATTTGCATACAATATAAGCGCCAATTTTGTTTTTTTGTTAACCGGATGCACTTCCTCACTTTTTTCCCACTCACACAGGTGTGTGAGAGAAAGAGAGAGCGCCCGGTACCGCCACGCTCGGTGATGGTGGTAGTTCAACCCCCAATCCAATACTCCACCCACCCCACCATACACAGTACTCTCTTCCGCCTCATTAGCAGTACCCACCAACACAAAAATGCTAATTAACACCTATCAACACACTTCTATGCTCTGTCCACTCCCCCTAACCCATCCCAACAACTCCCACATTTCAACCCCACCGCCGCCGGGAACCAACACCTTGCGCCATCTATCGGACGTTTGATGTACTAGTGTGCCAGAACCCGCAGTTTTACACTACTAATAATATTTATATATAACTATAATATAAAAAAATATTAATACAATCTTTTTTTGTTTTTTTTTTCTCTCTACTAACGGTCACACAGAAACAAAAAAACGATATATGTAAATTACAAAATGTGTGTCAGGAAGTTAATACAAAAAACAAGTGAATAGAGATCACTTGTTCTTAACCTTTTAAAAATTACACAGTACTCTCTTCCCTCATTAGCAGTACCCACCAACACAAAAATGTAAATTTATGCTAATTAAACAAATTTATGCTAATTAACACCTATCAACACACTTCTATGCTCTGTCCACTCCCCCTAACCCATCCCAACTCCTCCTCTTATATTTCAATCCCACCGCCGCCGGGAACCAACACCCACCGCCATCTATCGGACGTTTAATGTACTACTGTGCCAATCCCCGCAGTTTTACACTACTGTTATTAGTCAACTCAAGAACATTGTGTTTCTGAATGGAAAGTGTAATTGGTTGTTTTTTAACATGCATAGTGTACAAATTGATTTAAAATGAATTTCTAAATAATACAATTGTCTTATATGTATATAGTTATTCAATATCATTTATATTTTATTTGAAATAAGTACATTTATTAGTTCATGTATATTATGTAAAATACATATGTGTATACTTATTCACTAACAAATTTTAATTTCAAATATCCGTCTTCCTCATCGGGATTTTCAACAATAAATGAAATATGCTGCTCCAGAATGTTTTTATTCAATGTGTTTGTTTGATTTCCAATTTTTTGGGCATATCTCTTGGGAAACAAAACGTCGGTGTTGTCATCTAATGTAACCACCAAGGTGTTACCAAATTTCATTTTTTGTGATCGAAATGCTAAAATTCAAATTTTTTTAGCTCTAAATATATGTAGTTACGAAAATATTATAGATGTCTTACCGGTAATTGTGTATTTCTTCCCAATTTCCAGATCACTTAGTTTTATCCAAGATTTTTCAACACCGTTTAACAAATCGACAAGATTGTTGTTGCTTGCCATGATGATTAAGACCAAATGGTATATGTGTATTATATGTTGTTGTTGTTAATGTAAGAAACACCAAAACCTACTGTAATTTAAAGAAGAAAATGCTAGAATATATATACCCCACTAATTATTCTAATAGTTATCATTCACCGAGTTATCCACGTGGTAGCCCCAAGGTAAAATGTCAATTTTATTGTCCAATAAATATCGTTTGTCGTCTTGTGCACATAGTGCAATTTTAGATCTTGTTATTGTATAAATTTTATGTTTTTTCGATCTAGTATGTTTTTCATTAACATTAATACTTTGATCATTAAATAGAGCCTTTAAATAATCATCGAAAGTAATTGTCTTTACACTTTGGGCTTTAATACCCTTGATTTTTTTATGTTCTCCATATTCTCCATCAATTTTATAACTATACATTTTGCTTCTTAGGGATACGAAATGAGTCATAATTTTCCCATTTAATTCGTCCTTCAGTTTTCCAGGAATTTTTTTTGTTATTGGAATATTGAACAGGTTATTTTTGTCATACGATGATGTATCAAATAAATGAATATTTTTCTTCATTTCTTCATAAATATCAATATGTTTTATCTCATAAATAAGGCTATCAGTATCGGTGTATAATAATTTTGCCAAATCCCCGTAATTTTCTCGAACGAAGTTATAATGAAAATTATATAGTGTTTCCTTTGCAATATCTAATATTGCAAAACCAACATAAATAGGCTTATCTAATTTAACTTCAAGTTTGTTCAATTCTATTGCAACAAAATTTTCAGAAAATATTGTAGAGCGTTTAAAATGCGGCATTGCAATATACCTATGACACCCGAAATGTCCCTCCCAAGACGTTGCCAATTTTATGTCCCTATACTTTCTAACAGACTGTATTGATTTGCCGTATAAACAGTTAGTACAGTTTTTATATTAATTCTTTTCAAAAGTGCTATTCGCATTCCGTCTTAACTCGCTATTTAATTCAATAAATTCTTTCATCCATCTTGATTGATTGAATTTTATAACTCTATGAATATTAGTAACTCTTAGATTGTTTTCTTAACATTGTCTTAAATATGCATGATGAATTACATACTTTTTCTTCGGATAAAGACTTGTTATTAACTTTTTCTCTTTTCCGTTTGGAGGAATTGCGTGTTCGGGACAAAAAGGTAAATCTTTGTGTTTATCGAACATTTGTTGTGTCGTCTCTATGTCCACTTCGAAAATATATCCATATGGCGAATCCTCATCTGGTAACTCTTTTAGATTTATTAACGTTGGGTCCACCCATTGAAATCCTCCGAATGGTAGCGGTTTTGTCATTACATATCCGTATAAATTAACAAAATCACCGTAAAATAAATATGTAGATTCACTTTCGGGATTATAATTTTGCATATATTTGTTGTTTGCCTCCGAATATTTACAATTACTTTGAACTAATCCCCCTCGTAAACTTTTCTCAATCATGTTGTACATATGGGTATCAACAATGAGTTCTAATTGAATTTTCGTATATTTGAGCATTGCATCAAAGGAAAATGAGGCGTTTGTCAAATAGTGTACGGGGTCTAATCCATATGTTTTTAAGCTTGTTTTTGTATAATTTTCAAACACATCGGCTAATAATAAGGTATCGGTTTTTTGATATAAATCCATATATTCCCCCAAATTTTTTATTTTCATTTTGTTCCACACATTTAATGCGTGATTATATTCATCGTCGCTAATATTCTTATCACATAATTGAGAATAGAATAATTCAATTCTGGGCAATACGGTGTCATCAAGTTTGTCAATATTGTCTATGTAGTCATAACAAAATACTCCCTTTTTACAAACTAATTTAAATTCATCCTCGTTCTGAACAAGAGGCTTTGTTATAATTTTTCTCTCATTTTCCAATTTTTTTGATAGGTTGTCCAAGCTTTCAGGCAAAAATTTGAAGGAATCTAAAAATCTTAGGGAAATGCTACTTTTGATTACATATTTTTGAAATGATATGTATTTCTCAGTTGAACTTGGAATTAGTGTGACGCCGCCTTTAACATATTCCGCTAATGCTTGAATAAAAAATGAAGGCAGGCTGTATAAATGGTACCGCCGTAATAATTAACGTGAATACGTCTGTCAGTAATGCTTTCTATATAGCAATATAATTTTATAATAATGTTACTTAACGATAGCAACGCCGCATGTGTGAAACATCAATTAGATGTTTATTCTTTGGTTTTCAAAATTAGATATATTTATTGTATAACTCATTTCCACACCACCATAGAGGTAGAGTTATTGGCGCGTTTTTTTTAAGTGGTCTCCCCTATAGGCCTAATTCACAATTTAATTTATATCTAATAAACTTAGATCTGAATTTATCTTTATTCGTCATTAAATAGTGGCCGACCGCTATATTATTATTCTATTAACTATTGGCCTATGGTACGAAAAATACGATACATACGATAATACTTCTACTGGCAAATTTCTTGCGAATGTTGAATCCAAACATGAATTTCCCTATGTCGTAGGTCTTTTTGGTTTCTAATTTCTTACTTCTCCTATATTCCCTGTTTCTTTCTGCTTTCTTTTCATTTCTTTGTTTATTTAATAATTTAATCGCTTCCAATTTCTTAGCTCTATGTTTTATTACCCGTTCAGTTGCTTGTACTGTTATTTTTGTTTCCAATTTCTTTCTTTTTCTATATTCTCTGTTTATTTCTGCTTTCTTTTCATTTCTTTGTTTATTTAATAATTCAATCGCATCCAATTTCCTATCTCTATGTTTTATTACCCGTTCAGTTGCTTTTGCTGTTATTTAGGTTTCTAATTTCTTTCTTTCCCTATATTCTCTATTTCTTTTTGCAGCTGTTATTTTTTTCATTTCATTATGTTCTACGTTTAGTTCAATTCGTTCAATTCCCAAATTATCCATTTTGTCAATTACTTACATATAAATATGTATTTAACCTTTTATAAAATAATACTCATATACAAATATGTATACGTGTGTATAATTAATAATTTTATTATATTTATCGATTACCTATTTTTATCACATGCAACATGCAACAAACTTTTATTTATTTAACTTATCAAAACTTAGATATACTAGAATTTTACGAGCAATCAACTTACACTTTAAATGATATGTGTTGTATATAGTCCTGATTATTCTCACAAATCACATTTATTAAGAACAATAACATATACATACACAATTATTATAAACCGGCTCCTTATATTCTTATTAATATGATTAAATAATAAAAATTAAGTATCTTTATACTCGTTTTCAGAAACGCCTAAAGCAGACTATTTTGTTCATATTTTAAGAATTTCCTTTTAGTGTAGTATGACTACATGATGTAATACTTTGTTCTTTCTCTCTCTTTTTTTAGGGCCCACAGACCTATTATACTCATGTTTCTCCAAAATCTCCGGGCCTAATATTTATTGTCACATTTTAACACACAAACAATTTGTGGTGATAAATCTCACTGATACTTAACTTTAAAAACCAGCCTCCTTTATAATGGGTTTAACTCTTAACAATTTAGGTTCTTTTAAAAATTGACCATGTGTTTTAAACATATGTTCAAAATCACATTTATCAGTTTTCATTTTCCAATTATCATTTTTTGCTACACAAATAAGGTACACATTTAATATACCTACTTAAATAAAATTATTATTTACCTGTAATTCTAATCCAATATGAATTACTGTAAATGTGCTGCAAATACTGTAAAGGTGTTTGGTTGATTCGGGGAATAAATAAAACGACAAATAACTCAAATAACAAATAACTCGGGCGCCACCTGATTCCCTTAAATCAGGAAAGAATTAAATAATATTACTATGGACAAATTATCTTCCCAGCGTCGCACAAACAACCATACATTCACCAGGTAGCTTTAACAACAAATAGAGCTTGGCCAAAGTCTGATTTATAGGATGATTGATTTACTGAAAGAAATGTTTCAACGCAATAACACTCAAAAATAATAATAATAATGTATTTATTGAAATAAACTATTTCAAAGCATTCAAACTTAATAATAAATTAATAATAACAAAATACAACGTGTAAATGTTGGAAACAAGTAATAATGTAAAATAAGGAACAAAACTCTATAACTTAGTGACTTTAAATCTAGTGTCAAATCTAGTGACTTTCTAGAATAACAAAATCCCTAACTGAATTCAAATACAAATATAGCACAGGGTTTTTCCTAAATGAATATCCCTAACTTGAAATCCCTAACTAAATTTACTTCTCACAAAGAGCGCAAACGACAAACTAATCGCGACCAAAATACTAGAGAGAGAGACACGGCAATAGTCAAACTCTCTAGGTGCCTCGACAACAATATCTCCGAAGAGAAGGGGTTGTCGAAACTCTGTGGGAATACTACAACGAGTGCCGACACAGAGCTGCAAGTCTTCTTCCTGGACGCCTACCTCTAGAATTTTTCTTAGAATCTTTCTAGCTCGTGCACTTCTCGAAAGTTCTCCTAGTTCTTCACCCTTAGTGGTTCGGCTGCAGACTGACTGCTCCGCTCCTCTGCTGCCTGTTTTATATGCTGAGGGTTGCTACGGGTTTGTAAGGGGTTGCTACCCTCTCTCCAAAGATCACGGGGTATCACGTGATAATCACCAGGTCGTTCAACTCAATTTTGTAACCAAATCTAGTGAAATGTCAAATAGGGTCGATCTAACCTATAAAGTATCGTGAGCGACGGACATGATTCCCAAACGGATAATAAACGGGATAATAAATAGATAATATTAACGGTATGGAATGGTTTATCCCCGTGCGGGGTTGCTGGTCCTCCATCGGGCGCCTCCCCAGGTGGCGGATAGGGGAAAGCCTCCCAGATATGGGTGGTACCAGGGAAATGAAATACCTGGGGCGGACCAAAACCAGCACGGAAAGCGGCAGCTGGCTTTTCGTACCTGATCACAGGCATATACGCTTAATTAACTGAAAAGGCTGTGGCTCAGAAACCAAACGGCGTAGTGGAAACCACAAAAACGGCGTTTGTACAGCGATGAGAAAGGCAAGGGGAAACCATCTCATTAAAATTCCCTAGTAAAAATCATCATGACAATAGAAAATATAGAAACGGCCCTCAGTTCCCGGCAGGTCTTCAATGATCAGAGGGTGCTAAGAATCCCCGGGCGGAAAATGAAAATAGCAACTTGGAATGTTCAAAGTCTGTATCAGACAGGAAAACTTGATAATGTAGTATTAGAAATGGAAAGAATGAATATGAACATCTTAGGATTAAGTGAAGTGAGATGGCCAAATAATGGCATACACTCAACAAACAATGGAATGATGTACTTCTCAGGATCGGATGACCAATACCACCGCTATGGAGTGGCTATTATTGTGGACAAGGATGTTCACAAATCAGTCATAAACTTTGTGCCATTCTCGGACCGCGTTATGATGCTACAACTTAAAACTAGTGTTGGAAAAATGAATGTTATCCAAGTCTATGCTCCCACTGCGGATAAAGATGACGATGACAATGAAGCATTCTACCAACAATTGGACACAGTATTAAAATCTACCAAAAAACACGAAATCACGATAATCATGGGCGACCTGAATGCAAAGATTGGGAATGGAAGATCTGGAGACGTGGTTGGAAACTATGGATTAGGAACTAGAAATGAAAGAGGTGACAGATTGGTTCAATTTGCAGAGGAGAACGAACTCATGGTAGCAAACACATTCTTTAAACTACCAAATAGGCGGCTATATACTTGGAGATCCGCAAGCGACAATGAAAACCGAATAGTTAGAAATCAAATAGACTTCATCATGTGTAAGAAAAGGTACCGAAACAGCATATTAGGTGCAAAGACATACCCTGGAGCTGACATACATTCAGATCATAACCCTGTGATAGCCACGATTAGATTAAAACTAAAGAAGATTCAACGAAAAAAGATGAAAAACAAACTAGATACTAGCAAGCTCAAAGACCCTGCTAAAAAAGAGGAAGCATCTATAGACCTGAACAATAAATTGGGCACAATAATGCACAAGATGAGAGAAACGGAAGATGTCGGACAAAAATGGTCCTGTCTGAAATCAGAGCTGCTGATTGTAGGAGAAAAACATCTAAAGCTTGAAAAGCTAGAAAAGAAAAAAGACTGGATGACGGACAGTATACTAGAACTCATGGAAGAAAGAAGAAAAAATAAAGGTACAAACCAAGCTAAGTACCACCAAATACACAATGAAATTAGACGAACAATCCGACATGCAAAAGAAGAATGGATGAAGTCAAAGTGCGAAGAAATAGAAAACTTGCAGAGACAGTATGATTCTTTTAACGTGCACAAGAAGATCAAGGAAATAACTGGTCGTAACAGAACATCCCAACATTCATGTATAATTAGCGAAAATGGCATCCCCGTAATAGACATCGAAGAGAAGCTAAATACTTGGAGAGTATATATCCAAAAACTCTTTGAAGATGAACGAGAAAGAGAGAACACGCCATCAAATATAAATGAGGGCCCAGAAATAACAACTGAAGAAATCGAATATGCGCTAAGAAATACAAAGAATGGAAAAGCAACTGGACCAGATATAATTCCTAGTGAATTACTAAAGCTGATAAGTCACGATAACCTGGATGTTCTTAAGGAGCTTTTCAATACCACCTACGCCACTGGCATTATACCTGAGGAATGGCTAATATCTACATTCATCATGCTACCTAAGAAAGCCAATGCTAAGAAATGTTCGGACCATAGAACCATTAATTTAATGAGCCACACATTGAAACTATTTTTAAAAATAATTCACAGAAGGATATATGGTAAGCTTGATAAAGATGTAGGTGAGACGCAGTTTGGGTTTAGAAATGGCGTTGGGACTAGAGAGGCTCTATTTTGCTTCAATATCTTAACTCAACGTTGTCTAGATATGAATATGGACGTATATGCCTGCTTCGTGGATTATGAAAAAGCGTTCGATAAAGTACGCCATAATAAGCTAATGAAACTACTAAAAGGAAAAGGCATCGACGCTAATGATAGACGGATAATAGAAAACCTCTATTTTCTTCAATCAGCCAATATTAAAGTGCAAGGAGAAACATCAGAGAATTTAGAGATAAAGCTAGGCGTACGACAAGGCTGTATACTATCCCCACTATTATTCAACCTGTACTCAGAAGCAATAATAACAGAAGCACTGGATAACGAAGAGGCAGGAATAGTAATTAATGGAAGCCCAATTAACAATATCCGATACGCAGACGACACTGTACTATTGGCCGAAAACCTACAGGACCTACAAAGAATAGTGGAAAAGGTAAACGGTACTAGTCAACAATACGGATTAAACATGAATCTAAAGAAAACAAAATTGATGGTAGTTACAAAGAAACAACTAGTAACCCATCCACTGACAGTGCAAAATGTGGTCATCGAGAGGGTACATAAATACAAGTACTTGGGAACATGGGTAAATGACTCCAGTGACTGCTCCTTGGAAATTCGCACTAGAGTTGAAAGTGCTCGAGCAACGTTTATGAAAATGAAGCAATTTTTCATTAACAAAGGACTCAGCAATGACGCTAAGATCCGAATGTTGCGATGTTATATTTTTCCTATCCTATTGTACGGTGTAGAAGCAACCACATTAAGAAAGGAACATACACACAAGCTTGAAGCTTTTGAGATGTGGCTGTACCGGAGAATACTACGAGTGTCCTGGATAGATAGGGTAACAAATGTAGACATCCTAGGCCTGTTAAACAAGGAAACCGAAATAGTAACCACAATTAAAACAAGAAAGCTGGAGTACCTTGGTCACGTAATGAGAGGGAACAGATACCACCTACTACAACTGATTATCCAAGGGAAAATACTGGGAAAAAGAAGCATTGGGAGAAGAAGAATGTCATGGCTTCGAAATCTACGGGAATGGTTCGACTGCACATCAACACAACTATTCAGAGCTGCAGCGAACAAAGCCAGAATTTGTATGATGATCGCCAACCTTCGAAAGGAGACGGCACCATAAGAAGAATGGTTTATCTTATTAACAAATTATTAAACATATTCTCCCTTTTAGATAGAAGATTTTATTATGGTAAAAATATGGATCGTTACAATACCAACTTTTATTATTAACCTACATATTATAATATATAGTTTGTTAAGTCTTAAATATCCCTTGGAGCAATAAATGTCAGTAACAAATTGGCCAGTAAAAGTATTATCTTATATATCGTGTTTTTCGGACCATAGGCCAATATTTAATAGAATAATATTATAGCGGTCGGCCACTATTTAATGACAAATGAAGATAAATTCAAGATCTAAGTTTATTTAATATAAATTAAATTGTGGATTAGGCCTATAGGGGAGACCACTTAAAAAAAACGCGCTAATAACTCTACCTATATGGTGGTGTGGACATGAGTTATATAATAAATAAATATACATATAGATTAATTAATACCTACATTTATCACTAAATAATTAATTGACATACAAATTTGAAAACCAAAAAATGAGCAATCAATTGATGTTTCACACATGCTATCGTGAAGATAGTGAATAAAATAAATTCGATAAAAATAAGATTAAAATGATATTATAATGCTATATAAAGCATACTGATATACATAAATGGCATTCATGTTGTTTTTACTTTCTTTCTCCAAATTCTCCGGACCTAATATTTATTGTCACATTTTAACAATATATGGTGATAAATCTCTCTTATCCTGAACATTAAAAATCAACCTCCCTTATAATGGGTTTAACTCTTAACAATTTAAGTTCTTTTAAAAATTGTTCATGTGTTTAAAACATATGTTCAAAATCGCATTTATTTGTTTTCATTTTGCAATTATTATCTTTTTTAAATTATTCACCTGAAATTCTAATCTTATATGAATTACTGTAAATGTACTACAAATACCAACTTTTATTAACCTACGTATTACAATATATAGTTTGTTATATCTAAAATATCCCTTTAAGCAATAAATGTCATTGTTAGACGCTATTGGGAAACTTACAACAACTCCATCCCAGCAAGAATACATTGTATCTTATAGCACTGCTAGGGTCAAAAATTATTTTTCATTTTCATTGTTACATGGGCTTTTTTTAAATCTAAAAGACCATACATAAAAATTGGTCACTTGGTACTACAAGTATAAATAGTGATGTTTGGGTGAAGTTAATACTTAGTTTTCTAAATTGTCCATGTGACTGAATTGTGTCTTGTGTTGAATCTAAAAAATCATAAAGTTCGATATCAAATAAGTTTGGGAGATACCATAGGTAAATAAAGAAATTATTGTTAATAATGATATGGTAATTTTTTTGTTGTTTTTTGTTTTAGAAAAATGTCAGCGATGCCAAAATTTGCCATTTATAAAATCATTCGAAATGAAATCTGGGAAATTTATGAGGTGCTCAGAACGTATGTCATACATGAGTATATTAAATAAATTTTGCGAATGCTGCGGAAATTCTGCGGAAAGGAGTAAAAAGAACAGATTAGACAAAATAAAGAAGAGGCTATTATGAAACGAAAGAAACTATCTTTGGAAGCACAAAGGGAAAAGAAGAGTGTATCTTCAACATTAAGTTTTGAATTAGACCAGGAAGAAACTAAAGATGCTGATTTTCTGGAATGTGCTACAGATTTTGAAAATTTATTAAATAAAGAAGATGTTAATGATATAGAATCTGAAATAATCCACGATGAATCAGTTGAAATAGTAATGCAAGATAATGCAACACCATCTGAAATGCTGCATGACAAGTGTAGTGAAAATAGTGAAAGAATGCAAGACAAAGTAACCGAAAACACTGGGCACACAGCCGAAGAGAATGTTGATGACAAATTACCACCAACAATACCAACAAGATCCAAGGCAAAAAAGCATTAAATTAAATTTTAAATCAATATTAAGTATATTTTTAATTTCATTGTAACTTAACTTTTTTGATAATACATTTGTTCAATTGTATAATTAATATTATTATTACTAAAATAAATATAAATATCCAAATAAATTTAATATAGTCAATTGTCAATACCTCTCAATTCTACAGTCCCTCAATTTTTAAATTAATCTCTCTTGTAGTAATTCACCAATAATTTATTTATGATAAATTGTTCCGCTGCCGACCATTCAACCCTCTCTGTCTGACTATAATCCGTCTACCTGCTCCGCTATCCGCATTCGCCACATTGTAAGATCGGCCCCACAGCTTGCATTTGTACTGCTTAACTACCAAACATGTATAACCAATGACAGTAAAAACGCAGCGGCACAACGCGTGCGGCGATAACCCTAGCAATGTAACGGGTCTATACGTCCGGCTAACAATGATCGTCTTACAGGAAAGAAGAAGGAAGAGGCAGGATATTATTGATCGATATTTTACACATTAAACAAGTAAACAAGAAAAATTTTTTAAAAACATTTAATGAGGATTTAAAAAAAAGTAGCGTGAAACATAACACATGAATTTTAAGACTACTTTATTTAAAGAGTCTTTTAGGAATTTTTAGTGTGTAATAAACTTAAAACTAAATTTAACAAAATCTTAAAACTAATACAACGTATGTACAATAATATGTCTGGCCCTCCAGAAAATCTGAAATTTAATCAAAACATTTATTACATATATTTAATATATATGATAAAAAATCAACGCTTATTTGTTGTGGTACGGCCCACATCATTCTCTTCTGTGGTCTGAAAGTTATATGAAAAAATTACTATTATATTTCTACTAGAAAGATTCAATTACAAGCCGAGCAAGCATTACAAAACGGTGGTTACGATAGAAAACAAATTTTAGAGCAATGATAAAACTTCGATTTACGAATGTTATTGTTACAACAATGAATTTCGATTATTGCGTAAACGCAATTGCGTTATATGCAATTTCAAATTAAATCGTACACCAATGTTTTGTTCATTTACCACCGACTTAATAATATACAATATAAAAAAAAAAACACCAGTATTTTGTAGGAGTTCTATAAATCAGGATTGTACTTCCTTGATGTAATTATTATTTATTAGACTAGTTTCGGCTATCTGCCATCTTCAGTACTAACTACAATTTAAAATACATAACATATTAAAATTATAAATGGTATAGCACACACGTTATAAATAAGACGAACGAACAAATAATTTTAAACATATAAATAAAATAAGTTAAATAAATAAAATTAATAGATAAAATAAATAAATAAATATGTAAAATGTTTAAATGTTATTGTTGTTCGTCAGTCTGTCAATTTTTGTTGTGTCACATTATTATTGGTTCCTGCTATTAGTTGGTTGGTAACTTTTTATAAATTTAAAAATTGGCGTCTGTTTTAATTCAACTTGATCGTTCAGGCATTTTTTGTTGTTTCTCATTTCTTTTTGTATTTCGAAGGCTTCGAAAAGTGTTAGTTTGTGTCCTTTGTCATGTTTGTGTATGATTTTTGTTCTGTTTTCGTCTATTTTGTGACCTGTAAAGTGTAAATGTCTTCCTACGTTAGAGTGAATTTTGTCTTTTTTATGTTCTTGTATTCTGGTCTGTAGTCTTCTGCCGGTTTCTCCGACATATGTGGCTTCGCAGTCTTTGCAGTGGATTTTGTATACTCCGTTTTGGTCCATTATGTCTGTTTTATCTTTGTAATTTTTCAGGATATCGAAGATGTTCCTGTTGGTTTTGTGTATTGGTTGTATGTTGTATTTTTTCAATTTCTTCGTTATTTTCTCGTTTATTTTTCCGAAATATGTAAATTTTCTGTATGTTACAGTTTCGTTTTTCTTTTCTTCTGTTTTTCTGATGATTTTGTTTATTGTTTTGTTGGGAAATTTGTGGTTTTGTGCGATGTTTTTGATTTTCGTGATTTCTTTTCTTCTATTTTCTATTGTAAGTGGTATGTTGTACGCTCTATGGACCATGCTATGTAGTGCTGCGAGTTTATTTTGCGCTGAGTGGTGTGAGTCGTACGGGATTATGCAGTTTTTGTTTGTTGGTTTTCTGTATATGTCGAAGTCGATTTTGTTGTTGTTTTTGTTAGCGTTAGGTCGAGGAAGTTGATTTTATTGTTTAGTTCTGTTTTTAATGTAAATTTTATTTTTGGGTCTATATTGTTTATTGTATTGTGGAATTTGTCAAGTTCTGTTGTAGTCCCAGTCCAGATACAGAGTATGTCGTCAACGTATCGTTTCCATAGTATTATGTTTTTCGCGTCTGGTGATTTTAGTATTGTGCTTTCGATTTTGTCAATGTATATGTCAGCTAGTAGTCCTGATAGGGGTGAGCCCATGGGTAAGCCGTCTTCCATTTTGTATATGTGATTGTTAAATTTGCAGACGTTTTGTTTAGTACAGTGTTCGATTATTATATTAATGTCTTCTGCTTCGTTATCGTCTTGTAGGTGTTGTCTGAGGATGGATTTAATTATGGAGGTGGTTTCTTTTATGGGTATGTTGGTGTATAGGTTTGTGATGTCAAATGAAATGAGGGTGTATTTGGGAGGTAAGTCTATTTTTTGGATTTCGTCGGTCAGCTCTTTGGAGTTCTTTATTGTGTGTGTTGGTCTGTAGTCTATTGTTTTTGAGAATAGGGTATTAATAAATTTGCTTAGTTTTTCTGTTGGGGTGTTGATGAATGTTACTATGGGCCTTATGGGTGCGTTTGGTTTGTGTAGTTTTGGTAAAGCGTATAGTTCTGGAAGTTTTGGGTTCATGGGTGTTATTTGTCTAGTGTTTGTGTATTTGTCTAGTGTAGTCTTTGTGTCTTTGATTAGTTGGTTTGTGTCTTTTATTATTTTGTTTAGTGGGTTGTTGTTTATTTCGTGAAAGTTGTTGTCAGTCATGAATTTTTCTGTTTTTTCAATGTAGTTTTCTTTGGTTATTAGGACTATTTCGTTACTTTTGTCGGCTTTGGTAACTATTATGTTGTGGTCGTTTAATTTTTGATTAAGGTTATTGAGGGTTTGAAGTTCTTTGTTGTGTACTTGTTTGTGTTCTTTGTGGTTCTGTATGAGATTGATGCATTGGTTTCTTACTTCTTCTTGTTCTGGATGGTGTTGTATTGCGCATTCCAGTTCGATTGCTGTTGTTACTATGTTGGTTTGCGTGTTGATTGCGTATTTGTGTCCTCTGTTGAGTAGGTTTTCTTCCTCTGTTGTTAGTGTTATATTTGTTAAGTTGGTGTATTTAGTTTCATTTGTTAGATTGTGTGTCGTTTTATTTTTTGTCTTGAGTTTGTTGTTTCGTAGTTTGTTAAGTCTCATGTTCTTTTTACGCCTTCTTTCTAGTTTTAGCGGGTTATTTTCTTCTATGTTGTGTTTGATTATTTTTTCAACTATTATATAATGTGTTTTCTTTGTTAGTTCTGTGTAGGTGACTTTAAGCTTTAGGTTTATGTTGTTGATCTTTTTATAGTGTGCATGTCTCGCTTGTATCAGGGTATTCCGTGTGATGCGTTCTTTTGTTGTTGCTGGTATGTTTTTGGATGTTACTTTTGCAAATGTTGGTGTAAGCTTTTCAGGTATGCAAGTGTAGACACAATAGATCACATTAATTTCGATATGTCAAAAATAAGACTCGAGCACATGAACGCTGAAGAAAAACATGAAATTACCAAACTTATAATATGCGGTTATTTTCCACCTCGAAGATCAACAACTTACTTTTACTAATAAAATTAAACATAAAATAATAATAACGGATGAGCTACCAATTTACACTAAAAGTTATCGCTATCCAGAAATTCACAAAAACGAGGTACAAGAACAAATTAAGAAAATGCTTGACCAAAACATTAATATTCCCTCCTTTTCTCCTTGGTCTTCCCCCATTTGGGTTGTCCCAAAAAAATTAGATGCATCGGGCAAACGAAAATGGAGAATCGTCGTTGATTTTCGAAAACTTAACATAAAAACAATTGGAGATCGTTATCCACTACCTAACATTACTGATTTATTGGATAAATTAGGCCGGTGTCAATATTTTTCTGCTCTAGATCTTGCTTCAGGCTTTCATCAAATTGAAATGGCCGAAGAAGATATCGCTAAAACAGCATTTAACACCGAAAACGGACACTACGAATATTTACGTATGCCGTTCGGGCTAAAAAATGCACCCGCGACGTTTCAACGCGTAATGGATAACATCTTACGCGGAATTCAGAACGAAAAATGCCTTGTATACTTAGACGATATAATAATTTTCAGTACTAGTCTACAAGAACACATTCAAAGTCTGAAAGAAGTATTCGATCGTCTAAGGAACGCAAATTTTAAAATCCAACTTGATAAATCGGAATTCTTAAAAAAGGAAGTCGCGTATTTAGGACATATTGTCACCCCAGATGGTGTAAAACCTAATCCTGACAAAATCAAAGCCATCCAAAATTACCCACTTCCTACAACCCCAAAACAAGTCAAAGGATTTTTGGGACTATTGGGATATTACAGGAAATTTATTCACAATTTCGCAAAGTTAACAAAACCATTAACCAAATGTCTAAAGAAGGAAAATTCAATCAATATTAACGATCCCGAGTACACTAAATGCTTTGAACTTTGTAAAAACCTTCTTACAAATGAACCAATTCTGCAATACCCAAACTTTTCTGCACCCTTTATCCTAACAACGGACGCAAGTAACTTCGCTATAGGTGCCGTTCTGTCACAAGGCAAAATCGGTTCCGATTTAACTGTGGCCTTTGCAAGCAGAACACTTAACACATCAGAATGTAATTATTCAACTATCGAAAAGGAATTACTTGCGATCGTATGGGCCGTAAAATATTTTAGGCCATATTTGTTCGGTAGACACTTCATAATAGTAACAGATCATAAGCCGTTGCAATGGTTATTTTCACTGAAAGAACGAAATTCGAAACTTGTGCGATGGCGCTTAAAACTTAAAAATTACGACTACGAAATAGTCTACAAAAAGGGTAACCTAAACAAAAACGCTGATGCCCTATCAAGAATTGAAATTAACGTCAATGAATTAATTAGTTCTGATCAATCAAGCAATAATAATCCATTAGTTCAATACATGGAAAAATTTAATAATGAATTAGCAGGTCAAGCTCACAATAATAATCTTGAAAATGAATCACTAATAGTAGAACCAGACAACGATGATAACGACGACGATAGAGACGACGTAACAGTACATTCTAATCACGAGGAACCAATAGTTAGTATCCCAATTAGCGAATCACCGGTTAACGTAGGTAAAAACCAGATAATACTTTCAGAAGTAGATTATGCCCCGTCAACACCTAAAATTATAACGCTTTACACCAATAAACAACGTACTCTGGCACAACTATCAAAAAACCATTTCGAACAAAACGCTGTTGACTTTATTAAAGAATACATCGTTCCTAAAGTGAAGTATTATGTTTACTTTGAAAATAATATTTACGAAAAATTTAGTAATGTTCTACAACAACATTTTAAGAACTCGTTTATAAACCTTGTCAAATGTAACACAAAACTTATAGACGTAGTCTGTGAAGATGAAATCAAAAACATCATACAAAATTACCACGAAGGTAAAACCAATCATCGAGGAATAGATGAGACCGAAAATCGAATAAAGAGTACGTATTATTGGCCTAACCAACGCCGTTCGATTCAAACCTTCATTAACGAATGTGAAATTTGTCAATTGACCAAATATGAAAGAAAACCCTTGAAATTAAAACTTAATATAACACCTACTGCGATTAAGCCTTTTCAAATTCTCCATATTGACACAATTTCACTCGAAAAACTTAAATTTTTGACAATAATCGACTCTTTTTCAAAGTACGCACAGGCATATAAACTTAATTCAGGCCAAAGTATTGAAGTAGTAAACAACCTAATAAAATACTTTTCACATCATTGTATACCCGAACAAATTATCTCAGACAACGGTCCAGAATTTAAGAATTCAATCATTAACGAACTTTTACAAACACATAAAATAAAAATTCACTTTAAAAGTAGCCAACATCCAGAGTTAAACGGGATGTTAGAGCGGTTTCACTCAACCCTAGTGGAACATATAAGATTATTAAATAATCAACAACAATATAAAAACGAAGCTATTGAAAATAAAGTCAATTACGCTGTGTTAGCATACAATAACACTATCCATTCAGTAACAAAGCTCAAACCCTATGAAATCATTAACGGACATCTAGACGTAAGTTCACCTTTTGATATAGAACTCGAACAACAATTGGCCAATAATTATATATTAAACCACCGAGATAAAGTAAAATTACTATATAATGAATTAAACGCGAAAATACAAAAAAACAAAGAACAAGTAATTCAAAAAGCAAACAAAGACACAGAAGAACTACCCGAAATACCAAAAACAGTTTTTGTCCAAAACAAACAAAAAATAAATTCAAATTTGAAGAAATAGATACTATTAATACAAACTTAAAAACAGCGAAAATTATCCCTAAACATCCTAACACTACCAACAAAATTCACCTCTCCAACATTAAAAGACCTAGACAAAAGACTTACACATTCAAACCTCTTCCAGGTTCTTCACAAAGGGGAGAGGAGCAGAAATAAACGATATTTCTCAAAACCTAGGAATTCTACCCATCAATTTAGGAACAGCCAAATTACAACTTACAGAACACACGTTCATTCACTATTTCAATATAGTACCCATACTGGACGAAATCGACAGACTCAATGACCAACATAACCTTCTACTATCCGGTATATCAAATAACACTTTTTACCTTAGGAAAATGAACAATTACAATAACATATTAATCTATTTAAAAAACACAATTAATGAAAAAATCAACCAAATTGGTATTACCCGAAATAGTACCGTAAACAATAATATTCGTAACAAGAGGGGCTTAATAAACGCTTTGGACTCAGTTATCAAGGTATTTCAGGTAATTTAGATAACGAAGATGGTTCAAAAATGTACAGTATTCTTGATCATTTAAAAGATAATCAAAATAATTTGCAAAGTCAATTAAAAATGCAGTATTCAGTAAATCAAGAAATCATTGAAAAATTTAATAATGTCACCCAAAACATTGAACATAACGAAATTCTTTTGAAATCTCGTATAATACAATTAAATTCTATAATAAATGAAAATACGGAACATATAGATATTCTACGAGGAAAAGATTTATTTAATCAACTCATTATCCTATACAACACTATTTTAAATATACTACAAGAAATTGAAACTTCACTTACTTTTTGCAAAATACACACATTACATCCAAGCATTATAAAATCCGACGTTTTACTCTCAGAAATTACAAATATCTCACAATTTTATAAAAATCAATTACCGTTTGAAATAAATAACGATAATATCCTAAACTTTGAATCAATAATCGAAGTTAACTGTAAAATAAAAGAAAACATTATTCATTATTTTTTAACATTACCAATCTATTTAGAAAAACAATTTGAATTATTCCACTTACTTTCAATTCCTACTAGAATTGAATCGGAATTTCGGACAATTATTCCAGATGTAAATTACTTAATAAAATCAGATGACATTGTTAAACCTCTAACCGGCATTTGTACTCGCAACAAGATCTATCATTGTCCCAATCATATTCTGAAACCACAACAATCACCATGTGGCGAAGAAATATTAATATCAGGGAAATCCACTAATTGCGAATATACAAAATTACACGTTGAAAAATTTCACGTCGAATATATTTTGGAAATCAATCAATACTTGGTTATTTTCCCAACAAGTGAAACAATAAAAATTAAATGTACCGACAAAACAGAAACTAAACAACTTAAAGGAATCTACCTTATTAAAGAAAATAATTGTCAAATATTTATTAACAATCAAGAAGTATTCTATAGTGGAAAATCATTTGGAAATCCGACTCTCATCCAACACCTAGGACAACAACTGAAAAACTCACAACGTTCGAATACAAATATCAACCTGAAGAATCTACAGTTAAATAAATTATCGATACCCGATAATACCCATCTAATTCCATTTACAGACCAGTATTTGTATCAATTACATTTACCTAGTATTTGGACCATAATTTTATATGTAATAATAATAACCGCTTGTATATTTCTATGTTTAAAGTTTAGAAAAATCTATCAGCATATCGAAAATACCCAAAAGGAAAGCTCAACGATCCCAACAGTTCAACCAAGGTTCAACAGCTCTACAATTCACCTTCCAGAGGAAGCCTCTTTCTAAGGATGGAGGAGTTATAAGACACCTTCCCATAGAAAAAACCATATAGATAGCACGTACAAGGAATCATGTTAATCCATTTCAATAACTTGCATTTCTTGTATAATTGCAATCTGATAGACAAAATCTTTGTGTTAACATAATGTACAATAAAACAGTCAGTCTTAATCTGTAATCACTACTGTAAACTTGTAATTAAATTGTACTAATAAAAAATCATTTTTTTTAAGTAATTATAATCTTATAATTATAATTTACATGTATACATTTATTCGAAGGTTATTTTTTTTAAATTGGGGTATTTGATCAAATGTAAAGGAGAAGATAAAATCTTTATAGTTTAAATATTTTAATTTATGTTTATAGGAGGAAACTCTATTGGCATTATTCGTGTTGGGAAATTTTGCTGCTAAAATACTATAAAAAAAAACATAAAGAGTCGTTATTATGAACATTTATGATGGCTTTTTTTCTTTTTAAAAAGTTACCTAATTCAATATAAGTAGATTGTCCTAAACAAATGGGTTCATATATATTAATATTTACCTTTAAACCAATTATACTTTCTATCGCCCATCCGCTCTCTTTTTGTTGAAAATCGTCGAGATTATTTGAAATTTTTGTTGCAATAGTTTGATATATAGTTTTGAAATCCGAATTTTTAACAATTAGGTGATTTTCTACCATGAATGATTTTACCTCTTGTTTTCCGGTACTAGGCAGTACAAATTTGCCCAAAAAGACAAAGTTCACTTTCATCGGAGTTTTTTTAATATTTTCTTTATTTTAATTTGAACACTGCGATACGCCTTATTTAGAAATAATTTTGGGTCTTTATATGATATATTTATGACCATTCCGGTTAACATTCTACTTTTAAAAATAGATTTAAGGTCTTTTCATATTAGTCTTCCATTACTTTTTGATACATCGCCTCCACCCTTTTTTTCAATTTATTTTATTATTTTCCACTTGAGCCATAATTTAAAGCTTTTCTCAAAATATTTGGTAGCACTTCTGTAGGTGTTATAGATGTCTTCAATTGAGCGGTTGGTAAAATGACAATTTGAGCGAATCTTTGTCCTTCTGTCAATGTACAATCTGAACCTGCAATGAACACACCGCTGAGTTCTCCATTGTATGTTGGGTCTACCAATCCGCTTCTTAAAACACCTAACAAATTAGTTGAAGATCTGGCAATTATTATTCCGCAGTAATTAATAAGGAATTACAACTCTTTCTTTATAAAAAATCAAAATTTTTTCATTTTTTTTACATATATATTCTTCTTTTACTTTTAAGTCATATCCGCTATCGCACACATAATTTTTAAATAATTTGACATTCGAAAATATTTGAGGAAGGTATAAGAATTTTGCGGTATTGTAAATTTGATTAATGGAGGACTCGATATTCCTATGATCGACAGTCACAGTAGGAAGTTTAAAATATTTTGCAACACACTCAAACATAATGTTTTGTTTTTCAATATATTCAATAGTTAATATGTCAAGACCGTTATTACGTTTGATCATCATGTTCAGAATAAGCTCATAATTTTCTTTCATAGGTAGAATTATTAAAATTTTCGATTTTTTATCGTCTAACAGACCCAAAGGACAACTTGCATGAAACGGGGATTTTGAAATAAACCATATGACTCGATAGAGGAGTGAAATTTATTCGACAATTTTTTTTATTTTCATATTAGCCCACTAATTACGGAGAAAATGAAGATTTTCCAAAGCACTTTTCAAATCTACGGAAAGTTTACTAATCGGCAACGCTTTCGGCTATTGGTCAGCGTTAAGATCATTATGTTCATGCACACTCTTTCGCACAAATTAGTTGAGCGCGTAAGTATTTGAAATTCAAATTCAAACAAACCGGGAACTTAAACAAAGTGCGGTCCTCTGTCGAACCTTGTTTAACTCAGGGCTCTTTATAGCCGGGAGGCGTGGTCTATTTGCGAAGTTGCCATATTGCAACTTTCCGTAACCTTGAAAATTTCGACTTTCAAAGTCAATTTTAGGGGCTTTAGTGAACTTTTATAAAAAATTGATGAATAAAACTACCCCCAATTTAGGATCTATTTTCAGGATCCGTAATAAAATAATTTCATGCAAGTTGTCCATTCCGCCATTTGAGAAAAAATTGTGTCAATTTGTAATTCATGTTGGTTAAAACCGGCAAATAAATTATGAATCATATAGTATATAATGACAGCAAAGGAGGATCGATCGAATATACTAGCTTGAGTTCTATTTTTTTGCGAATACATTATATATGCCAGTGTAGTTATTGGATTTAATGGATGAAGGAAGTCGTGCCTTTTTGTGTCTTCATCATAGTCCACTAAAGAATATGTTTAGATGATAATAAAATCAATCAAATAAAAATCGGTTTACCTTATCAAAATTTACTGGATATTCTCTTGCTAGTTGTTTTAAAACAGCAACAAACACCAACCCTCAACCATCAACAAATAATTGGGCGCTCATATTTCGGATTTATCGGCTTAGAAACATCAATTTCAAACTGCAGATTACGTGTGCAGTTATTACCTATATATATATATTCCCCTAAAATTATGTTTTTCATTCAAAACAATACATACTTTGTAACTTGTTTGTATTATGTCATTATTGAACACACGTGCATTAAAAAATTAGTCGATTGAATGCTAATATTTGTTTTACATAATTATATTTTCATGTATATTTAATTTTTTTGTGAGATCATTTAATTTACGGTGCAATTTATATATATATATATATATATATATATATATATATATATATATATATATATATATAATTGGGTGGCCTCTCTTTAGTACTCAGTTTTGAATATTTTTTTTGTGATCAAGATGTATTTTGTAGATATTCAAGGTTTTGAATATAAAAAGACACATCCGTTTTATATAAAAGAAATCTCAATTATAACAGACAATGACGAACTTATTCATCAATTTGTCAAAATGCCAATAAAAAACTATGATCTGTCCGACAAAGAACGAGCCCATAATTTTTTTTTTTGACAAAAACATTACATGGAATGGAGTGGAACACCAAAAATCCCGAAATTAATTTTGAAGATATTGGATCATTTCTGGCGACGCACATCCCAAGTGATAAAATTATTTATTTGAAAGGATTAGTCAAAAAGACCATATTGAGTGATTACGTAAAAAATATTATAATTAATTTAGAAGATATTAACTGTCCATCTTTAAATAGTCTTAAAAATGGTATTATAAATTTATTCCACTGCGGAAAACATTTATTTAATAATTTAAATTGTTCAATGCAAAATGTTGAACTATGTAAAAATTGGTTTTCAAATATAAACAAATAAAATCAGATTATTTACTTAAATTTTATTTATCCCAATTCATTTTTAACATGACGCTCGACAAGTTCGGTCGGCATATAGTAAGGAAATATCTTAATGATCATAGAAAATCACTCCCCAATAAACAAAATGTGTCAACAACTTCTAATATACCTCAACAAATTGACAGCCTAATAACAAAAAAACTGGATTTACTAAGATATGAATTCGAACAGAAATTGCAATCATTAAGTCCTGCCGGCAAACTTTTGAGCCTAATTCAAAAATTAGAATCTGATTTTAATAATAAATTAGCTTCGGAATTTACTAAAAACTCCACGAAAACTTCTTTAATATCAAATGAAATAAATAGTTTAAAACAAGATTTTGAAAAAAAGATACGCTCCTTGAGGGGCATTTTATTATAAACTTAAATATTGGTCCAAATAAGGAGCCTGTAACAAATTTTCTTAGATTAAGCACGGACGGTTACAAATATATAATACATATTGCTGAGTGTGAATTATTATTGGTGAAAATTAGTGAAGATATTAATAAATTTCATATTTATGTTAATGGAGTACATGTGCCTTCTATTATTGGAAAAAAATTGAAAAAAAAATGATATAATTAATATAAAAGACGCAACAAATACTGTGAATACGGTTCGTGTAATTTTTTTTGTAAAGTACCCAGTTTATGTGTAGTGAAATTAATTCATAAATAACAACTATCTGCTTTATTATTTACAAATAAATTATCTTTTTAAAAAACATTTGCATTTTTTTTCAAATTAACATATTGCAATTACCTATACCTACACGTGTACAAATATTATTGATAATCTGTGCAACTTTCCGTGAGATTCAGAATTAATTAAATATTACATATTCTTGAAACAACAAAAGGATTTGTTTTTCAATTTACAAATTGTATTTACCTACACGTGTACATAAATTATTGATATAATAGAAGATTTATTTGATGCACTTTGTGATCAATTAAATATGCACACTCTCATTAAACAACTAAAGTAATTGTTTTCAATTATTAAATTGCTATTACTTACACGTCTGGAAATATTTGTGTACATATTGCAATTACCTATACCTACACGTGTACAAATATTATTGATAATCTTTGTAACTTTCCGTGAGATTCAGAATTAATTAAATGTTACATATTCTTGAAACAACAAAAGGATTTGTTTTTCAATTTACAAATTGAACACGTGTACATACATTATTTGGACAAATTTCCCTTTGTCCCATATTGTTTTTTATTGTTTTGTCTTCCGCGGGTTGTTTTCTGTCTTGTTCCTAAGACAACCCGGACGGAAATGCGCTGTTTCGGCCCCCCTTTTCTGCTTCCCAGCGAGGGAGAATTTTTCACGGTCAATTGACGACTTGACCAGTATTGTAAAATTTCGATGACGCGATCGAACGTTTTTGCTTTTTCTTTTACTTAAAACTGCTTACTTTAAACCTTTTCCTTTTTTCTCATTACATTAATCACCTTTTGCACGTACTAATTGCTTGTGGGCTTTGCAAATTGTTATTAGTGCTAATTAGTGCTTTTTTTTGGTGCGTTGTGCATACTATTTTCGGCATTTTGCCTCTTTGTTCGCCTAATCCGCAAAAGAGACGCCGTCGAGACGCCGAAGACGCCTTCCAAGGATCAATTAATTGGATTCACTTCGTCAACAATTAAAGTGTTTTATTTCTCTTTACTTGCCTTATTTGCTTGTTATTTGCCGTTTATGCACTCTATTGCTTACTGCGCTATTGAACTGTTATATTTTTTGGGCTATCGCGGTAAGGTAGTTTAGTTTTTACTCATAATTTACCCCCGCGTGGTCCATTTTTTGGTCCATCGAGCCGGATCTATCCGATAATTGCATTTATTCGCCTTATTAAACGCATTTAACATAGTAAATTCCTTACAAACGCGCTTCTTCGCCGTTTGACCTTCGCATACTAAATTTATTCTATTTGGTATTAAAACGACTTTTTTCACTTTTCGTGAAATTTTTCACTGTTTCTACGCCAATTTATTTCGGTTGGTGTTCAACATCGATTTTTTGCATTAAACAGCTGATTCTAACAGTTGTTTGACTTGATTTCGTACCTTTTCTTTCGCATATTTTTCCTGATCGATTTAAATTCGTCAATAAATTTGCATTTTGCTGTTTGTCGTCTTTCAAGTAATATCCTCAATATAAAGTGGGATAAATTCACGAACAGTACTATACGATTGTTGACTCTAATTGGTTGCAATTTCAATACATTTTTCCCTTTTTTCTCTCATTCAATTGCCTTTATCATGGGTATTCGTCAATTGAGAACACTTCAGTCGGTTCGCGAGACCCTAGTTACGGCAATTAAAGAAATTCACGACTTTGCGGTTCAGGCTCGAACCGGTCCTATACAACTCCCCTATTTAAAGGTTTCGTATCCTCGCGTGAAGGATCTCGAAGGTCAGTACATTGATTGCCACAATGAAATTTTGTCGGCCAGATCAATATTAAAAGAGTCCACAGCGGAGGACATTGCCTCTTATTCCGCAGTTATGAAACAAACTTTAAAGATCCAAATCGCTTATTTGGATTTAATGGAACCTACTGCACCCAATGTGACTCCCAACACGATTCAAGGCCCAAAATCTAAAGCACGATTTGAGCAACGTTGAAAAGTTTCAATATCTTCAATCCGCACTATCGGGAGATGCTCTACAGGTGATTCGCACCTTTAGCATAAACAGCGAGAACTACGAACTTGCTTACATTGCCTTGTGTACCGCCTATTCGGGTAAACGTAAGATTGTTACATCGTGTTGGGAGGAAATATTAAATGTTGGTTTCAAGGGAAAATCGGCCTTACGGACACCCGTTTTCACGGTGAAAGAAAACATGTCCATGTTAGCGGCTCATGGTTTTGTAATAAATGTTCTCGCGGATTTTATTTTGTTTCATTTGATCTCAAATAAACTCGATATGACCTTGCGTGAAGCTTTTGAGCGTTCATTGGCTCCGGGAACAGACATTCCTTTTTACTTAACGCTGATTTCCTTTCTGCAAGACACTTGGAAAGCTTTTGAAAGTGCAGGCTCTCTTGCTTCGCGTGCTAAGACTGCTAGTTCATCAAAAACTGCTTCTTATGCCGCCAATACGAAGTCGGGAAAGGAATTAAATTCAGCAGCAGTCAATTTATCTTGCCCTTTGTGCAAACAAACCCATTTGATGTTCAAATGCCCCAAATTCTCTGAGCTAACGCCCTCGCAACGATTGTCTTTTATTCGTCAACACAATCGATGCACCAATTGCCTTTCAAATCATAAAATTGAGAATTGCGTTTCTGTAAATACCTGTCGTAAGTGTTCAAAAAAGCATCACACAATGCTACACTTGAATAATTCTGAGCCTACTGGTTCCAATAACGCTGGTACTTCAACGTCTGTGTCATCTTGCGCCGGACAATCAGTCTCATCCACAGCCAATTCGGCACTTCTCTCGACTGCTCTCTTATCCGTGCTCGATCGTTTTGGTCGACGCGTTCAAGTTCGAGCCTTGATTGACCCCGGTAGCCAAACTTCCTTCATCGTAGACAAAATCGCCAATCAGAGAGTCATCAACAATTTCCTCTGGAGGTACCATGCGCGTCACACTTAAACCGTTACTTTCTGATTTGTCGTTGCAGAATAATTTCATGCCAACGATTTGTTGTCATTTGCCTTCTGTTCCACTATCTCAATCATTGGCCAATTGTTATCGATCGCTTCGTCTTGCGGACCCGTTCTGGTATAAGCCAGGAAAAATTGAGTTACTTATTGGCGCCGATTTATATCCTTCTATATTAAAGGCCGATTCTATGCATAAACGGTCGACTTCCCTAGCAGCGATTGAAACTGTTTTCGGTTGGATTTTGGTGGGCCCAACTTCCAACTCGGCTACCTCCCCATTATCACTGCACGCAGGGGTTGATTTGACTAAATTTTGGGAAATTGAACAAGTTGCACCCTGAAAACCACCCCCTGTGGACCTGGAAGTGAAACATTATTTTAATTCGAGGAAGTTTCGCCTTTCTTCAGGTCGCTTTGGTGTTGCTATGCCCTTTAAGCAGCTGGAATTTTCATTTCCCGGTTCCCAAGGTATTGCAGATCGTCGACTCTTGTCATTAGAACGCAAATTCGCTTCCAATTCGGAATTCTAGCGCATATATGCCGATTTTATGCAGGATTACCTCTCTTCAGGGCATATGTCACTTGTTACACAGCCATTTGACTCACAGCAGTCATATTTTATTCCCCATCACGGCGTTTTCAAGTCTGACCCAACAGACAAGAAAATCCGTGTAGTTTTTGATGCTTCTGCGCGTGCTCAGCACAATTTGTCTTTGAATGATGTTCTACACGCTGGTCCAAAGCTTCAATTGGACATTCAAGCTGTGCTTTTACGTTTTCGCTCGCATAGGTTTGTTTTCACCTGCGATATTCGTCAAATGTATCGGCAGATTCTCATTTTGCCCGAACATCGTCAATATCAGCTAATTCGGTGGCGCTTTAATGCAACAGATGCCATCCAGACCTATCAATTGAACACGGTCACTTACGGAGTGTCAAGTGCTCCTTATCTGGCCATCCGCACTTTACTTGAATTGGCTCGGCAAGAAGAATCGTCTTTTCCCCAAGCAGCAGTTGCAATTCGCAACATGTTTATCTTGATGACATTCTTTGTGGTGCTGACTCTATCAATTCGACCTTGTCTCTTCGTGATCAATTAATTGGCCTTCTTCACTATGGCTGTCTTGAATTGCGCAAGTGGACAAGTAACCACACAGCTCTCCTTCGTGGTTTGCCATCTGACCACATTTGGCTCGATCCTCTGACTATCTCTTCGGATAACTTAGACTATATCACAAAAATTTTGGGTCTTCGCTGGCATTCACGTGATGATGTATTTTCGTTTAACACTTCGCCTTTAGATAAAACGTGTACTAAACGGCATATTCTATCGGAAATTTCGCGGATTTACGACCCGCTTGGTTTCTTATCTCCCTTTACATTATACGTTAAGAAAATTATTCAACAACTGTGGTTATCTGGTCTTTCATGGGATGAGCCTGTCTCTGCTGATATCGCTTTTATGTGGGAACACTTATTTCCACACATCACTTTCGAATTACATGCGTTTTGCGATGCTTCGGAAGCCGGTTATGCATCCGTCTTGTATATTCGCAGTTTTGATGATAATGCCGTCGACATTCGCCTTCTAACTGTGAAATCCAAGGTAGCACCCTTAAAAACGCTTTCCATTCCACGTTTGGAGCCATTATTTGCTTGGACCGATTCCACAATAGTTCTGCATTGGATACATTCTCATTTGCACCGTTTTAAGCCGTTTGTAGCCAACAGAATTTCGTACGCTCAGGAGCGCATTTCTCCAGATTGTTGGTTTCACGTTTCCACTCGTGAAAATCCTGCCGATGTCGCTTCCCGCGGTCTTTTACCCGATGAGTTACTCGTGTGTTCGTCATGGTGAGCGGGCCCACATTTTTTGAGACCTTCCAGGAACAATTGGCCTGTTCAACCTGGTAATTTTTCGTCTGCTGACTCTCCTGCGGACTCGTTGGAGGTTCGTGTGACTTGTCTATTAGCTCAGAACCCTTCTGATTTTTTCCTCTCGTTATTTGATCGTTTCTCTTCTTTGCGAACTATCCAGAATATAGCTGCTTATGTTTTGCGTTTTATTCGTCAATCTCGCCCTGTTTTTCGGACTCTTTCTGCAGAAGAACAGTTTGCCGGTCTGTTGATTCTCGTTAAGTCCGTGCAACAATCTACCTTTGTAGATTTCTTATCTAATAGCGGTCGGCCTACTAAATGTTTCCAAAAGTTAACGCCTTTTATTGACTCTGAAGGCATTCTTCGAGTCGGTGGTCGACTTAGCAACGCGGATCAGGCTTTTGCTTTCAAGCATCCGGCTTTGTTACCTGCCTGTCATCCGGGAATTAACACCACGTTGTATCTATTGCTACAGAATTTTTGGGTTTTTGGTGCCAGAAAAATTATTCGTCACGTTATCTCAAAGTGTTTCAAATGTTTTCGGCATCGTCCAAAGGCTTTTTCGCCTCCGATGACTGATTTACCTTCCTTTCGCGTTTCTCAAGTCAAACCATTCAGTTCTGTTGGTGTTGATTTCGCCGGCCCTTACTCCGTCACAATAACTCGTTGCCGTGGTGGAAAAACCACCAAAGCTTACATCTGCATTTTTATTTGCTTGGTTGTCAAGGCTATCCACATTGAATTAGTGTCCAATTTGTCAACGGACGCTTTTGTTGCTGCATTGCGTCGCTTTGTTTCACGACGTGGACGTGTTTCGCACTTCTATTCTGATTGTGGCACTAATTTTGTAGGCGCTGCTCGAGAATTGGAGCAATTATTCCGCTCCGCATCGGAGTCTGAGGCGATTCACTGGCATTTCAATCCACCTTCGGCCTCCCACTTTGGGGGAATATGGGAAAATGGTGTAAAATCCATCAAAACTCATCTCTCTTGCGTTCTCGGAGACCAAGTTCTCTGTTACGAGGAGCTAAACACCCTTTTGGTGCAGGTTGAAGCTCTCCTCAATTCCATACCGCTATGTCAAATTAGTTCCGACCCCAACGATTTGACTCCACTTACTCCGGGTCATTTTCTATCACTCGAACCACTTACCACAATTCCATCGCCGGAATTGTCAATGTCCTGTCTATCGCGCTGGCAGCTAATTCAACGCATGCATTTAGATTTTTGGAAACGGTGGCATACCTCTGACCAAACTGACATTCTCGTTCTCATAAAAGTGGATAATTTGCCTCCTCTGCAGTGGAAATTAGGTAGAATAATTCGTTTTTACCCGGGAAAAGACGGTGTATGTCGCGTTGCGGACGTAAAAACTATACACGGGGTGCTTAAGCGGCCTCTTGTGAAGCTTTGCCCTCTCCCTCTTTACTCTTGATGTTCTATTACCTTTTTAAAATCTATTTTCAGCTTGCCTTATACCGTCGACACCATGGAACCGTTTTTGTCATTGCTAAAGTTGTTCCACCGGAAAATGCAAGAACAAGATGAGCGTATGAAGGCCGTCATTGAGCATTATGTGGCTCCTGGCTACCGGCAGGAGATGGCTATGGAGGCGGAGAAGTATTCGACTCTAACTTTGGACTTTGTCCACGAGGCCTGTCTGTTATTGGAAAAACAACGGTCAACAAGCGATATTCTGTCGCTTCATGCTTCCTCGGTTTCTTCTGCTAACTCCTCAGCAACGCCAGAAGTTCCACACGTTGCGTCGACAGCTCCTTCTTCTATTTCGGCTTCTGCCCCACATTCTGCTTCGACGCCAGGTCCTTCAGTTACGTCTCTACTTGGTACTGTTTGTTCGCCAGCGGTATCAGTAGAGTAAAAAGGTCATTACTGCTGTAAATCCAACCCCTAGCCCCAATCCCTACCCCTATAAAAAACAGCCCCTATAAAAAAGTTTCCCCTGTTGAAGATCTACCCCTGTGTAAAAAAAAATTCGCCAAAAAGGCTGTTATTTTTGAAAATAAAGTTTAAGCAATCTGTAATAGATGGTGTTATTAGTTAAATACTGAAAATAATATTTGCAAAGGTTAAATGAATATCAATTAATATTACACGTGTAGGTATAGGAAATGCACTTGCAAATATAAAAAAAATACCGTTATTCAGATGTTAAATGAATATCAAATTAAATGATGCTCACTACACGTGTGCATTCGTCATCTTATTTACGTATGTATAGACAATTGTGAGAATTTACATGTATTAGATGACGACACATTACATAACTGTGGCACGGAATATTAAGTGTCGGCATCCGATCCTCACCTTGAAAGCGAAAGTTGTCCTCTAATTATTGTTTTCGTCTAAAGAAACACTTTTCTATTGCTTCAATGAACTTTAATCAAAACAAACATATGGAATTAATAAATTTTACTTTTGATGTTAATGAATCACATTATGTTTGTAATTAAATGTATAATAAAAATACACATATACTATAAATAAATATTATCTAATAAATAACATACATAAGATTTGTTTTAACAAAATTTAAAGTGTCTTTGTAATCTTCAATATGTAGCGAAACTTGTTCCAAATTCGAATTCGGTTCATCTCTTCCCTCTTTCATTTTTCCATCGATTGTGTTTATCAAAAACATAAATATTCCTTTGTGATAATCATTCTCACATACATTGAAAATGAATGAATTATCGTATGCCATTAATTTTTTTAATAGTGGAATATTTGTATAGAAAATTGCATCACAATACAATTTTTCTAAGAAGTGCTTCATAGTGTAATAATTGGCGAATATGTTGTTAATATTCAAATTTTCACATATTCTTTTAAAATTTGTCTCATCCAATGAATCGGAACAAATGATTAAGCAGTAATATAATAAATGTTGTGGGTTCATTTGTTCAAGACGTGAAACACTCTCCTCATCCATTTAAAATTCATTTGGATTTGAGACAAATTTCACCAAATCTTTGAATTCAATATTTTCTTTATTTTCAAAATAATACGTTAAATTGGCCACTAGCTTATCACACAATAATTTGTTATTAAAACATGTTTTTATAGTTTCACTATTTAAAGAGGTGAATATACCGACACGAAAGATTCGCCATGGAACAAAAATTTCGTTTAACAAATCCGAAACTGGCGTATCAGGATCGTTTAGATTCGAATAAATGTAATTCTCAGACGTCACTATGTAATTGCGAATTTGATCAAAATCGAACTGACTAAATTCACTTAACCAAGCATCAACGCTTTCTGCCATTTTTGAGCCATTCTTTTAACAATTAAAAAGACCGATCTAGTGATTTCTAAAGACTGGTCTCTTTTCATCCCTGGTCTTCTAATATACGTGTGCCTGCAAGAATAAGGGGGGTTGTGGTACTTCTGGATGTAACACAAGGTATACACAATTCGATTAACAATAAATATATATTGAATATATACAAATTACAATTTGGGTAACTAATGACTCATTACATTAAGTAAGCATAACAACATTGTTCTGAACACAGACTAATCGCTCTGATCGGGTGGTCTGCTCGATATCGTTGGTCTTCGTGACGCCCCGCATTCCTATGAAGCACTTGGTTCGCTGCAGAAGTCAAAAAAAAACAAAAACAAAACAAGAGTTATAATATAATAATTTATTATATTTTATTATACTAATATTATTAAAACGGCTTATATGACTTATCACAGTAATTTTATCGTTTTGTATCGTATCGTATCGTATAATATCGTATCATATTTTGTCGTTGGAACTTAGAACTGGAAGCTGTCAATGTTGAAGTACTGGAACTGGAACTGAAGCTGGCTGATGTAGAAACGAAACGATGTTCAGACTAAGATAGACGAATGTCTAGTCCCAGCGATGTAGAACACTTTGTAACACTTCATCATCATACCTAATAAGAACACGAGGGTTCTATTGATAATTGAATTATAATTTTTTTTATAATTCAAGGGAGAGTTTGGGGTATTATTGGTAATGCTCAAATTGACATAAACACAATATACACAAATCGATTAATAATTAATATATTTTAAATATAAACAATTTATAATTCTATTAATGATGTATTACATTCCATAAACATAAAAACATGCTCGTTGTCACTCCTCGAAATCATTTTGCATCATGTCTGCTGGTTCGATCTGAAGCAAAGAAAGAAATTAAATATAAGGAATGTTATATTAGTTATTAGTAATAAATATGGTAAAAATATAAAAATATAATTTATACCTACTTCAATCCCACAGTTGCGGCATGTGGGTATACCCCCCGTGGCGCTGGAGATGTTTAACCATATGCTCTTGGCACCCCGACTCATGCCGCCACTTATTCTCCGGGAGAATCCATTGTTTGCAGTAGCACTGCTGGGCCCGTTTCCTAGGATCTTTAGGCGAAAAATCACACACTCTGACGTGTTAATTTAATTTTACCAGCGGAACCGTGTGTTCAATTGCGTAGGGGCACGTTGCCCATACCCGGAATTCGGGAGGTATACCATCACCGTAATCTGTCATATTATTCTAAAGAAACGCGAAAGTGAGTAGTAGTAGGTATATTCTTGCTATATAAATACAAGATTAATTTCTGAATATTTAAATTCTATCTCTACACAAATATTTCCATACGTGTAAGTAATAGCAATTTGTTAATTAAAAACAGTTATACTATTGTTCTAGTATGAGTGTGCATGTATAATTGATCACAAAGTGCATCAAATAAATCTTCTATTATATCAATAATTCATGTACACGTGTAGGGAAATACAATTTTCAAATTGAAAAACAAATCCTTTTGTTGTTTCAAGAATATGTAATATTTAATTAATTCTAAATCTCACGGAAAGTTACACAGATTATCAATAATATTTGTACACGTGTAGGTATAGGTAATTGCAATATGTTAATTTGAAAAAAAAAATGCAAATGTTTTTCAAGAAAATAATTTATTTGTAAATAATGAAGCAGATTGTTTTTATTTATGAATTAATTTCACTACACATAAACTGGGTACTTTACAAAAAAAAATTACACGAACCGTATACTTCACAGTATTTGTTGCGTCTTTTATATTAATTATATCATTTTTTTTCAATTTTTTTCCAATAATAGAAGGCACATGTACTCCATTAACATAAATATGAAATTTATTAATATCTTCACTAATTTTCACCAATAATAATTCACACTCAGCAATATGTATTATATATTTGTAACCGCCCGTGCTTAATCTAAGAAAATTTGTTACAGGCTCCTTATTTGGACCAATATTTAAGTTTATAATAAAATGCCCCTCAAGAGAGCGTAATTTTCTTTCAAAATCTTGTTTTAAACTATTTATTTCATTTGATATTAAAGAAGTTTTCGTGGAGTTTTTAGTGAATTCCGAAGCTAATTTATTATTAAAATCAGATTCTAATTTTTTAATTTGGCTCAAAAGATTGCCGGCAGGACTTAATGATTGCAATTTCTGTTCGAATTCATATCTTAGTAAATCAAGTTTTTTCGTTATTAGGCTGTCAATTTGTTGAGCTGTATTAGAAGTTGTTGACACATTTTGTTTATTGGGGAGTGATTTTCTATGATCATTAAGATATTTCCTTACTATATGCCGACCGAACTTGTCGAGCGTCATGTTAAAAATGAATTGAGATAAATAAAAATCTATATTTAAGTAAATAATCTGATTTTATTTGTTTATATTTGAGAACCAATTTTTACATAGTTTAACATTTTGCATTGAACAATTTAAATTATTAAATAAATGTTTCCCACAGTGGAATAAATTTATATTACCATTTTTAAGACTATTTAAAGATGGACAGTTAATATCTTCTAAATTAATTATAATATTTTTTACGTAATCACTCAATATGGTCTTTTGACTAATCCTTTCACATAAATAATTTTATCACTTGGGATGTGCGTCGCCAGAAATGATCCAATATCTTCAAAATTAATTTCGGGATTTTTGGTGTTCCACTCTATTCCATGTAATGTTTTTGTCAAAAAAAAATTATGGGCTCGTTCTTTGTCGGACAAATCATAGTTTTTTATTGGCATTTTGACAAATTGATGAATAAGTTCGTCATTGTCTGTTTTAATTGAGATTTCTTTTATATAAAACGGATGTGTCTTTTTATATTCAAAACCTTGAATATCTACAAAATACATCTTGATCACAAAAAAAATATTCAAAACTGAGTACTAAAGAAAGGCCACCCAATTATATATATATATATGTCTTAATTTAAAACAACGTAAACTGTTAGTATTTGTAAATTGCACCGTAAATTAAATGATCTCACAAAGAAATTAAATATTCATGAAAATATAAATATGTATAATAAATATTAGCATTCAATCGACTAATTTTTAATGCACGTGTCTTCAATAATGACATAATAGAAACAAGTTACAAAGTATGTATTGTTTTGAATAAAAAACATAATTTTAGGGGAATATATATATATATATATAGGTAATAACTGCACACGTATTCTGCAGTTTGGAATTGCTGTTTCTAAGCCGATAAATCCGAAATATGAGCGCCCAATTATTTGTTGATGGTGTTTGTTGCTGTTTTAAAACTACTGTTTTAAAACAACTAGCAAGAGAATATCCAGTAAATTTTGGTAAGTTAAACAGATTTTTATTTGATTGATTTTATTATCATCTAAACATATTCTTTAGTGGACTATGATGAAGACACAAAAAGGCACGACTTCCTTCATCCATTAAATCCAATAACTACACTGGCATATCTAATGTATTCGCAAAAAAATAGAACTCAAGCTGGTATATTCGATCGATTCTTTTTTCTGTCATAATATACTATATGATTCATAATTTATTTGTCGGTTTTAACCAACATGAATTACAAATTGACACAATTTTTTCTCAAATGGCGGAATTGGGTCTGTTAGACGATAAAAAATCAAAAATTTTAATAATTCTACCTATGAAAGAAAATTACGAGCTTATTTTGAACATGATGATCAAACGTAATAATGGTCTTGACATATTAACCATTGAATATATTGAAAAACAACACATTATGTTTGAGTGTTTTGCAAAATATTTTAAACTTCCTACTGTGACTGTCGATCATAGGAATATCGAGTCGTCCATTAATCAAATTTACAATACCGCAAAATTCTTATATCTTCCTCAAATATTTTCGAATGTCAAATTATTTAAAAATTATGTGTGCGATAGCGGATATGACTTAAAAGTAAAAGAAGAATATATATGTAAAAAAAAATGAAAAAATTTTGATTTTTTATAAAGAAAGAGTTGTAATTCCTTTAAATTACTGCGGAAAAATAATTGCCAGATCTTCAACTAATTTGTTAGGTGTTTTAAGAAGCAGATTGGTAGACCCAACATACAATGGAGAACTCAGCAGTGTGTTCATTGCAGGTTCAGATTGTACATTGACAGAAGGACAAAGATTCGCTCAAATTGTCATTTTTACAATCCTTAGGATTAATTATTTTAAAAAATAATGGACGATAGCTTAAATGTATTGGAAACACCCCTCTTTGATAATTCCATAAGTAGATTAGAAAAATATTCATATTACCCTTATGCTACGAATACTTTTAACGTCAACGATGAAATTAAAATAACTGTACCCCAGTTTTGTACCCCGGAAATTTTAACTTTGCCCAGCGATTCATATATATATATATTTAGAGGGAACAGTTCTTCAAAATAGGGATCAAAGGCCCTCATTAACCGCCAAATTAGTAAACAATTTTGTGCCTTTTTTGTTTGAAGAAATTAGGTATGAATTAAATGGAAAAATTATTGAGTCATGTCATTCGCCCGGAATAGTATCTACAGGCTGGAACGTAGATGATACTTGTTACTATCATCTAAATGAGGGGCATTTTTCGGTGTGTGTACCTTTGAGAACATTATTTGGATTTGCGAAGGATTTCAAGAAAGTTATTGTTTTCATGAAACAAGAATTAGTTTTAATTAGAAGCAACACTAATTTAAATGCCATGTATGATGTAGGACAGGAGCCTGTAACATTAAACATTAAAAAAATTGTTTGGAGAGTTCCCATTGTTGAATTATCAGACTACAGTAAATTAAAACTTTTACAAGTAATAGACAGTGGCAGAGAATTATCTATTTTCTCACGTCAATGGATTCTATACACAATTCCGGAATTACAAATATCAAAAGATTTTGATTGGGTAGTGAAATCTTCTACCCAATTAGAAAAGCCCAGATATGTAATATTCTGTTTGTCTATTGATAAAAAGAATAATTTAAGAAAAAATATGAGCACATTTGATCATTGCAAATTGACAAATATTAAATTACTTATAAAATCGGATTGTTTCCCATATGACAATTTACATGTGGATTATGAGCATAACAATTATTCCGTCATATATGAGATGTTTGCGAATTTCCAACGTTCTTATTATGATAAACAAAACCAGCCTATGGTGGATAAAAAATTATTTAAAACAATTTGTCCCTTTGTCGTGTTTGACATATCACGCCAGAAAGAATTGTTAAATTCAAACTCCTCACTTTTAGATCTGCGCATACAATTTTCATTGAAGGAAAATGCCCCACAAAATACAACCGCATATGCCTTAATTTTATCAGACCATATATATTCATATTCGCCTCTAACAAAATTAGTCAGATCTATGTAATCGTAAACGATGAACATTGTATAAAAAAACGATAAATCCAAGATCGCTTTTGTAGATGTTTTGGGTTTCAATATAAATAATACCTATTTTCTTAAGGAATTAACTATTTTAAAGTCTTGTGAATGTGGTTGTGTTTCCTGCGATAAAAAATACATAAAACATTATTTATTTGAACCGGATATAAAATTTGAATATTTAAATAATCAAATTAAAACACAGATACGTGATTACACTAGAGAAATATGCGGCCTTAATTGGAATTGTAATGATAAACACAGAAAAGACTACTTTGACTACAAGTATTTTGTGGGAATTCTAAAAAGCGAATTAGAAAGTATGGATAAAATATTTGTCACCACCAGAGAAAAGGGACTATATCTACGACAATTTGTATTTTTATGCCCAACAGTTCTCAATATCGAAGGATATGATTTTAGTAACGAGGAAATAGGAAATTGTGGATATCACTTTATAAATAATTGTAAAAACTGTACAACCAGCATTGTATTAAAAATGCAAATTTATTATAATAACTTGTTTACGTGTTAAATTAAACCATTTTTATTGATATTTATTTGAATAAAATAAAATAAATTATTTTAGCTATTGTTTTTTTGTGGGCCCCTTTTTTGCGAAAACAATAATTAGAGAACAACTTTCGCTTTCAAGGTGAGGATCGGATGCCGACACTTAATATTCCGTGCCACAGTTATGTAATGTGTCGTCATCTAATACATGTAAATTCTCACAATTGTCTATACAAGTTACCTATCGGTTTACAGACTTTCTCAGTATAATTCTAATAACCTCTTTACTTATCACGTACAACTGTTTTTGCATGTTTTACAGGTGTAAGCAGATAATGTGTCGTTTAGCGAGAAGCATCTCTACTAAACGCATATGTAGCATTTTTATAATTATGATGTTAATTATTCATTTTCCTATTATACAGTTTCAGTTCAGAATTGTCTTTCGACTTGTAACTATCTTATTAGTAATTGTCTAATAAAGAATTATAATTGCATTTTATAATAAATTTACTTTTTAAAAATAATTATTCCGAGTCGAGGAAGTTAAGTGGCGCAGTCGGTAGGATCTGCTAAACGGGTTAACGAAAATAATCGAGTTTCGTTTCAACGATTAATTGGCAGACCGAACTCTTTTTAGGCGAATTGAGTAACCTAAAAGCGAAGATATAGTGCAAGAATAGCACAACAATCAACACTCCAAGAATCATACCAGAACTTCATAAAACGTGAAGAAAATTGACCACATGGACGAACACCATTGGATCATAATTTGGATTGTACTCTTACTGTAAGTGTTGATGTCTTTTAAAGGTTTTGAACGCGATAATATATTAGAGAATATTTCTGAAAACTCTGAAAGCGATTCTGACTCAAATTCTATCCTAAATAATTCTCCAAACTCTACGCGTTCAAGATCCCCTATTAATAACGATATCGATAACATATCGATTGAAATTTTAAGTAATCAGTTAAAAGAAACATTAAATTTATCTTCTATAATGCCTAACGAAAATGATAATGGAGCTACACCTCCACACGCATCTACACCCACACTAAAAAAGGAGTATCTCAATATGATACCGGACTTTACGGGTGAGACAGCGTTGTTGCAAAGATTTATAGAAATATGCGAAAAATTGGTAACTAAATTCTATAATGCGGCGGATGTAAATGATTTTCAAAATGAATATTTAATGTCTAGCATCCTCGCAAAGATAAAAGGAGAGGCAGCTGTTAATATCTCGTCTTGTACGCTAAGAAACTGGGACGATTTAAAATCCGCTCTCTTAAATACTTATGCTGATAAAAGGGACTGTTATAGTCTCCAAATAGAAATGACTGAGTTAAAACAGAGAAATGAAACCGCATTTGAGTTTTTCAATCGTGTACAAGCTCTTTTAAACTTACAGATAAGCTACATTAATACTCATTGCACACCCGAAAACAAAAGTGAAGTTACATTTCTCGGTGAATACCTTCGAGGTTACGCTTTGCGTGTTCTTTTACGTGGTTTAAAGGAACCCGTCGGGTCTTTAATGCGCACTAAGAACCCAAAAACTTTAAACGAAGCATTAAACATGTTGACAAATGACTTTCAATTAGAATGTAGTTCAAACGTGCCAATAAACACAAAACCAGTCAATAAAATACAACCAAATCGCGACTTTAATAGAAAACCCCAATTCCAGCAATATCAAAACACCTTACCATTTAAAACAAACCCTCAGCGAAACTTTAATACTGCAGGACCAAGCGGAGTAAATCAAAACTTCAACAATCCTAATAGGAAGCCAAATTGGCAAAGCAATAATACAAACGTTTTCAGACCGAATCAAAATCGGCCTACATATAATCCCACACCTATGAGTATTTCAACCAGAAATACTTTTAGAACAAATCAAAACGCTCCCCAAAATAATAGGAATCGGGCCAATTTCTCAACAGAAGAATTCCATAATCTAAATGCGGAACCACATTTCGATGAAAACGAACCTAATCAAGATTTTTTAGAGGACGACGCCTCGGACACGGAATACCCCACCACAGCCTAATGCTTTTAAGTAATGAACAAAATGAGTTGCCCTATATTGTATGGGATACATTAAAATTAAAAATATTAATCCATTCAGCCAGCTCCAAATCTTATGTAAACACAAATGTTGCAAAGACATATTTTTCTAAATTCACTATTAAAGATCCTTTTAAAATAACTACACCCCATGGTTCTTCAATTCAATATTACAAAACCAAATTGAACCTAAAATCAATCATTCCTTCGAACTCTCAGAAATTACTATCATTCCACATTTTCGATTTCCATAGTGAATTTGATATTTTACTAGGGCTCGATAATTTGAAATTGCTTAAATGCCGCATAGATTTAGATAATCATAAACTTACAACACCTTATAAAGAAATACAATTACAGTATTATAAAATCCCACAATTAAATTCGAACACCCTGAACAACATTAACGCAACTCATATCCCACCACGTACCGAAATGGTTATAAAAATTGATGTAAATAACATTCAAAACGGGGAGGTAATAATACCTTATTCTAAAGTAAACGGTTTAGAAATAGCACAATGTGTCACGAATGTTGAAAACAGTAAAGCCCTATGCACTGTACTAAACCCAACAGAAAACAAAATTCAATTAAACCAAATCGAGCCACTCACGGTCGAAAATTTAGAAGATTATCACACAAAACAAGGGAGTGACAAAAATTCTAACTTAAATTTTTTAAACGCATCTAATGATTGTCAATTAGATACTACGAAACTTAGACTAGAACACATGAATAATGAGGAAAAGTCTCAAATCCTCAAATTAATAAAGCAGTATTCAGATATTTTTTATAACGAAGAAAAAACTCTATCGTTTACCAACAAAATTAAACATTCAATAAAAACACACGACGAATTACCAATATACACAAAGTCGTACAGGTACCCTCAGGTTCATAAAACGGAAGTTGAAAAACAAGTAAACGACATGTTAGCCAAAAACATAATTAGGCCCTTATATTCACCATGGTCCTCACCAGTTTGGGTGGTACCAAAAAAGGCGGACGCCTCCGGTAAAGTTAAATGGAGAATGGTTATAGACTACCGCAAGTTAAATGACAAAACAATCGGCGACAAATACCCCCTTCCTAATATTGCGGACCTCCTAGACAAACTAGGTAGATAGTAGTTATCTTGGGGTGATACTGTGACACGATGGCGCTTCTGATGGCACATACCATCAGCAGAGACCATCCAATAGGGGGGTCTCCAGAAGGTCCTACAAGAATTTCTACAAGAAGTGCAAAAGAAGTCTTGTACACGGTAAGACATTCCTAGTCACATGTGATGGCATGTATCCATCCTCAGGGCCCATTCAATAAGGGTGTGGTAGGGGGATGATCTCCAGAAGGAGACGGTCCACCAAGAAAAAGTAGAAGAACTTCTTCAAGAGGTGCGCTGCAGAAGAAGTCTTGTATATGAGCACGCGCGCGTACACACGCATTCATCACGGTATGGGTATGAGGGATGTTTTCCTTGTTGGTGATGGACACATAGGCGCGCACGCACACACACACGCACGTACGCATACAAGACTTATCCAGCCAAGGCCAGGGTAGGCTGGTCATCTCCAGAGTATTGTAGAAGAGATTTAAGAAAAGGTGTTGGTGATGGATAGAAATTTAAAAAGGAAAACTAGAAACTAGTGTAACATTTTACCAATAGATGTCACTAGTGAAAAATTGATTTTTCTTGTACATATACAATAATCGAATTTATTTCGGTATGGATCAGGCTGGGCTGGGCCGGGCCAGGCTAGGCTGGGCTGGGCTATTGGAGAATTGATTGATTGATTGATTAGTTAATTAGTAATTTTGGGTATTTATTGAAATATTTATTTAGTAAAAAGTGACCAACATTATCTAGTGACTGCAGCGCGATTCGAACCTGTGCTATATCAATGCTACTTACCTACAAATACATTACATTTACCACTAGGCTAATGAGATCATTTAAATAATTCTGTAGAAATAACATAGAACATCTTTCCATTTTTGTTTTAGAACACCATGATATTTAAATTTAAATTTAAATTATGCGCATAAGAAATCTGTGACATTTAATTTAAGAGGAGGGGCTGTACTAGGCTAATTATAGAGTAAACAATGGATTATTTGAAGAATATTTATTAATATAAAACATTATATGTATTATTACATGACATAAGTTTAATCAAATACTTAATTATACTATATTGGTGTTACTAATCCAAGAATTATGTGTATTATCGAAGCCTAACCATTTAACAAATACTTTATTCTTATGTCTTTTTAAAATTTTTTCAACCAAATACACATCTGGGTATTTTACTTTTTGTAATTGTTCTTTATAGAAACAGCCAGCTATATCATGATTCTTACTATCTTTTAAAAAATAAGTAATTGGGTTAGTAAGATTCACTTTTTGAATTTTAAATATCTCTGTAGACCAATTAGGTAAATATTTTTTTGCAAAGACCCCTCTTACTTTAGATATTCTAACGTGATCCCCCACATTAAATTTAATATTTTCAAAGTCAACCATTTTTATGTTATTGTAGGCTGTATTTAATAAGTGTTTTTCATGTTTTTTTTTAACATCTATTGGTTTCATTCCAATTGTTCTATGTTTTTTAGTGTTATATTGTAAGATAATCTCAGGTAAAATTTTAATCCATTTATAATGTCCATATAGATTGAATTTTTTCCACATCATTGTTTTCAGAGTTCTAATGACTCTCTCAACAATTGACGCTTTTTTCTCACTAAATGTATTGTAATGATTTACATTATACTTGTATAACATTTTTTTAAAATCTTTAGATATAAATTCTTTCCCTTGATCAGTTTGTAAATTTTTTGGGCATTGATTTTTTAGTATATTTTCCATATTATTGGAAACTTCTATAGTCGATTTTGATTTTAATGGATATGCCCATACATATTTAGAAAAACAGTTTATTACAATTAGGATATATTTATATCCATTATTTTCTTTAGCGTATGGAATCATTTCTACAAGGTCAGCTTGAAATAAATCATTTAAGCCTTTTAATATCACTTTGCGTCTTTTAAAATTAATTCTTGCTGGTTTATGTAATTCATTAACAACATATTCTTTTGTACTAGTAATAAATTTTCTTTTCATGGTATATCACTTTATTCAATAATTTTAGCTTCTTGTAACTCTTCTATAATGGATTGAATTTCATTTGTGTGACCTGTATTTCCAGCTGTCTGAGATGCTATTAATAAACGTAAACGGTCAACTAGCTCATTTATATCATTCCAAAATACATAATCTATTTTGTTATTATTTGCTTCCATTAGTAATAACCCTTTACCACTTGTTATTGGAGCAATTATATTTTTATACTTTTGAGATTTGGAACCAACAACTTGTTTATTTGATTGATAAAACCTTCGTGATGCATTCGTTTTATATACAATAGTTTGATAGTTCTTTATATCATTTTCTGAATAATGTTCAGGCCTTTTTTTAAATAATAATTCATATAGACCGGGTGTACCTTTGTATTTTTTATTCTTTACATATATATCTGCACCATCTATGATTAATTCAGAATTTCCAATAAAAAATTTATCTTGTGCGGGGTTAAATCGAACTCCATACCTATGATCAAAATTGTCCCCCTCATCTTCCAACATTGCTTTAACATATCTTTTTGGTAATTCATGATATTGATCTAGATATTCATTTAAGGATGTTGCTTTTATTTCCTCAAATCGATCTTTAAATGGTTTTTTATCATTTTGATTTTCTCTACTTGTACTTGGAGTGTTATTATCCTCAGTATCACTTTTTGATGAACCTTTTGAATTAATTCGTTTTAGTATTGAAAGTTTCGATTCACTAATATTGTGTTTATTTGTAATTCTATCGATTGTTTCATTATTAGGGTTTTCGTCTTCATCATTTTCATCTTTTATTTTAAGTAATTTTTGGGGGATTTTCAATTCATCTTCAATGTTTTTTAAATGTTTAGTTACAGGAGAAAATAAATTTGCTTGCATGGTTTCATTCTGTTTTAAAAGTTTCAGTTTTTGTTTAATGTTTTTCCTTTTTGTAACTAAATGTTTTTTTAGATCTGTTTCTTTTGATTTCATTATTTTTAATTTACCTTAATTACAGATAGCCTCCTTTAAAAGAATTAGTGTATAACAGAATAGGTATGAAACTGGTTTCAAACAGGTATTTAACAGCTTTTTAACAGTTTTTGAATAGGTTTTTATTGACCAGTTCTAACTTTACTGAAGAAATCTATACTAGATATGAAGGAATTATACTTTTTCCAAGCTTATATATTGATCAAACCCCTTTCTATATCGACCGTTTTGTATTTTATAATCCTTAAATATTGAAAGAAACCCATATGGATCTTTCCAACAATTGGTACATAACCATTTAAATGTATCAAATTTCATGTCACTACCAACATGATCTAAATAAATATGTTTCAAATTTAAATCATCCTGTTTAAATAAAATAATTACATTTGAATTATCTCTAATTAAGTGTTTACTTATTTTAGCATAAGATTGACAAAGGAAAAAACAGTCTATATTATAGTGTCGTCCCATACTAAAGTATTGTCTTATAATATCTTGACCTTCAGAAATGACGTCATCGAATATTACTATTGAGTGTGGTTTTGTTTTACATGGTTGAATGATCTGCTCACTAGAATTATATGCATAATAATTTACATCTTTTATTGGTTTTAATAGTTGTTCAATATATTTATATTTAGGTTGAAGTAAAGATTTTGAATATATGTAAACATTTTTAAATTTTAAACCATTTATATCATCAATTAATGATATCATTACATTTGTTTTTCCACATCCTGATGGACCTACGACAATAGCACGCATAGTGGTGGGGAACAATGGACCATGTTTACTTTGAATTTCTTTAATAAAATCATGGTTTTCAATATTTAAAGTTACTTTTTGTTTTATGAATTTCATTTTTAACTAGTTGTCTATTAATATAGGATGATCATTTGAAACTAATATAAAAGTATAAAATCCATTCATTTTATTATTATTATTATTTTAGACATTGAGTTAAAGTATCATGAAATATTATCATTATAGTGGAGGTGGTTTAGTTAATTCATTGATTAACAAATTACCCATAGAATTACATATTCCTGGTTATAAATTTTGTGGTCCAGGTACTAAATTAAATGAACGTTTGGCTAGAGGTGATCGTGGTATAAATATTTTAGATGAAAGTTGTCGTGAACATGATATAGCATATGCAAACCAAAAAGATATAAGGGAACGACACAAAGCTGATAAAGTACTTGCATCTACAGCCCTAAAACGGTTCAAATCATCCTCAACACCCCTAGGTGAACGATTAGCTGCATTAGGGGTTGCTGGAATTATGAAAGCTAAAGTACACCTCGGAATGGGTATTGGAATTCAATCAAGACGAAAAATACAAAAATCTCTCAGTTTGTTAAATAAAATAAAAAGAGTGTTGAATTCAATTGAACATGATTTAATAGTTTTAAATAATATAAAAGTTAGGAGGACACCGAAAAAATATTCTTTAAAGAATTATAATATTCAAAACTTACATAAATCATTGAATAAAACTAAACAATTTTTAGATTCAATTGATAATTGTTTAAGAAATGGAATTTAACCAACATTATTTTAGAATATAATTACATACAAAAATAAAAATTGTTTTATATTTAATAAATAACTATAAATTAGATATTTATAACAAAATTTAATAAAAACATAAATAGTATTGAATTGATTATGGTAATGATAGGTTGGTCTCTATAAATTTAATAATTTTAATTATGAGAACCATAAAGAAGAAATTAAATAAAAGAAAACATATTAAAACTTCAAGTTTAAAAAGAAAAAGGATAAGTAAGAAATTAAAAAGTTTTCAAAATGCCCTTTCTAATATTAAAAAAAGCATATTACTAGTGAAACCAAAAACAGTAAATGATACAATACAAGTTGCTTTGAAGAAAGCGAAATCTACAATTAATGGAAAAACAATAAGAAAACCTCGTATAATAAAAGTACCTAAAGTTGGTGGAGTTTTACCACTTATACCTATATTTGCTGCCCTATCATCACTTGGGGCACTAACAGGAGGAGTTTCAGGAATAGTGAAAGCAATTAATAGTGCTAAAGAAGCAAAACAACAATTAGATGAGGCTAAACGTCACAATCAAACTATGGAATCTATAGCTATTGGAAAGGGGTTACACTTAAGACCGTATAAAAGTGGTCATGGTCTTTTTTTAGGATTCAATACAAACCAAAAAAACAAAAAAGGGTAATATCAAAAGAAAATTATATTATGAATAAATTACCCAACAAACCTTTAACAAATTTTGAATTATTACAATATGCTAAGGATATGGAAATTAAACATTTTCGTGGGGTCTTTATGCGTGATCAATTACCTAAAAAAATTTATAAAAATGAATGTGGAATTATTAATTTAGATAGTTCAAAGAATAATGGTACACACTGGACTGCTTACAAGCGAAGTAAATCAAAAATAATCTATTTCGATAGTTATGGTAATTTACGACCACCATTAGAAATATTAGAATATTTTAAATCAAATGGTCCAGTTTATATTACATATAACTATACAAGATATCAACACTTCAACACCTTTAATTGTGGACATCTATGTTTAAAATTTCTAATTAACAATAGTAATTAAACATTTATTTAGTTATATATTTTGTTTTTTTATTAATTTGTTTATTATTCAATACAATGCCAGTTCCTATAAAAAGCGTACCCTGTGTGAGATGTGGTGGTGAAAATGACCTTGAACAAGAAAATGACAGAGTTTGTTGGGTATGTAGATATAAAGAATTTATGAGTTCTGCTGGAGAAAAACATCCACGTTTTTAGGTATATTTATAACAGATATTCATTTTATATGTATGTATAAATTGTTTTATAGAATATAATATGAATTTAAAATAAAAAGAAATATTTAAATTATACAAAATAATTTATTTTATTTGAATTACATTTTTTAATATAGGAGATATAATTTGTTCCAAATATTTCACATATTTTTTAAATATTATAGGGTTAATTATGAGGGAAAGTTCTTGAATTCGTCGTTTAAAATGTTCTCTATCAATAACTGAATTGGTCCATTGTGATCCATTTCGAGAATATTGATAAGCGAGTAGCCATGTGTACATGATATGTATTTCTATCGATTCTTTAAAAGTGACTTTTTTCTCAATTTTCTTCATATTCATATTAACAGATGATTATAAAATGAGTTTTATATTTATTATTCCATTAAACTTGAACTTGACCTTGTTTTATGAGAACAAAAATAAACATATATAGGTCGAGACATATGTGTATGTAACTTGATATAATAATAAATGAACTTATTTTTTTTTAAACACTTTTTACTTTTATTTATGAAACTCTAGCCAATGATAAATGAAATATACATTTTCCATGGCACAATTTAGATTATTAATTAGATGTTTATTACAATGAAATGATTTTAAGAATGATTTCAATTTGCCTAATGATGGACATTGCTCTTCATCATCTTCTACATTTGTAATGTCATTTTTTAAAAATCTTCTTAACCATTTCTCTTTTTGTAATCCTTTAACCATAATAACCTCATCAGATGAAATTACTTCTTTTAAATAGGACTTTATTTCTTCAATATTTAATATGTCTTCACTTTGAATATCTGGTGATAAATAATCCCATCCAAGCCCATGTATAGTATTGGTAGAGTATTGTATGTGTTTTTTCATTGTTACACTTAATGAGTGGAAATTATTTGGATATTTAATAAATTTAACCCATGAGAGTTTTGTTTTTGTGTTTAGAAATGCAATTTCTCGAACAATAAAATTTAAGTTTGTGTGTTGAAAACCTTGCACATCAATTATAAACATTTTTTTTTTTGGAATGATGAATTTAAAATTACTTCTGGTTAGTACTATTTCTCATTTAAAACTAAAATTAGATAAATTTCAATTGATTAAATAATTTATTGGTTTTCCCCACTCCTTATTTATTAAAAATTAAATATAAATTAATAGATGAAATAATTCATATTACTATATCATTTATTTATTTATTACAAACCCATATTTATAATAATTTTATTAATAATTGTATTTTAGGTAATATAAATTCCAATAAGCGTTTAATCCGTTTTAAATTAAAAGATGTAGAGAAACATTCACATGTATCTGGCCCACTCGTTGCACAATTGTTGGACCATGCACATCTTTTAAAATGATTCCCATGTCGATTACAAATAATTTCTTCCATCTCATATATTTGTAATAATTTTCGTATGACATCTATTTGTTGTATAATTGTTTTCAGTTCTTCTATTGTAATACACACATTTTTAATATTCTTATATTCACCCATTCTCTCTCTCTTATATGTATAAGTTCCCATTCAATTTATTTAAACAAACTAATAATATTTCTTAAATATCTTTGAATATATAGGTATAATCCTATACATTTTTTACTTTATTACAACTAGTCTAACATTCCATATGGGTATGTTTCAGTATAAATATAGTTTACAATTCTTTTATCATCATGAGGACTGAGAGCAATTTTATTCTGTTTAATTGAATATACTTCATGTTTATTAGATCTTATTAAATTTTGACTAACATTCATTGACTTGTTATAAAATAAACAATTATAATAATCTTCAAATGTAATTTTTCGTAATGCTGATGCTTTAATTCCTTTAGCTTTTTTTACACAATTTATATTATTATATACTTTAAATGAATACATTTTTGACTTAAGTCCAACAAATTCTTCCATTATTTGCCCACACAATTCATCTTTCATATACCCAAGTTTCTTTTTATTTTTTAGTGGTATATTGTAAACATTTTCTGGTGGACAGTCTGATGTATCAAATCTATCAATGTCTTCTTTCATATGTTCATATATGTCATTAACCTTGAATTGATAAATCAATGAATCGGTATCTGTGTATAGTAATTTGGCATTATTATGTCCAAATTTCTTTAATACATATTGGTAGTGAAAGTCATATAAAAATGTTTTTGAAATATCTAAGACACAAAATCCAATGTATATAGGTTTGTTAAATTTAACATTTAATCGTTGCATTTCAATTATAACCATATTATTATCAAAAATTGTGCAACTATGAAAATTGGGTTTTGCAATTAGAGTTTGAGCTCCATATCTTCCACCCCATTTTGTTACTATCTTCACATCCTTATATTTTCGTACTGATTCAATTGTCTTTCCAAAAAATGAGTTATTCATTAATTTAAAAAAATTTTTTTCAAATTCATTTTTACTATTTTGTCTAAGCATTGTATTAAGATCTATATATGGTTTTATCCAACGAGATTGTGTAAATTTAAGAATTCTATGGATTTTTTTCAATTTCAACCCCAAATTTAAAACTTGCTTTAAATTTATATAATGTATTACATAATTTTTTTTATCATAAAAAGTAGTGAGTAATTTTTTAATTTTATTGTTTGCCATGGGTGGTACCATATGTTCAGGACATAATGGTAAATCTTTATGCGACTCAAATAGAGTTTTTGGATATTCAAGATCTACTTCAAATATATATCCATATTCAGATTCATCAGATATACATAGAATTGTATCTATATTAAAATATTCAACATTTTTAATCCACTCAAAATTTCCTGTAGGTAAGGGAGCACACATTGCATGACCATATTGGTTATTTAAATCGAAATACATTAAATAAGATGGTGGATCATTAAAATTGTAGTTATCCATATATTTATTACATGCCTTAGCATACCTATTAGCACAATGATTTATTCCACCCCTTATACCCTTTTCAATGAAAAGAATTTGATCTACATCATCCATTAATTCTAATGTTACATTAGTCATTTTTAAACAACAATCAAAGGAAAATCCAGGTGCGGTATAATAGTGTAAGCTATCCAACTTATAAGCATCAAAACAAACATTTCTAAATTTTTCAAACACATCAGCTAATAACAATACATCTGTCCTTAAATAGAGTTCAGCATATTGTTGTAAATTTGATATTTGAAAAGTATTCCAAACATTTAATGCATGTTCATAATCTTCATTGGTTATGTGTTGATCATTTAATTCATCATAAAAATCATCAATTTTAGGTAACTTAGTTTCCCTTAATATATTCCAATTACTAAAATATTCATATGGAAAAATACCTTTACGTTTTAATAAATTAAATTCATGGTCATTCTTACAATAAGCCTTTGTTATTGTTTTATCATCATCAGACAAATATGAACTTAATTTATCTAGACTACAAGCCATGAACCTATATGAGTCGAGAAATCTGTATTCTATCTTGGTACCATTAATTTTTTTCGAAAATGAAATATATTTCTCTTTATTTATAGGTAATAATTGTATAGACCCCGGAATTTCAGTGCATAAACTTTTAATTATAAAATGACTATCATAACCACTTAAGTTGTGGAAAATAATAGGTACAATATGGGAATCTTTATAATTTAGATTGCAGGCTGCATGAGCTGCTCCTCTATAAACACCAGATAAATGACAATGATCTTTTACCTTTACCTTTACGTAATTATTTTCTTCAAATGGATTTTCACATATATGACAATATTTGGATGATTCATATTCCTTTCTTTGGTTTTCTGTTAATGGAATCATACGTAATGGATTTTTAAATATACCATCTAAATTAAATGCCAATTGTTGTAATTGTAATACAAACCAGGAAATACAATTTTTACCAGTATAAGAATTGTAAAATGAAAGAGAATTATCATATGAACACTTAAAATAATATGCTACACTAAATGCCTCATGTTTTTTATATTTCTTTGTATTACTATCAATATTCAAATCATTGTATTTTATTAGTAAACTTTCAATATCACAATATAAAACGAAAGGTACTTTTTCTTTGTATTTATAATGAGAAAACTTAAGAATTTTTTCATCACCCACAGGTAATGTCATTTTTACATTGTTCATTTTTTTACAATCAAACTGGTGACTATTTAAAGAACTGATTGTTTTAAAGCGATTTAAACATCTATCACAGAAATACATTTTGTGATGGCAATATCGTGTTTGTTGACTAAGTAAACGAGACAAATCTTTTATTAAAACAAAATGAAATATGTTTTTATAATTTTGTATTTTACTTGAATCTATTTCATTATCAGACTCTTGATTTTTTTCACTGCATGAAACCATTAACAAATTTATTTTATTAATAAAATCTTTTTTTCCTAAATAGAGTGGAACGACTATTTCTTTATTATTGTTATTTTCTCTTTCTGGTTTTTCTAATGTAAAAACATTTATAGATATATTATTCATTTTCTCAAATTTTGGAATTTGTCTTAAAGTCATTGGAAATTCAATTCCATCATAATTTAATTTAGTTGAAAAATGAGGATATGAAGATGTTCGACAAGGATTTTTAGATTTTTTAGCTGGATAAAGAGCTGCAATTACACTCCATAAAAAACAATGATTATCTTTGTTTTTAACATTTAATGTTGCTTTTGTTAGTTGAACCCAACTTGGTAATTTAATACTTATACAAGTTGGTGCACTTACATTAATCGGGTCATAAGTGTTTATATGTACCTTTAATTGTATGATTTCATATAGTGCAAGGCCAGATTCCCGTTCTTGATAAGTTTCTAATTTCGATATTATTGTGTCTTTTATATTTTCATTATAAAACTTCTTTAAATTCGTATTTAAATCAATTGTTTGATTTTTTGTTGTAAAATGTTTTATATCCGTTTCACCAGTTTGTGGTTTAATGAAATTTGCAAAGAAAGTAACATTTACTTTAATAAGAGACTTTTTTAGGGCTTCTTTAATTTTTTTTGCAAAACTTCTAAACGCTTTATTAAAAAAAATATTTGGATCCTTTATATTATAATTTAAAATAGCCCCGGTTTTTAATCGATTATTGAAACAAGATTCAACATCCACCCACATTAACTGTTGTCTTAAAGTCTTTCTTTTATTCTTATTAACAAACTCTTTTTTATATCTATGTTTAAATTGCTCTTTATAATATTTAAACAAAGCTAGATGAGCTTCTAATTTTGCATAGGAAACAAATCTATTCTTTTTCTCTATGTTTTGAAAATATTTCTTAAATAATATAACACTTTTTTTTAAAAATTTGTTGAATTTTATGAATTCCTCTTCAGTCTTAATCAATTTTCCAACTTGTTTTATTTTATTAACCATCTCTTTCGTTAGTAAATCTAATGTTAAAGGATTTACTGTTGACAAATCCATTTTTGTTAATTCTACAAAGTTTAATTATATATAAATCAATTATCAATCAATTATTACAAATAAATTGTTTTACCTTATATATTGTTTATTTAAAAGTGATATTCACACAAAAAACTGTTGTACTATACTAACTAACTGTAAGTAATATTATATAAACTTGAATCTCTCTAAAAGTTAATATAATAACAATTTCTTGAATTAATTACCACTATAAATAGCTTTAACCTCCAACCCTATTTTAAATGAAAAAAAGACATGCGCATATGACTTAGTCACTATAACTATATATAACCCCCTTATATAAAAATTTTATTTCAGTTTTAGTAATTTCTTTAATTGTTAACAATATAAACAAAACGTGATGGCAACTATACCATGTACTGTTGTTGTTAGAATAACTGAACCTCAAGAATTACCAATAGAACATGCTTTAATTGTGTTAAAACACATATTCAAGTAAGTTCAACATTAAATATTTAAAACTTGTTTAATTAAATTTTTTTCTCTATTATTATTTTTTAGATATGGTGTTCGAGATATTTATGCTCGTAATGATGACACAATTTTTATTAAATTATCTTATACACCAAAAGAAGTTACTCTTATAAATAAGTTTGGTGATCTTCCAATGAAATATATGAAGAGCTGCATTGACAATGAAAATGATTTAAAGATATTTGAGAATTTAGTACGCAAATATAACTTTGGTTTAGAACCAAATGAAGATTTGGATCAAAACATTCCATCAGTTACAAATGGCTTAAATGTTATTCCAGCCATACCCCATTCTTCATCGTCTTCTTTTTCATCAAATAAATCAATCACCTCTACTAATGAAGATTTGAAAATTCAAAAAGAGAGGAGTGAAAGAAGCAAAAAAGAGGTGGCTCGTATTCTAGATGAGGAATTCTTACATCAAGGATATGATTTAATAGGTGACGATGAAGATGAATGAGAAAATAAAACATTAAATTCAGATTTTATAATTTTATTATTTATATGTAGGTTTATAAAAAATATATAAACTATAATAAAACTTATAATCGAATAAATACAGCATCTAAAATAATAAAAAAACATAAAATAAAATAAAATTTGTTTTATACCTATGTTTATTATGAAAAATACCTCTAACTAAACAGCTATCGCTGCAGCAGGTGGTGGTTGATGTCCACTATCATCAGATTCTTCATCACTATCACTGTCAAGGAATATCTCACCATAATACCCCTCATCTTCCTCGTTATTGTCTTCTTCTGGAGCGATTACATTTCCAAGCCAATCCATTATCATTAACAATCTCTCTCTTTCATCCACTTCTCTATTTCCCTGCTCTGGTGGTGGTGATGGTGGTGGTGGTGGTGGAGGTGGTTCTTCTACTTCTCGAGGTTGTTGTTGCTGATGTGGTTCTTGTATAAGAGGTTGTACTTGACTATTATTTTTAATATAATCTTGGTAATCACGACACCGAATATGATGGTGTTTCAATGAGTGAATTTGAACAAATATATCACATACACATTTAAAAAACTTTTTTTTCTTTAAATAAGGGCGCTTTCTTCTTCTACATTGTTCAATATGTCTTAAAAAATATTTAATATTAACAATATGTCCTTTATTATAGGGACACCTTTGAAATGTAGATTTCTTATTATTCATGGTAATTATAATAGTATAAACTAAGTTGACAATTAATTATGTCACCCTTTTATATATGATTATTTCATATAGTGGGTCATTTGTAGGACAATTTTTTAATTGTTCCATAATCAAATCATTTTATTCAGTGCAAAGCATGCATTTAATTTTTTACAATAATACTTCTACAAGTGTGGTTCTTTGAATTAATCTTGGTGAGACAATAAGTATTCATTTGTTCTTAAATATAACATGAAATTGATATTCAAGAGTACAATGTAAATACCTTTATTCATTAAGTGTAGACAATAATACATGAACTTGTATTAATTAAATGCAGATTATTTACACATTTTTTCTAGAATTTTAGCAACACATCCACATTGTAAAAGCCCAAAGAAACTTATTTGATATATACTGTTTAGTAATCAAAACTGATTTATATAAAAGCAGGAGAATTAAATTAATTTAAGTTAGTTTCATTCTGTTACATTAATTAAAATGTCACAAAATCATAATAATAATAATTATTCTACTAACCGATTTAAAAAATGCCCCTACAATAGGAGGCATTATGTGCGGGAGCAATATTTGCTCTCACACATAAATAAATGTCAGAGGAGGAACCCTCGCGATAATCGAAGGTTCTTCCTATGCAAATGCAATAAATTGGTGCAAATAAATTGTATGGAGAGCCACCATCTCCATTGCTACATATACCAAGATTTCCTTCGCCGAAATACCCGGGTACGGGATTTCATGCCATGGCCTGTTGAGGAGGAACCGGTAAATTGGGATGACGAGCTTCAACAGATGGAGGAAGAAGAAGCACAACGTCAACAAAATGAAAATGATGAGGCCTACAGTAGTGGAGATGATAGAAATGGTTCACCTCCTCCACCACCACCACCACCACCACCACCCCCGGCAGCTGGGGCAATGGCGGTTTATTAAATATATGCATTATAAGAAAAAAACATTTATTTAATATACATTCATAAATAAATAAAATATATTTTAATAATCCATTGTTTTATTTTTTCATAGTTAAATTGTAAATAAAAATCAAATACTCCTATTATAATAAATCTAATTCACCTTCCATACTTACATTATATTAACGATGTTTGTTAATGGGTTATATTTAGCTACTTTGTCGTGTATAATAAGACAATAGACGCTTGTGTTCGCTGGTATATCTTTATTTGTTTGAAATTCCAAACGAATGTCACACGTGCCCCCTTTTAAATTTTTGTCATTCTGTTGTCTACAATCAATGACGATTAATGGAGCAATTGTTAAAAATTTATCATATGGAATACATGGTTCCCCAGAATTCTTATAGTAAAAAGATTCTTGAAACATGCTATACATGTGATACAAAATTGAATATTTTTTTGTATCAAAATCCAAATTTAAATCGTCATAAGGGTATACATCTGAATTAATAAATAATTTTACATTTGTTAAATTACAATGATCGAAATGACTCATATTCATAGTTGCTTTATTTTTTTTGTCTGTTTGAAAACCTATGATAACATGGCGTGGTTTTTCAAGTTGACTTGAAGAAACAATATTCCATATATGATTTTTACTATTGGAAAATAGATTTGGTTGTTCAAATAACTGCCAGGAGCGATAATTCATAGTTATATCTTTACCACTTTCAACATTCTTTAATAATTTAAGTTGTTGTTCTGTAGATACTTCTATATGTGGTATTTTAAAAACTATTCGATTTATTTCAATTTTAGGTATTTCATTAGGGTCTGTTGTTATTGTTGCATTTAAATCTGTTGATGCCCGCAATAATACAAGTTCTTGTTTAATATTGATTAATATTTTTTTATAATCCTCACAGAAACCAAATAAATTTTTTAAAGGTAAACAAATGTTAAAATGTCCAGTTGTATCAATTATATTAGGGTAGTTGAAATGATTCCAACTAGTATGTTCATATCGGTCAGTATCATTTTTTGTAAAAGAAATGTAACCTTTTAAAGTGGTAGTAATACCAACATTTCTACACCTATCAACAACTTTTCCTCCAATTTCATATCTTGCTTCATCAAACATAAAGGCAACACCATTATTTATAAATTTAATTGTATTACTTACTGTATTATCTTGATTAACAATTTTACCTTCAATTAATATAAAACTTTCAGATGGTAATGTATATATATTTTGTGTTTGAATTGGAAACCTTATTTCATCCGATAAAGATATTTTTGAGCTGGAATATGGATAGTAAGAATGAAATTGCTTCGATGTAATAGTATCATCATTATAGAGCTCTTGTCCAATATGTAAAATAGAACTCATTTTTTAAATTTTAATTTAGAACTTTAAACCCTAAAGATTGAAGAAATTGTTTATTTTCAGATGTTAATCTCATTACATTCACTTTCTTACTAAAGTTTTTAATGTTCATTTTCTTATTTATAGTATTTTTATTGATATTTTCATAAGAAGAAACAATAAATGAATTAGACCTATTATATCTAAAAACCATCACGAATTTACTATTTATTTAGAATAGATTTTAAATGTAACCTTATTGTGATCAATTCACCATTAAAATTAATTAAATTGCCACTTTGGTCAACTATTTTAACTATAATCTCATCTATATAGTTTGTATTGATTGGTAAATAAATTAAGGTAGTGGGGGAATTTACTATTTTTTCACCTGGAACAACAAGTGGGTAAAATGTATGTAATATGTGAGTCTCTTTATTATCAGCATGTGAATTTTTTACTAAAGAACAATCAATACAAATTGCATTCACATTTGAAATATTAATTGGATTTTCTGATATATGCTTAATACCAGCATAATAATTTTTTTTTTTAAATCCTAATAAAGAACCAATTGAATGTTCTTCATCAAAATGAATATTGTAAACCGATTTAATTTCACAATGTAATGTATTTAGATTTGCTTTAATAGATAACAAATAATCTTTCTCATTCTTTTCTACTATCTTTTTCCTCTCTTTTTCTATAAAATGTGCAATATCTTTTATTTCATACAATCCAGGATCAATTGCTATTTCATAGATTTTATTGGTATGTGTAAATTTCTTTTCTAATGTAGGTATAGAGAAATGAAATTTGTTATTCTCTTTAGTAACATTATTAATTGTATGATAACTAATAAAATCAACTAAAGCCACAACATTTATATCTGATTCATTTAATATTAAAGGTGGTGAGAATTTACAACTTAAAATTGATGAACGATCTGAGAGTAAAATTATATGATCATTCATTATGATTAAAAACGAACAATGTTCACATACCAACAACACCAACATTAATGATTTGATTTTATTAAAAATTCTTTTTTATATATGGTTTTAAACCTAAAATTGATTATAAAAATATTTAAAATTAAAAGATATTGAATATTTATTAAAATTTTATTGGTAAACAAGTTAAACTACAAAATATGTAAACTTTCAATTTTGCTTTTCAACTTTTGCTTTATCAGATGAACCAAATCCATTATCACCTCGTTTTTGAAAGGGGCCTTGTCCAACACGCTCCATAACATATGGGATGATATTTTTCTCCAAAATTAATTGAGCAATTTTATCACCTCTATTAAAATATGCTCTTGTTTTTCCATGATTGTACAATAAAACCTTAATATTTCCTGTATAATCTCTATCAATAACACCAGCACCAACTTCTATACCCATATTTAATGAATGGCCGGAACGGGATGCAATTCTACCATAACAACCATAAGGAAGTTGAACTTTTATTAATATATCGATTAATTCACGAGCACCTGGGTCAATAGTAAAATCCATGGGTGTTATTAAATCAAATCCAGCACTTAATATACTAGCTCTCGTTGGTGAGAAAGCCATTTCTGATACTCTCACAATATGTAATAATGGGTCTTCAGTTGTTCTACTAGTTGTCATGTTTTTTTTTTTAATTTATATTTAAAATACCTTAAATAAAAACTATAATAAAAAAATAAATTTAAAATCGAATTATAACTTACGAGAAATATTTCTTGGTATATAATTTCAGATAATTCTTATATGTATATATTGAATTCTTAATTAAACTGAAAAAAATTTCAAACTGTAATGAATAGAACCATTAAAAAATTATATATCATTTAAATAACACCCCCCCTCCTCTTAAATTAAATGTCACAGATTTCTTATGCGCATAATTTAAATTTAAATTTAAATATCATGGTGTTCTAAAACAAAAATGGAAAGATGTTCTATGTTATTTCTACAGAATTATTTAAATGATCTCATTAGCCTAGTGGTAAATGTAATGTATTTGTAGGTAAGTAGCATTGATATAGCACAGGTTCGAATCGCGCTGCAGTCACTAGATAATGTTGGTCACTTTTTACTAAATAAATATTTCAATAAATACCCAAAATTACTAATTAACTAATCAATCAATCAATCAATTCTCCAATAGCCCAGCCCAGCCTAGCCTGGCCCGGCCCAGCCCAGCCTGATCCATACCGAAATAAATTCGATTATTGTATATGTACAAGAAAAATCAATTTTTCACTAGTGACATCTATTGGTAAAATGTTACACTAGTTTCTAGTTTTCCTTTTTAAATTTCTATCCATCACCAACACCTTTTCTTAAATCTCTTCTACAATACTCTGGAGATGACCAGCCTACCCTGGCCTTGGCTGGATAAGTCTTGTATGCGTACGTGCGTGTGTGTGTGCGTGCGCGCCTATGTGTCCATCACCAACAAGGAAAACATCCCTCATACCCATACCGTGATGAATGCGTGTGTACGCGCGCGTGCTCATATACAAGACTTCTTCTGCAGCGCACCTCTTGAAGAAGTTCTTCTACTTTTTCTTGGTGGACCGTCTCCTTCTGGAGATCATCCCCCTACCACACCCTTATTGAATGGGCCCTGAGGATGGATACATGCCATCACATGTGACTAGGAATGTCTTACCGTGTACAAGACTTCTTTTGCACTTCTTGTAGAAATTCTTGTAGGACCTTCTGGAGACCCCCCTATTGGATGGTCTCTGCTGATGGTATGTGCCATCAGAAGCGCCATCGTGTCACAGTATCACCCCAAGATAACTACTGTAGATGTCAGTATTTTTCAACCCTTGACCTCGTATCGGGATTCCATCAAATAGAATTAGATGAAAAAGATATTCAAAAAACCGCATTCAATACAGAAGGAGGACATTATGAATTTTTAAGAATGCCTTTCGGGTTGAAAAATGCTCCTGCTACATTTCAGCGAGTCATGGACAACATCCTTAGGGGTATCCAAAATGAGAAATGTCTCGTCTACATGGACGACATAATCATTTTTAGTACCAGCCTACAAGAACATGTCGATAGGCTAAGAGAGGTATTTGAACGGCTTAGACAAGCCAACCTGAAAATACAGTTAGATAAATCAGAATTTCTAAAAAAGGAGGTAGCTTACCTAGGGCATATTGTCACACCAGATGGGGTTAAACCAAACCCAGACAAAATCAAAGCAATAATGAACTTTCCAATACCTAAGACTAACAAGCAATAAAAAAGCTTTTTAGGGTTATTAGGATATTATCGCAAATTCATAAAGGATTTCGCTAAAATCACGAAACCCTTAACTCGTTGTTTAAAAAAAGGGGCGAAAATCGATTATAATAACGAAGAATATAAAAATAGCTTTAATTTTTGCAAAAATTTGCTCACCAATGAACCTGTATTACAGTACCCCGACTTCGAGAAACCTTTCATACTTACGACAGACGCGAGCAATTACGCAATCGGCGCCGTCTTATCTCAAGGAAAAGTTGGATCTGATCTACCGGTCGCCTATGCTAGCAGAACATTAAATACAAGCGAGACCAATTACTCCACTATAGAAAAAGAGTTACTAGCAATAGTATGGGCAATCAAGTATTTCAGACCCTACTTGTACGGGCGCAAATTTCAAATAGTAACAGATCATAGACCTCTAGTGTGGCTATTTTCATTAAAAGAGCCAAATTCTAAATTAGTTAGGTGGCGGCTCAAGCTAGAGGAATACAACTATGAAATTGTATACAAGAAAGGTTGTATAAACAAAAACGCCGATGCATTATCTCGAATAGAACTGAACGTTATAGAGGACAAACCGCCTATATTCGATTATATGAAACGATTCAATGAACAAATCGCGGTACCAGGGCACTCTCACGAAGAAACCGAATCTATTATCGTAGAACCAGATTTAGAAATTAACGAACTTTCCGATGAAGAAGACAGTAATACAGTACATTCAAACGCAGAAAGCCCAATAATAGGTATCCCAATCTCCGATAAATCTCTTAACGTCGGTACTAACCAAATCGTAATAACCGAAGTAAATCACTCACCAGCACCGGTATCTACAAAAATACTATTCACTAACAAACAAAGATTGGAAGTCCAAATATCAAAAGAAAACTATGAAAAGGAATTCATAACATTTGTTAAAGAATACGTCGTCCCTAATGTTACATACTACTTATATTTTCACAACGATAGTTTATACCCCAAATTAAGTACGGTTCTACAAAAACATTTTAAACATTCACAAATAAAAATGTTAAAATGCACAACCATGCTAACAGACGTCGAAAACGACGAAGAAATTATCGAAACCATACAGCTCTATCATGAAGGAAAAACCAATCATAGGGGCATCGATGAAACAGAGACACAATTAAAGAAAAAATTTTACTGGCCAAACCAAAGACGCTCAATACAAACATATATTAATAATTGCGTTGTCTGTCTAAGAACAAAATACGATCGAAATCCACCTAAATTACAACATAACATTACCCCCACACCCAGTAAACCATTCGAAATATTGCACATCGATAGTATATCGCTAGAAAAATCAAAATTTTTAACAATAATCGATGCATTTTCAAAATATGCACAAGCATACAAACTAGATTCGGCACAAGCAATCGAAGTAGCCAATAAGCTGATTGGTTACTTTAGCCATCATGGTACCCCTAAACAGATAGTTTCAGACAACGGAGGTGAATTTAACAACTCGGTAATTAAAGATCTCTTAATGTTGTATAAAATCAATCTACACTTTATAAGTTCACAACACCCAGATTCTAATGGGATAGTAGAACGATTCCACTCGACATTAATAGAACACCTACGACTATTAAACAACCAGACAGAGTACAAAAACGACTCAATAGACATTAAGGTCAAATATGCCATTATAGCATATAACAGTACTAATCATTCGAGTACAAAAATTAAACCATTTGAAATTATAAGCGGTCACATAGAATCCGAAGACCCATTAAACATTGACTTAAACAAAAACTTAATAACAAATTATATTGCGACACACAAAGACAAAGTAAAAATCTTATGCGAAAAGATCAACACAGGACTAAACTCACGAAAAGAAAAATATATAGCAAAAGCGAATGAGAAAAGAGAAGATTTAGCGTTAGACCAAATCCCACCTGTAGTATACGTAAAAAACAAACAGAAACAAGCGAAAACTAAAGACAGATATAAAAAAGAAACCATTAAAACAAAAAACCCAATAACGAAAACAGCTAAAATTAACAAAACTCATTATCATACCATTGACAAAATTCATCTTTCTAACATAAAACGACCTAGAAAACAGACTTACGAATTTAAAAACATTTCAGGGCAATCCCAGGAACCAAAACAGAAATCCGGAACATTACACACAACCTAGGAATAATCAACATTAACTTAGGAACAGCGAAACTACAACGCAGTGAGCATACATTTGTTCATTTTTACGACATAAAGCCATTACTAGACGAATTCAGTAATCTAAAAAATAGGTACACAGAACTACAAACCGTGTCAACTGATAACATCAATAATATCGCGTTCGAACTTGAAAACTACACTAGAATAATCATTTATCTCTTTAACAGTATTGATACTAAACTCAATAATATAATAATTACAAACAATAATACCAGATACAAACGCGCATTAATTAATGGCCTGGGAAGCATGATTAAAGCCGTTACTGGCAATTTAGATTATGAAGACGGTGAGAAAATTTATAAAATTCTAAATCATTTGAAATCCAACCAATTTAATTTAATATTAGCTAATCAATATTCAATAAATAACGAAATGATCAAAAACTTTAACAACACCGTACAAAACATACGCCATAACGAATTACTATTAAAATCTAGAATAATACAAATCAAATACGCACTCAAAGAACAATCCCAATCAATGGATGTCTTATTGATGAAAGACATTCACCACCAATTAATTATTTGTTTAAATACAATCTTAGCTGTCGTCAGAGATATTGAAAATTCCTTAACATTTTGCAAATTAAAAACGCTCCACCCTAGCATCATAAGAACGAACGACCTTACACAAGAACTACATAAAATATCCACGCACTATAGAGAACAATTACCAATTTCATTAGATACTATCAACATATTCGAATACCAAGAAATTATTAAAGTACGATGTCATATTGAACACTTCAAGATTCATTACCTACTTTCAATTCCCATAAATTATGAAACCGAATACAATCTCCACGAACTAATCCCCATTCCAACAAAAACCCAAACAGAATTTGTGTCAGTAATCCCTAGCACCAATTACGTATTAAAAACTAATAATAACAAATTTATACCTTTAAAAGATATTTGCATTAAAAGAAAAGTTTACCAATGTCCAAACTACTTACAAACGTACCAAGAAATTCCATGCGAAAAACAAGTGATTCTCGAAAACAACTCCACAAAATGTAAATTTATGAAACTAAACGTAATTAATAGTCACATCGAAATCTTACCACAAATAAACCAGTACCTAGCCGTACTACCTACCGAAGAAAACATCGAAATCAAATGCGATAAAGAATCGGAAATCAATAAATTAACTGGAATATACCTCATAAAGAGAGACGCCTGTCATCTATTTTTTAATTCTCAAGAACTAGTGTATCTGGAACAGACATATGGAAAACCACTCATCGTTAGCTTCGCAAATCCACAATTTCATGCAACGCAAACCCAAGAATTCGAAATCAACCTTAACGACGTAGGACTCAAACAGATTCATCTATTGCAACCAAAACCAATAGAAGATATCCCGATAAATTTCCACATCCCCAGCATCTGGACCGGAATCTTATACATAATAGTTTTAAGTGCAGTGATAACTTTAATTATAAAGTGGAAAGGCCTTAAAGTAAAAAAGTGGCGTGCCAAAAATTCAACAGAAAACAACGAACCCAAAAATTCCGAAAACCATCAAAATAAGAAGCTTCCAGGGCAAGCTTCTTTCTAACAAGGGAGGAGTTACCTATCGGTTTACAGACTTTCTCAGTATAATTCTAATAACCTCTTTACTTATCACGTACAACTGTTTTTGCATGTTTTACAGGTGTAAGCAGATAATGTGTCGTTTAGCGAGAAGCATCTCCACTAAACGCATATGTAGCATTTTCATAATTATGATGTTAATTATTCATTTTCCTATTATACAGTTTCAGTTCAGAATTGTCTTTCGACTTGTAACTATCTTATTAGTAATTGTCTAATAAAGAATTATAATTGCATTTTATAATAAATTTACTTTTTAAAAATAATTATTCCGAGTCGAGGAAGTTAAGTTACATACGTAAATAAGATGACGAATGTTCACGTGTAGTGAGCATTATTTAATTTGATATTTATTTAACATCTGAATAACGGTATTTTTTTTATAATTGCAAGTGCATTTCCTATACCTACACGTGTCATATTAATTGATATTCATTTAACCTTTGCAAATATTATTTTCAGTATTTAACTAATAACGCCATCTATTACAGATTGCTCAAACTTTATTTTCAAAAATAACAGCCTTTTTGGCGAATTTTTTTTTACACAGGAGAAGATCTTCAACAGGAGAAACTTTTTTATAGGGGTAGGGATTGGGGCTATTGGTTGGATGTAATCAAGAGTGTCGCACTTCCATCGCGTCCTCTTTTTCGTTCCGGCGTGGCTTTGCGTCTTCCACGTATGGTGCTCCAGAACGTGCTTAAGGGGGTTTCCAAGCCCACCTTCATGTGTGCTTTGAGGGCGGAGAACGAGCGCATTTTCCCTGACGCTTCATGCGTCACCGCGGTAGGTCTTTTAGGCACTTCCGGTATAACCACTAACGTTATCTTGGAACTGCACCATTCTGTTCGTAATCGAATCATTGCGGAGGGGAACTCAGTTACTGTCTTTGGCCGTCGTCATAGGATCGTGGACTATGTGCGGGTGTTGCGGTGTCCACATTGTCTCTCATTTGGCCATGGGGTTGATGGTTGCCAGCAGAAAAAGAGGGGTAGTCCCCCTCGTTGCCGTCGTTGTGCTGGGCAACATGATTCTTCGAGATGTGGCTCGACCAGGCCGATGCCGTTATGCCATAATTGCACCCGTCATCCAGGGATGTCCCGCGATTCGATGAATCATTTTGGTGACAGAAACAAGTGCCCATTGTACCTCCAATCTTTCCAACTGCAGTTGGATCTCATCGATTACGGGCAGTTTGACTCCAATAACAGTGCCGCGAGTCTACCCTTGCTGTCATCTTCTCGCACTTAAACTTGTTCTCCCCCTTGTGTCCCCTTTTCTCTAATTTCGGCTTTGCCCTTTTGTTTCTTGTGTCTTTGGACCACTCGGTCCTTCTTTTTCATCTTGCCTCTTCTATTCGCTCTTACTGAAAACAACTACTGTTGTTTTGGTGGGCGGCATGGACGAATTTCCCTTTGTCTCCATTTTGTTTTTTATTGTTTTGTCTTTTGCGGGTTGTTTTCTGTCTTGTTCCTAAGACAACCCGGTCGGACATGCGCTGTTTCGGCCCACCTTTTCTGCTTCCCAGCGAGGGAGAATTTTTCACGGTCAATTGACGACTGACGACCAGTATTGTAAAATTTCCATCACGCGATCGGACGTTTTTGCTTTTTCTTTTACTTAAAACTGTTTACTTTAAACCTTTTCCTTTTTTCTCATTACATTAATCACCTTTTGCACGTACTAATTGCTTGTGGGCTTTGCCAATTGTTATTAGTGCTAATTAGTGCTTTTTTTTGGTGCGTTGTGCATACTATTTTCGGCATTTTGCCTCTTTGTTCGCCTAATCCGCAAAGGAGGCGCCGTCGAGACGCCGAAGACGCCTTCCAAGGATTAATTAATTGGATTCACTTTGTCAACAGTTAAAGTAACTGTTGTATTTCTCTTTACTTGCCTTATTTGCCTTTTATTTGCTTGTTATTTGCCGTTTATGCACTCTATTGCTTACTGCGCTATTGAACTGTTATATTTTTTGGGCTATCGGGGTAAGGTAGTTTAGTTTTTACTCCGCGGCGGCAACCAACCCGCGAAAAACGGCCGACCCAACGTGGAAATAAGAGTTCCTTGTTTTAGATAACTTTGTTACGATGGACCAGCTTAGAAAAAGTTATGTAGACAGTGTAATTGTTCAATCAGATATATGCTGGAATATATATCGTCGGTATGCTCAAACGGTTAAGGGCGATTTAATAATAATGAATAAAAGTCATGGAGTTGATTACCTTCCGGTTAAAATTAATCCTGTATTGTGTGGCGTGTTTTCCTCGCCAGGGGAGGATTTTCTCGAGCGCCAGGTGTTTTTAGGCCGAAAACACCAACCTGTATCGCGAGTTTCTCTCAGTGGGGAGAGTTTCTGACCAGGGGTCGAAATAAAAGACGGAATCGCATTTTATTACATGTATTTATTAAATAAAATAAATTAATGACTTTACTATTTCGCGTTTTATAAATTTAAATAACGAACAAAATTATACAATGAATTATTTAGATTTACAGAGGCAAAATGCAAAATATATATGAGGAACACAATATAAAAATACAACGTTTAAAAATACAAATTACAACCATTAATATTAATTAATTCTTTACAATAATCAAATATAACTAAATCAAATCGAATCAATATAAATAAACGGACCAATAAAATTCTGTCTGAATTTTGGTGCTCGAAACAAAATCTCTATGAAAATAAAATCTGTACTATACTAAATTCTATTCTAAAAGTCTTGTACAAGAGTTTATATATCGAGAAAAATCGAGAGGGATTTTGAGTACGCGCAAAGAGGAAAAATTCCACGAAACCTCTAAATCTTAGAGGTAGGGGTACTATTAGGACAATTACTGTACTTAGTGTAATTAGAGGAAATTAATTACACTAAGACTGGATGCAACTAATGACAAATAAAATCCTGAAAGAAGCAAAATAAAAATAGAAACAAATTGGGGATTTTAATGTAAAAAGTAATTAAATGAAAACACGTGCTATGGAGGGACTCAATTGAGACAATGAGTGTAATTAGAGGACGCTAATTACACTCGGAATAAATGAAAAGAAAAGATAAATGAATTCAAGACAAAAATGCAAAATGAAATAAAATCTTGTCCGAAGAAATGCAAGTAGAAGGACAAAGAGAGTTCTAGCGCGCTTCCGGTCTCTGGTGTGTAATTTAGGGATTTAGTTATTAGGTGTTGGTAGTACAGGGTGTTGTTTGTGTTGGTAGCACTGGTTGGGGGGAGGAGTGATGGGATGTTGAAATTGGGGGGGTGGGGGATGTAGGTGGAGTCTAAAGAGGGGGCAGAACGGTAGGAAGGCAGAAAGGCATATGGAAGCAGGAAGGCAGAGGGGGGAAGGAAGGCAAAAAGACAGAACTGCTGTTGCAGGATTTAACAAGTGTTGACAAGTCTGATGATGACGTCAGGTTAATAATACGTTACAGCGTTTTAGACAGAGTGTGTTATCATATGTATAACATTGTATAAGTGACCAGGGTTGCCATTTTAGCGCTTTTAGCACCAAACTGGTGCTTTTTCAATGTTTGTCGCGCGAAAAAATAGGTCTTTGCGCCTAGCGCATTGTTTAGTGCATTTTGAAACACAGTTAACGCATTTATGGTGCTTTAAAATATTTGCAAACATATTGCACAAAGTTAGTTACCATGTTTTGTTGGTTGCTGATATATTGAACAGAGTAGAGATCTTACACTCTAAAACTTTTGTCTCACTTACTCTTACAATATATTTCATGTTATATTTCATTTTTGTCTGTTCACTTGCGCTGCGCTCTGTTCCTGAAAGTCAAACTGACATTATCTATCAGACTGACATCTGACATTATCCCATTTACAGAATTCAGTTGACGACAGGCGATTTGGTCGAATTACGAATTGTAGTGTTGTACATACCTATATATAATTGTATATTATTTATTATCTAAAATTCATTCTCAATCGTATATTCAATTAGAATAAAATCTTCAAAGGTAGGATACATGTTATATTATTCTTAAAATTACTCTGTACCTGTTTTTACAAATTTCTAGATAACATGGATCGACAGAAACTGTACACTCAAAAATACAGAAAAGACTGGGAAAATATCGATTTGTTTAAGGGATGGTTAGCTCCTGTTAATGAGGATTCAAAAAAAGCCTATTGCAAATATTGCAAATCATCGATGTTTGCAAAGTTTTCGGATATTAAAAGACATGCTAATACACCTAAGCATAAGTCGAACTCGAAACCGTATAATAGGTCAGTGCAAAAAACCATTGATTTTGGTGCAAGAGATTCAGAAATAATGGAAAATTGTGTTATCCAGTCAAAATTGGCTATGTTTGTAGCTGTTCATACAGCCATTCGCTCAGTGGATCATATATCGAACATATGTAAATCAATTGGAAATTTATCATACAAAATGCATCGTACAAAATTTACGGCAATCATTACGAATGTCATTGGAGAACATTTTATCTCAAAGTTATGCAGCGACATTCGTCTAAGTGGAAAATTTGGTTTGTTACTCGATGAATCTACTGATTTAACCGATTTAAAAATGTTGGGCGTAGTCATTCGGTATTTTTCGAATAAGCAAAATAGAGTCGTGTGTACTTTTTTGGGTCTGATTAATATAAAGTCCGGAACAGCAACAGACATTACTGATGCCTTAATAGAATATTTGGAGCATTTGAATATTGATGTTCAATTATTAATTGGAATTGGAAGCGACAATGCTTCGGTAATGACAGGACATATAAATGGCGTGGTTGAAATAATTAAAAGAAGATGCAATCTACCTAATATAACATTAGTCAGGTGTGTGTGCCATTCTATACAATTGGCTGTCCAAAAAGCGACAGAGGTCACTCTACCTCGAAATATTGAATTTTTAATTCGAGAAACGCATAATTGGTTTTGGCATTCGACTATGAGACAGCTTAAGTACAAAGAGTTATATGCTCTCTTGAATTTTGAGGCTACGCCTTTAAAAATATTAAAATCGAGTGATACAAGGTGGATCTCAATGGAACCAGCTGTGACCCGAATTTTGTCACAATGGACGGAATTAAAGTGCCATTTTGAAATTGCAAGATTGCAGGACAATTGCTACACGGCGGAAGTGTTGTACCAAATGTACAAAGACGAGCAAAATTTACTTTACTTAAAGTTTTTGATGCCAGTGTTGAGCGACGTTCAGGCCGTGAATAAATTTTTTGAAAGTGATCGCGTAGATCCAACAAAATTATACAGCTCGTTGGAAAATCTGATAAAAAAACTTAACGAATAAAGTGCTCAATCCATCAGCGCACAAGACGTTTAACTACTTGATCGATAAAGTTAAGGATCGGTTAAATCCGAAGGCAAATTTTGGGTTTTATTTTGAAAATGCCTGCCAACAGTCAACACTGAATCCTGAAGAAATTTCAATGATCCGAAAAAGGTGCCAGGAATTTTTAATAAAACTTATAGAACAATTGCAAGCCAGATTGCCGAACAATCTGACACTTTTAGAAGGTATGTCGGTTGTAAGTGTGCACGAAGCACTACGGTATTATAACCAGAAGCGGAGCATTTTAGAACTGTGTCGGCAAATGTATTCGGATCCCATTTTGATCCAAAAAATTGAGGATCAGTGGAGAAATTTAAATTTCATAAAATGGAATCAAACTACTGAAACAGAAGCATTTTGGCAAGAAGTGATTAAATATAAAGACGCTGCAAATGAAAATTCGTTCAAAGACTTATGCGATTTAGTCAAAGGAGTGCTTTCATTACCACATTCCAATGCTGCAGTAGAACGAGTTTTTAGTCATATGGGATACTTTAAAAATAAACTTCGAAATCATATGTCTGTGAAGACCGTAAATGCTCTTCTTCACATTAAATTTGGACTACTACAAAGTGAAGCTTGCTGCGACAATTACGTTTTGCCAGATGAGGTGTTACGAAAAAGTGGCACTTCCTCAGTATATGGCAACGGTAGTGGCACCAGTGGAAATGGAGAAGGAGAAGGCAATGAAGAACATCTAGACGAGGAAGAATTAGATGTTATATTCAAATTCAATTTTAACAAAGGTTTATAAAGTGTTTAAAGTTTAAAAATGATTTATATCCTGTTTAATTCATTTGTAGGAAAGTTATATTTATTTCTAACACGTTATCTAACACATTTACTAATAAATGTTTATTTTGCTGTAAAAATTTGTTTATTATCACAAAAGTTACTTATTGTACATCCAAGGCCCTATTTAACGCTTTCTGGTGCCTTTTCCTAATATAAAATTATGGTGCGTCTTTACGCACTTATTACGCATTTATTACGTCTTTATAATCCTGGCAACCCTGTAAGTGACCGCATCCTGTAGCAAGAGATATGACACCATATACACACATATAGGTGCGGTATGTGTTAAATATATTTATTTACGTATCTATAATTTTTATTCGTAATGAATATATAAAAAAGAGATAAAATATTTCTATTTGTATCTATACATATGTATATATAAATACTTCTGCAATTTTCTCATTTCTTATTCTATATAATGCTGTTCGGGTTTGAACAACATATGTATATAGTATCTTCCTATTAGAATTTAAAAAAAAATGACCAAAAACATAATAAGATTATTATTAATAACATTTGTGTTTGAAATTAATGTAATTTTTGTCCACTGTCAAGTAAATGATTTGGCAATTATCGAAAATTTTAAGTTAATGGGATACTTAGATATAGGAAATTCTAGTGAATCTCTCAGTGACTCTCAAATTGATTTACAAGAAGCTATAGTAAATTTGGAAGATTTCTATAGGTTAGATGGCAATGGCACTTTAACAGAAAAATTGGCTTCATTTATTAATAGGCCGCAGTGTGGTGTAATTGATAATGCCTTTACAGTCTTACCAAATAAATGGAATAAAACTGAAATTAAATGGTTTTTCTCACGAGCAAATATTACTACAAAAAACATTGCTGTGAAAGCTTTCAGAAATTGGTCTGATGTTTCGAATTTGAGATTTAAATATTCTTTAACAAACCCGGATATTTTAATTTCCTTTCCAAGTGGATTAAGATATCACCGAAATAGTTATCGATGTCGGGGTAGTGATTGGGATGATAATTGTGGTTTTCCATTTGATGGGCCTGGAGGTACTTTAGCACATGCATTTTTCCCTGATAATAAAAAATGTACAGAAATACACATTGATCTTAGTGAAGATTGGAATTTTGAAATTGAAAATGAAACTATAAATTATTACGACTCTCAAGAAAAAATAAGTCTCTTAAGTGTTCTAATTCATGAAATTGGCCATTCCTTAGGTTTAGGACATTCATCAAATCCTCACGCAATAATGTATCGGTTTTATGAAAACAATAAAGTTGAATTGACTAATGATGATAAATTAGCTGTTCAAGCTATGTATGGTATACCAGTTGTACCTACTTCTAAGTCCTCTACAATAATAACTACTAGAATTATTACTCCCTCAACTAAAAAAATTACTGATACCACTACAATATCTAACGATAATAATATGGTAACTTTATCAAATTCTCCAGATACTAATAAAAGTCAGTTCTTAGATCTATGTAAAGTTAAAGTTCCTGCGCAAATGTCGATCACTTCTAGTAAACATTTGTATGTAATTAATAATGAATTAGTATGGATTTTATCCTTTGGAAATGATAGAGATAATAACCAATTTGTTCGACCTATTAATATAAAAGAATATTTGCATAATATCAATTTTTCGCATTTATTACAATTAAAAAATGGAGATATATTATTAATACACGGAAAAACCTTTTCAATAATTGAGTTTCCTAGTTTATTACCTAAAACTGACTTTACAAATAAATCCATAAATTTATTTGGTATCTTCAATCAAAGTAATATTAATGCAATATTTGCTACCTATTCTGGGAAAATTTTAATTTTCAACGACATTTATTATTATACTGAAATAAACGATTGTACTTTAAAAAAAGAAAGGCATGGATTGATTACGGATGCGTTTCCTGCAGTACCTGTAAACATTGATAATGCCTTCCTTTATATAAATGGAAATTTATATTTTTTTAAAAACCCTATTTGAATTCAATGAGTTTAGTAATAAATTATTAAGAGCTTTTCACATTTCATGGGATCAGTTTGATATTCACTGTCCCAGTGAAAATATATTTACAAAACTTAACAAATTGCTGAACTGTTTAAAAAATTACTTATCATAAGTTTGAAAATTAGTGATAAAGTGTGAACATAGTGTTAAAGCAAAATCTCTTAAATAATGTAAGTAATGACGCCGGTATTTGGTGTTAATGTTTGGTGTAGAAATTTGTTTGGATGATTTCAGACATTGAGGAATAAATATAATGTATTATGACAATTAATATTGCAATAAATTTTTTATGAACATTTTTTGTTTTATTTTGCCATTTAAGAAACTCATTCAATATGTTAAATAAAGAATCTCTTCCTGATAACACACTTTTTGACATACACACACAGTGATGCGTATGTAAAACAGGATGAATGGTTTCTGATAAGAGAAGGATGTGGTAAATTGATGAGAAATAATTTTTAACAGGATATCTGTGTGTGACGCTTACCTAAGAAAACCAAGTTCCCTTTCGTGAGCACATTTATTAGTTCATTGGTTTCGCATTTTTCCTTTTTGGTTTTACTAATTAACCATATATTTTTTTTAATTTTGATATCGTACATTAAATATTATGTCATATATTTTACTTATTGCCCCCACTTTTATTTTGCTATAAATAAGGCTGTAAAGTGGCTCATGACGATCACATAATTTCGATTAATCCAACGTGATAGTGTCACGCACTTTCTTCAGTTACTCTCTTGCGCGACAAAGCTCCGACTAGGAATTGTGGTTCGTTTAAAATTGCAATAATGCCAAAAGGGCGCCACTAGTTTATATAACACTTAAACTAGAAAGAGCAACAATAGAGTAACTAAACTAAGAACAACCGACGAAAGAAATACCCGAACGTTAAGATAATTTGGTAAGGTCACAAATTAAACAGCCCAATATACACAAAAGAAATAATGAGTTTAATAATTCTAATGTAAACATATAAAATAAATCGTATCACGGTACGCCAATAATATCAAACGAATGAAATCAAATTCAATTTGATAACTAATCGTACGTACGACGTTCAACTTATGTAAACTTATTACTTAACTTAACTTACATCTAAAGAAATAACTAAATAAAGATAGAAGCGTACACAGCAAGAACGTACACAAAAAGTGCACCAAAATGTAGTGACTGAAGGTCAACTACGAACTCTTAAAACTAACATAAAAAGGGGTACCGATCAGACGGAACGGTACTTAAACAATAATGAACTTAAAAATAACTTAAAAACTACACTTAGCTGTACAACTCAGCTTGAGAAGGAGTGCATGGACTTAAAAGGGAATGTGAAACGCCGAGACGTCGTCCGAGATTGCAATGTGTTAAAAAGGGCTCCAACTCCACCCTGTCTCCTTTCAATGGATGTTGTACGCCAAATACTTATACGTTACACTAATTGTACTATTTAGAAAAACTTCCAGAAAAACTATCCATAAAAACCCTACAAATATAAACGACAAGTTACTTTAATTATTCTCCACACAAATTGTTACTAACCTCTCTGCGAGGGTCCACAAAACACAATGGTGTATATATACAAATATAAACAATGTACAATTTGTACAAACGCCGAAATGAATGGCCTAAAATGGAAGAGAAAGAATTTGTTAAGAAAATGTTCACATGTTCAGACAATGACTTACTTGATTAAATTTTACCCCATAAAAATGGTCAAACTCAACAAAAACTTATCCACTCAATTGGACAATCAAAATAACGCAAAAACATAGAGTTTTTAATAGATAAACGCACAAAATTAATCCGCTTAAAAGCGATGATTGTGGAAATCACTTAAGTACGTGTTATCTCTTCTAATCAATTAACGCCATTGTCTTATGACGGAAAACAAGGTACCAACATAGCTGTCTGAACATGGTAACAAATTCCAAACTCCTACTCATCAAAATGTATTCAAAACGTCACCAAAATACAGAGAATAATCAAAATAGCACATCGAACCTAAAACTAGCCCTATTCTAAATTAAATCCTAAATAATCGCAAATGCGAAACCTAAACTAGGGATAATTATTTACAATGAGGTCCGTTGTCACTCCTTGATTGTCAAAATTAGTGTCAAAACAATCATGTAAACAATAGCGAAAATTCGCCCCTGACAATAGTTTATGATTATTTTAATTACTTATAGTTGCTAGTAAGAACCATTTCATAAGAAATTGTATAAAAATATATTTACATTAAGTGAAAAAAATAAAGTAAGCTTAAAAATATAGATTATATTTAATTGTTTAATTAGTTTTCCATAATATTTTTTAGATGGATTTAGAATCGGTAAATGCTTTTGCCGCATGTGAATTCAAGCTTCAAAATTTAGAGGACTTATCTCATGATTTGCCATATGAAATATACAGTATAAAATTAATAAACGGTAAATTTGGATTAGTACCTCTGGTAGAGCTCAAGAATTCGGTTGTCTTCTTGCCTAAACGCATGCTGCCGAAAATTAAAGAAAATATAAAACACTTCAAACCAAGAGAATACACCATCACCTACACCGGACACTAAAAAATCATGGGAAAAGAAAAAGCCACAACAACATATGTGTTCGGAAGAACTGACGCGGCATCAACCGCCAATTCTTCATCAGCATCTTATTCCGCCGGTGTATCTACTGCAACCGAACAGTGAGTACGCTAGTAAGCGTGCCAAAGAGGCATTTTTTATTATTATTATTCCATATATCAGTTTAACTAGCAATAGAAATTAAGTGCTTATTGTATAACGATTGCACAACAGCAATCTATAATATGGAAACTGATATAATAGCACAAAGTGTATATTTTAGCTGTACTAAAAGAAACCTATTCGCTTCTATTATTAAGTAAACACAATAAATCTATAACAACAATTATAGAATTTCAAAAACATGTTTCGAAAATTATATTTTTGCTTAATAAATTCTTGCATAAATGTGATTTAACATTAGGCGAGAAAAAACATGTTTTGAATAAAATAATTCATTTGAAAAGATATAAAGTATTATTTGAAAAATTGAAAGCACAACATCATCGAGGAAGTGGTTTAAAAAAGAAAAAGAATAATAATCGTTCACAAAAAGTGCAGTGGGAAGATTTGAAGACTGCTTTTTGTAGTCGTCTAAGGACTGGCGTTATAATGGACAACTTGCATGAAATTTTTTTATTACGGATTCTGAAAATAGATGTGTTGATAAGATCCATTTTAACAAGGGTTTCTTTGATATAAATAGCATAAAATAAAACAGATTGTACTTCCTTGTTGTTCTTTTTTATTTTCTTATTAAACCGGTTTCGACTTTTTAGTCATCTTCAGTAATAACTACAATGCAATTATGGTAATTAGTTTTAGAATAATTTGGTATTACTGGATATGCTTACTTGTCAATAGGTTAGATTAATTACACAAACAATACATAACAGATTAAAATATTACATAGATTGCACATACGTTATAAATAAGACGAACGAACAAATAACATTAAGTGTATAAATAAAATAAGTAAAATAAAGAAATAAATTAGTTAAAATAAATAAAATAAATAAGTCAATTAAATAATGTTATTACTGTTCGTCAGTTTATTTGTTTTTCGTTGTGTCGCGTTTTTATTGGTTCCTGCTGTGTGTGTTGTTTGTTGTCTGCCTGTTGTTGATGAATTTGAATATTGGTGTCTGTTTAAGTTCGATTTGGTCGTTCAGACACTTTTTGTTGTTTTTCATTTCTTTTTGAATTTCGAAGGCTTCCAGTAATGTGAGTTTATGTCCTTTGTCGCATTTATGTATAATTTCTGTCTTGTCTTCGTCGATTTTATGTCCTGTGAAATGTAAGTGTCTTCCAACGTTAGAGTGAGTTTTATCTTTCTTATGTTCCTGAAGTCTAGTCATTAGTCGTCTGCCCGTTTCTCCGATGTATGTTGCTTCACAGTCTTTGCAGTATATTTTGTAAACTCCGTTTTGGTTCATTATATCTGGTTTTTCCTTATAGTTTTTCAAAATCTCGAAGTTGGTTTTATTCGTTTTGTGTATAGGTTGGATATTGTATTTTTTGAGGGTTTGAGTTACTTTTTCGTTTATTTTTCCGGAGTAAGTAAATTTTCGGTAGGTCATGGTTTCGTTTTTCTTATTTGCTTCGTTGTGTGTGTATCCCAGAGATTGAATTATAGTTTTTTCTTCTGTTTTCCTTATGATTTTGTTTATCGCTTTTTGCGGGAAGTTGTTGATTTGTGCTATGTTTTTAATGTTTGTTATCTCTTTGATTCGATTTTCTGTTGATAGTGGTATGTTATAAGCTCTGTGGACCATGCTGTGAATAGCTGCAAATTTATTCTGTGTTGAGTGATGTGAGTCATACGGGATGATGCAGTTTTTGTTCGTTGGTTTTCTATATATGTTGAATTCGATTTTGTCGTTGTTTTTGGTCAGTGTTAAGTCAAGGAAGTTGATTTTATCGTTGTGTTCTATTTCTATTGTGAATTGTATTTTTGTGTCTATTTTATTGATGTCGTGGTGAAATTTTTGAAGTTCTGTCTCAGTACCAGTCCAAATGCCGAGTATGTCGTCTACGTATCGTTTCCACAGTTTTATGTTTTTTGCGTCTGGTAGTTTTAGTATTGTGTCTTCGATTTTGTCGACGTATATGTCTGCTAGTAGTCCTGATAATGGTGAACCCATGGGTAATATACACAAAAAGTGTCTGAACAACACACACAGCAGGAACCAATAAAAACGCGACACAACGAAAAACAAATAAACTGACGAACAGTAATAACATTATTTAATTGACTTATTTATTTTAACTAATTTATTTATTTATTTTACTTATTTTATTTATACACTTAATGTTATTTGTTCGTTCGTCTTATTTATAACGTATGTGCAATCTATGTAATATTTTAATCTGGTATGTATTGTTTGTGTAATTAATCTAACCTATTGACAAGTAAGCATATCCAGTAATACCAAATTATTCTAAAACTAATTACCATAATTGCATTGTAGTTATTACTGAAGATGACTAAAAAGTCGAAACCGGTTTAATAAGAAAATAAAAAAGAACAACAAGGAAGTACAATCTGTTTTATTTTATGCTATTTATATCTGAAAATAGACCCTAAATTGGGGTGAATTTTATTCATATTTTTTTTTTAAAGTTCATTAAAGCCCCTAAAATTTACTTTGAAAGTCGAAATTTTCTAGGTTACGGAAAGTTGCAATATGGAAACTTCGCAAATAGACCACGCCTCCTGGCCAGAAGAAGCCCTAAGTTAAACAAGGTTCGACAGAGGAGCGCACTTTGTTTAAGTTCCCGGTTAGTTTGAATTTGAATTTCAAATACTTACGCGCTCAACTAATTTGTGTGAAAGAGTGTACATGAACATAATGATCTTAATGCGTAAGACAGAGACAAATAGCCGAATACGTTGCCGATTAGTGAACTTTCAGTAGATTTGAAAAGTGCTCTGGAAAATCACCATTTTCTCCGTAATTAGTGGGCTAATATGAAAATTAAAAAAAATTGTCGTATAAATTTCACTCCTCTATCGAGTCATATGGTTTATTTCAAAATCCCCGTTTCATGCAAGTTGTCCATTAACTTGAAACATACTGAAATTTTACAATTCTTGCAAGATTCCCTCTATTTGTGTAAATCACGCATAAAAAGTATCTTGAAAACATTTCATATGATAAAAGTTAATACATGCTAATGTTGTGAATTCATTAAACAGTCAAATGAAGAGGAAATAATAGATTTTAAGTATTTTAATACGAAAAACGAATACATTGATCGGTCTACAAATCTTGAGGAGTAGTTTAACACTTTTGTGAATGCTAAACTCCTTCATAAGCTTAATGAATTTCAAGAATCCCAGTCTGGCTTTGCTTTAAAACAAATTATTTGTTTAGAAGTGAATATTAATAAATGTGAATTTGGAAATGGTTCATATTTCATAGAGTTGCCAATGTTTATTAAGCGCAAAAAGGCTTGTATAAATGTTAAAAATTTACATGATAACGCTTGTTTTGCATGGTCAGTCTTAGCTGGAATCACGGAAAATGTAAATCATCCATATAGAACGTCCTCATATAAACAGCACTATTCCGAAGTATTCAACTTAGAAAATATAACATTTCCCATATCGTTTAAAGATATTACACTGTTTGAACAACGAAATCAAATTTCAATCAATGTTTACGTTTTGGAGCCGTTACCTAATAAATTTTTAGATAATCAGTCAATTTTAAACTATAAAGTTGTTCCAGCTAGATTGACTAGGGTCAAGTTAAATAAGCATGTTAATCTTTTACTCATACAAGATAAATATTTTCTACCGGAAACCTATGAATCTACTACTGTTACGATGAACTCTAGCAGTAGTAAAAATAACCTTGAGGGTGAAACAGAAATAAAATACCATTATTTTTTAATTAAATCATTCTCTAGATTAGTTCATACTCAATTAACCAAATGTCACAATAAAATTTATTTTTGTGATCGTTGTCTGAATTATTTTTCGAGTGAATCTAAATTAGAAATTCATACGGTTCTGTGCGAAAAGAGGAATGAATGTAAAATAAGTTTTCCAAAAGAAAAGTATATTGAGTTTAAAAATCATCAAAATAAAGAGAAATTACCGTTTATTATATTTGCAGACTTTGAAGAAATTTTATAGCCGTGCGAAAATCCGGAACTTAATAAAAATACTAGAAGATATCAAAAGCATATTCTGTTCAGTGTAGGTTAATATTTTAAAAATGAATATAATAATGACCTATACTATTATAAAAGTTATCGCTGTGAAAATTGTGTACAGTGGTTTGCAAATTAATTAAAGGAAATTGGAATATTGGCGAGTTCTCTTATTAACACATATTTTCCCATGGATAAAACAAATATACCACATGAAATATCTAGAAGTAATATTTGTCATATATGTGAAAAACTGTTTCAAAAAGACGATATAATTGTTTTAGATCATAATCATATGATCCCCTCATCATCATGTAATATTCTCGAAAAAGCACATCAACATTGTAATTTAAAATATAAAGAGTCAAATGTTATTGTTATCTTCTTCTTCTTCTTATGGTGCCTTATCCCTAAGGACGTTGGCTATTACATTTGCCCATTTGATCTTATTTGTCGGAAAAAGAAATGAGAGAGGAGACAGATTAATCCATTTCTGTAAAGAAAATCAGTACAGTATCATGAACAGTTTCTTCAAATTACCACCTAGACGACTCTACACGTGGAAATCTCCAGCAGATGGAATAGAGGGAAACATCACAAGAAATCAAATCGATTACATAATTATCAACAAAAGATACAAAAATGCAGTAAAAGCGTGCAAGGCATATCCCGGAGCTGACGTTCCCACCGATCACAATCTTTTCCTAGCAGCAATAAGAATAGAGTTCCAAAGAACAAAAAGAAATACGGAAACAATAATTATTAACGCAGATAAGCTTAAAGAAGAATCCATTAACAACAGAGTGAGGGAAGAAATGCGTAGACACTTGGAAAAAAATCCAGTACCATCGACACAAAGTCCCAAGGAAAAATGGCACTACATTGAGGAAACTTTAACAAAAGTAACAGAAGATCATCTTAAAGAAAAAACAAGAAAAAAGAACCAACCATGGATGACAGAAGGAATTTTAAAAATGATGGATGAAAGAAGAAGATACAAAGGCAAAAACGAAACAACATACAAACAAATACACAAAAACATCAGAATAAAGATCCAACAAGCCAAAGAAACCTGGCTAAGTGAAAGATGTCGAGAAATTGAAGAGTTGGAGCAAAGACCTTCAATCTACACAAAAAAGTAAAAGAAGCCGCTGGAATATGGAAACAAAGACCTCTATCTTTCGTAGAGGACAAACATGGGAACCCTCTACTTAACATAGAAGATCAAATAGACAGATGGAAAGAATACGTGAAAGAAATGTTCCAAGACCAAGGAAGAGAAAACATTGATAAGCAGGAGGCAACGACTGGACTTTATATCACAAAGGACGAAATTAACAGAGCAGCAAAGCAACTAAAGAACAGAAAAGCTGTTGGAGAAGATAATATACCAATTGAGATAATAAAGTTACTACTAGACGAACACATCGACGTAGTAGAAGATCTATTTAATAAAATATATGAAACAGGTATAATACCAGAAGACTGGCTGACATCGATATTTGAACCAATACTAAAATAGAGAAACTCCAAGAAATGTGAAGAACATAGGATTATAAGCCTGATGAATCATGTGCTCAAATTTTTCCTTCGAATAATACATAATGGAATATACAGTAAATTAGACGAACATACTGGTCAAAATCAATTTGGTTTTAAGAATGGCTTCGGAACAAGAGAAGCACTTTTTTCAATACGAGTACTAATTGAAAGATGTAGAGATGTCGATTCTGATGTGTACTTGTGTTTTATTGATTTTCAGAAGGCTTTTGACCTGGTGAAACATGATAAACTAATGAACATCTTAAGGTCATGTATCATAGACGATAAAGATTTAAGGATTATTTCAAACCTCTATCAGGAACAAAAGGCCAAAATTAGAATAAAAAAGAAAACATCTGGAAAAATTAATATCGAGAAAAGAGTAAGAGTAAGACATTGATGTGTTCTGTCACCCATACTATTTAACGTTTACTTGGAGGAGATATTTAAAAAAGCTCTGGAAGACACCTCAGATGGCATTATTATAAATGGACAATGCATCAACAACCTGCGATATGCTGATGACACGGTCATTCTGGCAAATAGTGCTGAAGCACTACAACGTCTAATGGAACGGATAACGGCAGCCAGCGAAGAATTTGGAATGAAACTAAATACACAGAAAACAAAAACGATGATCATCAGCAAACACCAGAACAGAACGGCGAAGATTAAGGTTAACGGTTAATGGTTAAACGGTTAAAGGTTAATGAACAAGGAAAAAGAGCTCATGCTCCTCATAAAGAAACGAAAAACGCAATATTTTGGCCACATCATGAGAAATCAAAAATACGAACTGCTCCAACTTATAATCAAAGGCAAAATCAATAACAAAAGGGGACCAGGAAGAAGACGCTACTCATGGCTTAAAAACCTACGACAATGGACAAATAAGACATCCATAGAACTGTTCAGGACAGCTACAAATAAGTTATTGTTATAACATTTCAAAACTTAAGTGGTTATGATTCATTTTTTATAATTAATGAACTCTCTAAATATGAAGATATTTCTCTTTTGCCAATAAACAAAGAAGGTTACATATCCTTTACGTTATATAATTATACAAATAAAATGAAATTTAGATTTATTGATTCGTATCGTTTTATGAATGCAAGTCTAGAGGCATTAGCTTCAAATTTACCTTCATTTCCAATTCTCACATCTCAATTTCCCGAATACAGTCAAGAAGATATTTCGTTATTGTGTAAGAAGCAAATTTTTCTATATGATTTCATAACTTCCTACAATAAGCTCGAAATATCCGATCTCCTACCAATTGAAGCCTTTTACAATAAATTAAATGATAGTACGATTACACCGCTTGAAAATTCTCATGCTTTAAGGGTTTTTTCTTTATTTGGTTGTAAAACATTGGGCGATTATTCAGATCTTTATTTAAAAATTGATGTTTTACTTCTTGCTGACACATTTTTGGCTTTTCGAGACAGTATTCTGAAAACACATAAACTAAACATTGCCAAATATGCCACGTGTCCTAGTTTCAGTTTTGATTAAATGTTGAAACAAACTGGCTGTAAATTCGAAATTTTAAAAGATGTTGACATGTTATTATTCATTAAAGAATCTATACGGGGTGGAATAAGTCAATGTATAACCCATGTCAAGGTATGCAGAAAGTAACAATCCATATATGCCTAATTATAATCCACAAGTGGCCACAAATTATTTACTATACTTTAATGCACTGTATCGTTGTGCAATGTCGTCTTATCTACCACTCTCTGATTACGAATGGAGACAGTTCTAAAATAGAACAATTTAATTCAGAATACATTTAACAGATATCTGATGAAGCGGAAACTGGCTATTTTTTCGAGGTGGATTTAATTTATCCCAAAGAAATTCATGATAAACATAAAGCTTTACCATTTTGTTGTGAACACCGAATACCTCCAAATTCAAAATTACCCAAATTAATAACGACTTTGTACGATAAAAAAAATTACATTTTTCATTATCGAAATTTGAAACAAGCCTTAAAGAATGAAATTATTTTAAAAAAGTTGCACAGAGGCATTCAATTCAAACAAACACCTTGGTTACGACCATATATTGAATTAAATATGATGCTAAGAGCACAAGCACAAAATGATTTTGAAAAAAACATTTACAAATTATTAAATAACTCTATTTATGTAGTAAGTAACTCTATGTATGGAAAATGTGAGAAAAAGACGTGACGTACGCTTGCTAAGATCGTTTTCAGGACGTTACGGTGCCTCCAATTTATTTGCTTCACCGCGTTTTCACAATAGAACAATATTTGATGAAAATCTGATGGCAATAGAATGGACAACTTGCATGAAACGGGGATTTTGAAATAAACCATATGACTCGATAAAGGAGTGAAATTTATACGACATTTTTTTTTTAATTTTCATATTAGCCCAATAATTACGGAGAAAGTGATGATTTTCCAGAGCACTTTTCAAATCTACGGAAAGTTCACTAATCGGCAACGTTTTCGGCTATTTGTCTCTGTCTTACCCGTTAATATCATTATGTTCATGCACACTCTTTCACACAGATTAGTTAAGCGCGTAAGTATTTGAAATTCAAATTCAAACTAAACGGGAACTTAAACAAAGTGCGCTCCTCTGTCGAACCTGGTTTAACTCAGGGCTCTCTCTGGCCGGAAGGCGTAGTCTATTTGCGAAGTTGCCATATTGCAACTTTCCGTAACCTTAAAAATTTCGACTTTCAAAGTCAATTTTAGGGGCTTTAATGAACTTTAAAAAAATTGATGAATAAAACCCACCCTAATTTGGGGTTTATTTTCAGAATCCGTAATAAAAAAATTTCATGCAAGTTGTTTAATAAAAAAACTCGAAGAATATTTCAACAAATCAATTATAATAGGTGCTGCAATTCTAGACATTTCAACGATAATTCTGTACGATTTTCATTATAATAACATGTTAAAGAAATTTAATTATGAAGACGTATCCTTATGTTATATGGATACCGATAGTTTTATCTATTCAATAAAATGTAATCATCTATATACCGAAATAATTAAAGCTGATATTTAGAGGTTCGAGACTAGCGATTATCCAATTGATAATCCATGGAATATACCTAAAGTAAATTGTAAAAAAATTGGCTTATTGAAAGATAAAGCGAAGGGGAAAATTATGACTCACTTTGTAGGTTTAAGCAATATTGTATAGTTTTAAGATACAGGATGTAAAAGATTGTGTTAAAAAAGCGAAGGGAATTAAATATTGTGTATTAAAGAATAATATTACATTTGATTCAAAGATAAAGTTGTTAAATAACAAACAATACGCGCTTATTTTCATACTGTTTTTACTATTGAACAAAGAAAAATTGGATTAAGTGCATTTGATGATAAACGTTATTTAAATCCCAATTCTTTTAATACACTTCCCTTTGGACATTATAAAATCCCTAATATGTAATAAAGGGGAAACAAAAAAACGCTTTGTATTAATATTTATAATTATATATATATTCAATATTAATTTTTAAGTTTTTTATGTATAATTTATAAAATTATAATAAAGTTTAATAATAATGCTACATATATTGTTTTATTTAACTAACAAACAACCAAAAAAAATTACTTATTCCTATTTACTGTACATATATTGATATCTATCTAAATCATATATTATTTTAGGTTTAGCTAAGGTTATATACATTCTGATAAACAATAATTGTCCACACTGCTAAATTTTTACATATTAACTCCAATATTTCTAAACCAATATTAATATTTCCATTTAATATTTCAATTATCAAACTAACTTGTTTAAGTATTGAACAATAATTTAAGGAAATAATTTAAGGAAACAAAATTTATGAAGTATTTCACTTTTTTGTGAAACTAATGTATTCATATATAAAATTTCGTCAACATTTGCTGCTAAAAAGGAAAATGTTGTGAAATTTTTTCTAACTTCTAAATATTTTACATTTAAACTACATGCTTTTCTTATCGTTGTATCGTTTAATATATAAAAAAGTTCTCCGTTAACTTGTTCGAGCACATCACTCATATTATTATTGGATAAAAAAATCGTCATAGAGCTGTTTGAAATGTATAATCAGCTCGGTCCATTCTATTGTGGTGAAGGATATATAAGCATCGCCATTCATTCTACTTTGTATTTTAATTGTAGGAGCAAAGTCTCTGAACATACTCGAACCACATTCAACGTAATAGAATGAATATGGAATATCAAATATTATACTGTTTAATAAGTAAAACTTTTCATTTTTGATCGCATTTTGATATTTGCGCCAAATATTTTCAAGTTCTCGATCATAAAATTCATCTTCGACACTTGACATTTCAGCACTATTACCATTATTTGATGGTACACTGATCATATTTACTTTTTTCATTTTATGAACTATAAGTAGGTATAGGTTTAGTAGATACTGATAAACTGATCGTAGTGAAATGAAAAAAATGCAAATTAAACAAATTCATAATCAATCTGATTTCTGATTGGTTTGTAAAATGTACGTTAATATATTAATAATGGATTTTACAGGAAATAGAAAACACACACTTATTTAAAAACATTTTTTTATTTGGTATAAGTTATAATTTTATAGCATAGATACAAAAGTGATAATATAAATATGATAGTTAATATAAAATCAATTATTGTAGTAATAAATATAAATTTTAAAATTTTTTGTATGTAAGCATTATGTTCGTTTTTATTTTCTTGTGTCAACTTGTTGTCGTCGTCAGCGTTGATATCTGTTCTGTTCCTGATAATGTTGTGGTTAAATTTATCCTTGAAATTTTCAACGTTTTTAACCATTAATCGCAACTTATCATCAAATCCTTCAATTTTAATTTATAATTCCTTCAATCCTTCACTTTTAATTTATAATAATATATATCATGTTGTATATCGATTACATCTGACTGAAGAGAATCCTTGAAAACGTACATCATCTGGCCATATTCATCTATTTTAGACGGTGTCATGGGGAACCAATCTTCGATTGTTATATTAGTAGCACTGCAATTACTCTGATATTTTACACCATTTTTATAATATTCATTAAAACATATGTACGATTGCACGACATTTTGCTGATGATGAATGTAAAATACATTTTGCCTCAGATATGCTGAGAGAATAATAAACAATGGTGTTAATGTAGCCATAGTGAATGATAAACTAAATTAGGTTAAAAAATTTTCATATATAAATAAAAACTTTTCCTACTTATTTACCCTTCAAATTTAATATGCATTTTTTCGATCAATCCAACTATTATGATTTGAATCAAAACCTAACCATTTAACAAATACCTTTTTTCCCTTCCGTCTTAATACTTTTTCAACTAAATAGATATCAGGCTGTTTGGGTTTTTGCATTTCATGCGTATAGAAACAACCACTTATTGGTCGCCCCTCTAGATCTTCCAAAAGATATGTATATGGATTAGTTAATTTTACTTTTATTATTTTAAATAATTCAGTTGTCCAACAAGGTTAATAACCTTTTTCGAATAAATGTTTACTTTTACTTATTCGAACTATATCTCCAACAGAGAATTTTTGAGGGGAGGTTGCTAATTTAATGTAATTATAGGAATTTTTTAACACTTGTTTTTCATTCTGTTTTGTCACTTCCGCTGGTTTCATAGCAATCGTTTTATGTTTAGAGTTGTTATAATTATTAACTATATCGTTTAAAATGTCAATCCAGCGATAAGAGCCATTTAAACTGAAAAATTTAAATAACCTTTCCTTAATTGTACTAATTACTCTTTCTGCATTTGCAGCTTTCATACCACTAAATGTTGAATAATGCTTAATTCCATATTTTTTCATTAGTTCTTTAAGTTTTGTATTCATAAATTCTTTTCCTGAATCACTGTGTAATAATTTAGGACTGCGATGTTTTAAAATACTTTCAAAGGCACTAGCCACTTCATCAGCATTTTTTGTTTTCAATGGAACGGCCTATAGAAATTTAGAAAAACAATCTGTCACCACAAATATATAACTGTAATTCTTATTATAAGTTTTTAATTGATCTAATTGAGCTAAGTCTGTTTGCCATAAATCATCGATACTTTTTACAATGAAAAGTCTTCGTTTAAATTTTTTTATTACTGGTTTATGAAATTCATTTACAAGTTGATTTTTTTCCTTAGAAAATGTTTTATTTATTTTAGTGATATTTTTAGAGGTATTTTGTTTTCTTTTTCTGGGCATTGCGATCGATAATATTGTTTTTTTTTTTGGTTGATGAATACTGATATGAAAATATATTGATACTATACAATAATAGACATACATTTCCTTTAAGTATTATTTTAATAGATTATGCCTGCTTCGAAGAGTTCAGAAAGAATTGCATGAAATTCATGGGTTTCAGATAAATTTCCGGCTTGTTTGGATGCAATTAACAGCTTTAATCTTTCGACAAGTTCATTTACATTATCCCAATATAAATACTCAATATGCTTATCATTGTAGTCGAGAGTCTTTTTAATTCTTATCCCTTTACCAGAAGCAGAAATATGAGATTGAGATTTGCTACGTGTCTTTTTAACAAATTGTTCCTCCTCTAGTATTGGGTGTAAATATACATCAGTATATTTAGGATGATTAGGGAATTTCATATTGTTATAACTGCTTTTATACACGTTTGTTATTTGTAATATTTTTTTTTTAAAATTAACTGTATCACGCAAAGAGTAGTTTGTGGGAACTGTTTTAAATATTAACTCATAAAGGCCCCTGGTTCCTATAAATGGTGAATCACCTACTTTAAATTCTTCTTTTCTATTATCAGGAAACGAATTTCAAAGGATCCTAAATACCTTTTATCCTGAGGTGTATCATAGAAAGGACCATAAATAGAATCATATTCTTGATGAATATCATCTGGAGGTGCATTAAAATATTTTTCAATATACGTCCTTGCTAAAAATGGAAATTTATTCAAATATTCATTTTTATTTATTTGATTATGCACAGTGCGCAATGTATTTTTATCTAACACAATTGGCGTTTTTATTGGTGAGGATGGTGTTGCATCATTTCATGTTGAAAGATTTTCTAATAGCATTCCTACGTCTGGTGAAAATTAAACTTTGGGATATTTTTCAAATGATTTACTTCTCTTTAATAAACGGGTTGAAAATGAAAAAGCACTGGGATATGTATTAGATTCATTTTTAAGTTAAGTATTGAATTACTAGGCCTGTTCGAGATTGGTCTTGACTAAGTTGAAAATCTCCTTCAGCTTGCTAAGTTCCAGGATGCGATTTTTCGGATCATCGCATGGAATGTCTTCGGTCGGTATTTCTCCTTCCGAAGATTCGGGAGTCGGTCGGTATATGGCTTTCGATACTTCTAACTCTCTGCCAAAGTTCAAAAACGATGGGGTAAATCCAGTAGATTCTTGTCGGGCTGTATTGATCGCAAAGAGAAAGTCTGGCAGGAAACGATCCCATTCTTTGTGATTTTCTTCGCAATATTGTGCGATCATGGTTTTGAGAGTGCGATTCATTCGTTCTACTGGGTTTGCTTGTGGCGTGTACGGCGGTGTAAATCGGTGATTGATGCCCAAATCCTTTAATAAGTTCTTAAATAGACGGCTGTCGAATTGAGTACCGTTATCACTCAACACCATTTGTGGACAGCCGAATTTGGTGATGATATCTTCATACAACGCTTCAGTCACCAACCGTGCTGTTGCTCTTCTTAATGGTCGGCAGTGGACCCACTTGGTAAATCGATCGAAGAACACTATCAACATTGTGTGTCCCTTTTTGGATCGTGGAAGTGGTCCTACTAACAGTCTGCCACGGCTTTATGGTGATGGATGGTTGCATTTTTCCGGGAATTTGCTGCTGACTGGCTTTATATCGTTGACAGGGGGTACATTGTCGTACATATCGCGAGATATCTCTGAACATTCCCGGCCAATAGTAATGGGCAGCGATTCCGGATATTGTTTTAGCAATTCCGATATGTCCGGCGGTGGTGGCATAGTGATTTTCTCTGAGAACCTGTTTTCAACGGTTTAGGTACGCACAATTTCCAAGGCTGTGCCTTATCGGTGTTCCGAAGTTCTTTTGAGTCCCAGAAATATCGAGAGAGGCGTCCCTCCTTAACACAATAGTCCGGAAAATCCACCGGATTTTTCTCTACCTCTTGGAGTTTGCTGTGATACCATTTGCATTCTCCACCCCCTTCTATAGTACATAGATCACGGCGATCTAGGGGATCGGTTTCGGTGTTCGGTAATGGTTGTCGAGATAGTGCATCTGCAACCCGATTCAACACGCCCTTACGGTATACAATCTCGAAGTCATATTGCTGTAGGAAAATACTCCATAGAACCAGTCGACCTGTTGGACTTTTTATGGAGTTTAACCAGCGTAAAGATTGATGATCGATGGTGACGGTAAAACGGTATCCTTCCAAATACGGCCTCATCTTTTTGATTCCCCAGACTATAGCATAAGACAATCTTTTTCCGTCACCGAGTAGTTTTTCTCGGCCGGGGCTAGTGTTCGGCTGGCATATGCAATTACTCTGTCCAGTCCGTCACATTTCTGTGTTAATGCCACTCCCCATCGGTCTGCAGATTGAATGGTTTTTCAAAATCGGGACATGCCAAGACGGGTGCTTCGGTGAGTTTCTTCTTCAGAGCGTTAAAAGCGCGTTCTTGCTCTTCGTTCTATTTCCAACGGTAGTTTTTCTTGAGTCGTCTCGTAAGTGGCGTGACCTCTTTAGAAAAGTCTTTCACAAACCTTTTATACCACGAGGCTGTCCCCAAGAATTCCCTAACGTTCTTTGGAGCTGGCATTTGAACGATATATGCCCCTTTGTCTAGATCGGTCTGTACTCCATTCTCGGTAATTACATGTCCCAGGTATTTCAGCGATTTTTGACCAAACTGACATTTCTCGGCGTTAAGTATTAGGTTGGCATATCGGAGTCGGTGGAAAACTTCCTTCAGGTTTTCAAGATGTTCGTCGAAGGTTCGCCCCAGAACAATGACATCATCTAGATACGCAAATGCTCTGGGTTCCATTTCGGGGCCTATAACAAGCCTATATACATTAGATTTTGTGTCTTAGATATATCAAAAACATTTTTATATGACTTTCACTACCAATATATATTAAAGAAATTTGGACATAATAATGCCTATTTACTATAAACAGATACCGATTCATTGATTCATCAATACCAGGTTAATGACATATATGAGCATATGAAAGAAGACATTGATAGATTTGATACATCAGAGTATCCACCAGAAAATGTTTACAATGTGCCACTAAAATATAAAAAGAAAGTTGGGTATATGAAAGATGAATTGTGTGGACAAATAATGGAAGAATTTGTAGGACTTAAGTCAAAAATGTATTCGTTTAAAGTATATTATAATATTGTAACGAACTTGCATTTTGGCCACCTGTAAATGCATTTCGTTAATACATAATTAATAACGATTTGTTGTCTGATTTATTACCTGATTACTTTCCGCTGACTATTTCCCGCTTAATTTAGTTAATTCTATTCTGCATTCAATATTTATCTGCATTTATCGACACATTTAATCTTCTGCATTATTTTAAGGTTAAGTGTTTGTTTTGATTCTGAATAATTAATTGCCAATTAAGACATTGACCATAGTCAACCACCTGTTCCGTTTTTTTAAATTTGTAAACGGGTGGTACCTCCGCAACCAAAATTGCTAAGTGGAATTTACTAACAAAAAAAAAACCATTTATACATTACACGTGCTGTAATTTGTGTATTAGTGCAATTACTGGTACTTTTGCTGCATTGTCTACATCTTTGGCGATTTAACAACTGCATTTAACAGGGTAAGTCTGATTTATGATACTTTATTTACATTTTTATGTACAATTAACATTGGAATGTGGACAACCACGCCGCTTCCAATTTTACCCTGTTTCTCCTAAATTGTTCCTGCATTTTACCCCGCATCCGCATATATTTTCTGAAGTGTTTTTCTGAGTCCTTTCGGGGATTCTTATGAATCAACCCCGAAGATGAAGGGGTAAGAATTATGTCGTCAACCCCATTTTATTTTACTCGAATCTGTACTTTTAAAAGAACAGATTCGAGAAATTGTGTAAAAAAAGCTAAAAGAATTAAAGCATCAGCATTACAAAAAATTACATTTGAAGATTATTATAATTGTTTACATTATAACAAGTCAATGAATGTTAGTCAAAATTTAATAAGATCTAATAAACATGAAGTATATTCAATTAAACAGAATAAAATTGCTCTCAGTCCTCATGATGATAAAAGAGTTGTAAACTATATTTATACAGAAACATACCCATATGGAAAGTTAGACTAGTTGTAATAAAATAAAAAAAAATTGTATAGGATTATGCTTATATATTCAAAGATATTTAAGAAATATTATTAGTTTGTTAAAATAAATTGAATGAGAACTTATACATATAAGAGAGAGAGAGAATGGGTGAATATAAAAATATTAAAAATGTATGTATTACAATAAAAAAACTGAAAACAATTATATAACAAATAAATGCGATACGAAAATTATTACAAATATATGAAATGGAAGAAATTATTTGTAACCGACATGGGAATCATTTTAAAAGATGTGTATGATCCAACAATTTTACAACGAGTAGACCAGATACATGTGAATGTTTCTCTACATCTTTTAATTTAAAACGGATTAAACGTTTATTGGAATTTATATTACCTAAAATACAATTATTAATAAAATAATTATAAATATGTGTGTTTGTAATAAATAATTGATATAGTAATATAAATTATTTCATTGTAATAAACATCTTATTAATAATCTAAATTGTGCCATGGAAAATGTATATTTCATTTATCATTGGTTAGAGTTTCATAAATAAAAGTAAAAGGATTTAAAAAATAAGTTCATTTATTATTATATTAAGTTACTGACACACATGTCTCTACCTATATATTTTTGTTCTCATAAAACAAGGTCAAGTTCAAGTTTAATGGAATAATAAACATAACACTCATTTTATAATCATCTTTTAATATGAATATGGAGAAAATTAAGAAAAAAGTCACTTTTAAAGAATCGACAGAAATACATATCATGTACACATGGCTACTCGCTTATCAATATTCTCGAAATGTATCACAATGGACCAATTCAGTAATGAATAAGAACATTTTAAACGACCAATTCAAGAACTTTCCCGCATAATTAACTCTATAATATATAAAAAATATGTAAAATATTTGGAACAAATTATATCTCTTATAAAAAAAATGTAATGCAAATAAAATTAATTATTTTGTATGATTTAAATATTTCCTTTTATTTTAAGTGCATATTATATTCTATAAAACAATTTATACATACATATGAAATGAATATCTGTTATACATATACCTAAAATCGTGGATGTTTTTCTCCAGCAGAACTCATAAATTCTTTATATCTACATATCCAACAAACTTTTTCAGTTCCCTGTTCAACATCATTTTTTCCACCACATTTGACCCAAGGTACGCTTTTTATAGGAACTGGTATTGTATTGAATAATAAACAAAATATATAACTAAATAAATGTTTAATCAATATTGTTAATTAGAAATTTTAAACATAGATGTACACAATTAAAGGTGTTAAAGTGTTTATATCTTGTATATATGTAATATAAACTGGACCATTTAATTTAAAATATTCTAATAATTCTAATGGTGGTCGTAAATTACCATAACTATCGAAATAGATTATTTTTGATTTATTTCGCTTGTAAGCAGTCCAGTGTGTACCATTATTCTTTGAACTATGTAAATTAATTATTCCACATTCATTTTTATGAATTTATTTACGTAATTGATCACGCATAAAGACCCCACGAAAATCTTTAATTTCCATATCTTTAGCATATTGTAATAATTCAAAATTTGATAAAGGTTTGTTGGGTAATTTATTCATAATATAATTTTCTTTTGATATTACCCTTTTTTGTTTTAAATGATTTATTTCAAGCTGACCTTGTAGAAATGATTTTATACGCTAAAGAAAATAATGGATATAAATATATTCTAATAGTAATAAATTGTTTTTCTAAATATGTATGGGCATATCCATTAAAATCAAAGTCGACTATAGAAGTTTCCAATAATATGGAAAATATTCTAAAAATTCAATGCCCAAAAAATTTACAAACTGATCAAGGGAAAGAATTTATATCTAAAGATTTAAAATAAATGTTATACAAGAATAATGTAAATCATTACAATTCATTTAGTGAGAAAAAAGCGTCAATTGCTGAGAGAGTCATTAGAACTCTAAAAACAATGATGTGGAAAAAATTCAATTTATATGGACATTATAAATGGATTAAAATTTTACCTGAGATTATCTTACAATATAACATCAAAAAACATAGAACAATTGGAATGAAACCAATAGATGTAAAAAAAACAAGAAAAACATTTATTAAATACAGCCTACAATAACATAAAAATGGTTGAATTTGAAAATATTAAATTTAATGTGGGGGATCACGTTAGAATATCTAAAGTAAGGGGGGTCTTTGCTAAAAAATATTTACTTAATTGGTCTACAGAGATATTTAGAATTCAAAAAGTGAATCTTACTAACCCAATTACTTATTTTTTAAAAGATAGTGAGAATCATGATATAGCTGGCTCTTTCTATAAAGAACAATTACAAAAAGTAAAATACCCGGATACGAATTTGGTTGAAAAAATTTAAAAAAAAACAAAAATAAAGTCTTTGTTAAATGGTTAGGCTTCGATAATACACATATTTCTTGGATTAGTAACACCAATATAGTATAATTATGTATTTGATTAAACTTATGTCATGTAATAATACGTATAATGTTTTATATTAATAAATATTCTTCAGATAATCCATTGTTTACTGTATAATTAGCCTAGTACACCACCCCCTCCTCTTAAATTACATGTCACAGATTTCTTATACGCATAATTTAAATTTAAATATCGCGGTGTTCTAAAACAAAATGGAAAGATGTTCTATGTTATTTCTACAGAAATGTTTAAATGATCTCATTAATCTAGTGGTATATATAATGTAATTGTAAATAAGTAGCATTGATATAGCACTGGTTCGAATCGCGCCGCAGTCACTAGATAATGTTGGTCACTTTTTACAAAATAAATATTTTAATAAATACCAAAAATTACTAATTAACTAATCAATCAATCAATTCTCCAATAGCCTAGCCCAGCCTAGCCTGGCCCGGCCCAGTCCAGCCTGATCCATACCGAAATAAATTAGATTATTGTATATGTACAAGAAAAATCAATTTTTCACTAGTGACATCTATTAGTAAAATGTTACACTAGTTCCTAGTTTTCTTTTTTAAATTTATACCTATCACTAACATCTTTTCTTAAATCTCTTCTACAAAACTCTGGAGATGGTCAGCCTACCCTGGCCTTGGCTAGATAAGTCTTGTATGCGTGCGTGTGCGCGCGCGTAAGTGTCCATCACCAACAAGGAAAACATCCCTCATACCCATGCGTGTGCGCGCGTGTTCATATACAAGACTTCTTCTGCAGCGCACTTCTTGCAGAAGTTCTTCTTCTTCTTGTTGGACCGTCTCCTTCTGGAGATCATCTCCCTACCACACCGTTATTGGATGGGCCCTGAGGATGGACATGCCATCAAATGTGACAAGGAGTGTCTCACCGCGTACAAGACTTCTTTTGCACTTCTTGTAGAAATTCTTGTAGGACATTCTGGAGACCCCCCTATTGGATGGTCTCTACTGATGGCATGTGCATCAGAAGCGCCATCGTGTCGTGGTATCACCCCAAGATAACTACTGAAATAGTTATTAAAAAACTGTTTAGAAGGTTGATTTTCGTAAGTGAATTAATATTCTACCATTTAAGCTGAATTTATCTGTTAAGCCAAAAGTCTTCGCTCCCTACTTAAGAAATGTGTAAATTCTACATTCATACAGAAGATATGATTGTAATATGTGCGACAAAGATTTCCGATGCGTTGCCGCTCAGTGAATTGCTAACAAAAATGAAAAAGTAGGGATACGCACTTAGAAAATTTGCATTTTCTCGCTTATTATTGAGATTTAAGAAAAATAAAGAAATATGTGTCTAATGAATTTTTATTCTCTATCGACACATATAGTTCAAATTTAAATCCCCGTAGCATGCAAGTTGTCTATTATCGATATGCCTTTTCCACCCTCTAATATCATCCAACCCAATCAAATAATGTAATTTCCTTATTCTTTTTAAAACTATTCGAAATATCCATTTGTCCGCAAAATAATCATGAGCAGACACTCTCTCTCCTTCTTGCAATTCTCGAATTTTTGTTTCATTTACACCCGTTTTGTGTGGAACTGATACTGTAGCGTACTTTCGCGGTCCCGAGCTATCTGCCTCGTGCGCTAGGTGTTTTAAGGCAAAGCACCAACCGTACCTCGGGTAAAAACTCAGTGAAGACAATTAAATAAAATCCAGGGGTCAAAATCAGCGTAAAATTAAACGTACTGTAATTAAAAAAAAATAAGTGAGAAGAAATTAAACAGAAACCAAATTTATTCAACTGATAATTAAAAAAAATAAAATAAAATAAATAAACATTCGTTATGAAATCAAGAAAATAAACTAAAATCAAACTTACAAAATAGATCAATTATGCGGAGGTACGCCATTTAAAAACAATTATGCAGACTAAACTATGCGGCTAGAAAAATAAAATGCAGAAATATAAAAGTGCAATCACAATAATATTACAAATGAAAAATGAACCAAAAGAAAATAAATCAAACTAAAACTGTCACTTAATATAAATTTAAAATGTTAAACTCCAACAGATGCACAGTAATACAGATTTCCCTTCTGAAAATTTAACAGTCAGAAAATAATAACCATTTTGGCACTTTGCAGCGGATTTTATATGCGGAAATCAGAGATGAAATTCTGAGTTCGCGCGGAAGATATAATGACGTCAAAAACACCCCAAAAAACTATAAAATTCAGCGGTGGGGAACTAGAAGTATCAAAAGAGCAGGGGGTAATTCGTGTAATTGAAATAATTAGCCTTGGCTAATTATTCAGAATAAAATGAAAGAAAATCTCGAAATTCAAAACAATAAAAGAAAACAAAAGAACAGATTCGAGTAAAATAAAATGCGGTTGACGACATAACTTACCCCTTCACTTTCGGGGTTGATTTATAAGAATCCCCGAAAGGACTCAGAAACACACATCAGAAAATATATGCGGATGCGGGGTTAAATGCAGGAATAATTCAGGGGAAACAGGGATAAAATTGGTAGTGGCGTGATTGACGACATTCCAATGTTAATTGTACATAAAAATATAAATAAAATAACATAAATCAGACTTACTCTGTTAAATGCAGTTGCCAAAGTCAAAATAGCCAAGAAGATGCAGAACACTCGTAATTGCACTTAAACAGAATTGCAACACGTGTAATGCAAAATGACTTTTAGCGAGTAAATTCCAATCGGCAATTTTGGTTGCGGAAGTACTTCCACCCGTTTACAAATTTAAAAACGCTGTACAGGTGGTTACTATGGTCAATATTTTAATTGGCAATTAATTATTTAGAATCAAAACAAACACTTAACCTTAAAATAATGCAGACGATTAAATGTGTCGATAAATGCAGATAAATATTGGATGCAGAATAGAATTAGATAAATTAAGCGGGAAATATTCAGCGGAAAGTAATTAGGTAATAAATCAAACAACAAATCGCTATTAAATATAAACGAAGATGATAGTAATTGTGATATTTCAAAAATTGATTCAAGTAGTGATTCATCTCGATTACAAAGAGTTTTAGTAAAATATCCAACGATTTTTGACAAAACGTTAGGAAAAATAATATAACGTTATAACGAAATGCATGTTAAGGTGTCCAAAATGCAGATTCGTTACATTACCTTTAAATCCAATCGCGATATAATCAATTTGTTAAACATTAACTGTGAAGGACACACTCCTGTCCCAGCGGACACATCCGGAATGTGGTGTAATTCTATAATGAAATAAAAGGTTTGCAAATCACTTTCTCTGTTACTAGAATTCAATTTTCGTAATGATTGTTTGAACGATTGCACATAACGCTTCGCTAATCCATTAGCTGCCGGATGGTACGGTGCCGTAAATTTATGTATAATACAATTGCTTAAATTCATATGAAGTAAAAGATCTACCCTTGTCACTTACAATGATTTCGGGAATTTTGAACGTAGCAAAGATTTGTTTGCACAATGCAATTTTAGTTTTTGATGTGATATTTTTGACCATATGAATTTCCGGCCAACGTGTATAAGCATCCACTAAAACAAAATAAGAACAATTGTTAAAAGTCCGGCGTAATCTATATGAAAACATTCAAACGGTTTTGACGCTTGTTCCCAAGGATGTGTTACTACTTTTGCCGGTGTATTTTTATGCTTATTACATTCCGAACAATTTTTACACAAATCTTCAATGTCCTGTGAAGTTCCCGGCCACCAACAATAACTTCGGACAAGAGCTTTCATTTTAACCACTCCGAAATGAGCTAAATGCAATTGGAAGAATCAAATCCTGTTGACCCTGAAAAAGGCACCCGTTTCGAATTGAAAACTCTTCTTGATCAATATTAACAGGGCACTGGACCCTCACCTGAGCCAAAAAGGCACTATTCATGTAAACAATGAAAACAGAGGCGCTATCTAATGAATTATTGCGAAAACTGTTACAGGTTTTGATAATATTCAACATTATTATGCAATTTTTGAATTAAACTTTCTCATTTAAGTCTAGAAATACCTTTAAAAACCCACTTTTTAATTTAAATCTATAATTTAAATGTAAAATTTAATTAATACGCACAATGTGCCGAATGTTATGTAAACATATTAGATAACTTTCAAGAGCGGCGGCCATGTTTGTTTTGAGAAAAAAATATGTTTCATTTTACGTTTGTTTCGATAACTCGGTTATTTATGACTGTAGGTGGATCCAATTTCTAGGGAAGTCGTAAAAACCTATGACCTACAAGCTCTCGGCCCGAATGAAAGGATTCATTGTGTTAAAAAAAAGTGTTTAGTGTGTAAAGTCCAAAGTGTCCAAAGTGAGCTGTGATGAGTGTCTTTATTTATTTATTTTTTTCAGCTATTACGGGTCCTCTCACCGATATCGGGCCGAGAGATTGTCAGGCAACTCTTCCTCTACAAGGGTGAATTTTTTTATCAGGATCCGTGAGATTTTTGAGTTAATAATAAGGGTGCTGTTGCACCCACTCTCGTGCCCTGTTAAACCGATTTTTACTATCAATTACTTTTCCACTTAATAACCCATTTCGTAAGATCTTTAATTGTAAATCGTTCTCTGTTTCATGTTGTAATTGTTTACTACTAATCGGTAACGTCTCTATTTGTGAAATTTCAAAAATATCCGATTCATCATACATGTATTTTCGCGTTTCAGGTATTGCCAATCTCGATGGGGCATCCGTATTCGAATGTAATTTTGTATTTTTGTATTTTATATCGTATTAAAAAAGATTGTAAAAATAATATCCGAACTAACGGTTGGTGGTCAACCAATAATATAAATTTTCTACCAAACAAATAATAATAAAATTTCTTAATACCAAAAATAATACCATAAGCTTCCTTGTCTGTCTGTGCATATCATTGCTGCACCTCTGTAAGAGTTTGTGATGCTATTTGTATTGGACGTTCGGTACCATCCGGATACCTATGTGGAAGCAGAGCTCCCGCTGCATATGAACATGCATCAGTAGCTAAGATAATCGGTAGATTAGGATCGAAATGAGCAAGTACTGTATCGGATTAAACTTCCTGTTTAAATGCATTTTATTAAATGCATCATTGCACTTAATGTTTGCACATTGTCTTTGAGTAAATTGTAGATCGGTTGTAACGTATCACTCAAATTCTTAAAAAATCGACCATAATAATTAATAAATCCTAGCAACGCTCTAACTTCAGATTTATTCGTAAGCACTTTTGCATTTTGTATCGCTTCAATTTTCTTTGGGAATTTGTGAATCCCATGTTTATCAATGGACAACTTGCATGCTACGGGGATTTAAATTTGAATTATATGAGTCGATTGAGAATGAAAATTCATTAGACACATATTTTTTTATTTTTCATAAATATCAATAATAAGCAAGAAAACGCTAATTTTCCAAAAGGCTATCCCCACTTTTTCAATTTTGATAGCAATTCACTAAGCGGCAACGCTGTGATCATATTGGACTTTCCCTCTCATCGGAAGTCTTTGTCCCACATATTTCAATCATTAAATTATAATCATATCTTCTGTATGTAGGACTAAAGGTGCTTTTAGAGAGCTTCGACACGGTCGCGGCGACAGTCCCTACTTCATAAAATTAAATGATTCTCGTGTCGCCGGGTAAGATCGATTTTATTAAAAACTGTCGCAGAAATAGTTTGAATTTTGGAAAATTATTACCTACTTTAAACTGTTTAAACCTTATTATTACATTTTTGTCTGAAATTGTAATTTATAAAATAATTAATGTTCAAATGTACATAACGAGTGTCGCGGTGTAGTTGGAATTTCCGAACTACACCGCGACAGCAAAATATGAGAATAGCGACAAAGGGGAATACGGCACGCTATTGGTCAATTTTGCTGTCGCAAGTGTCGCCGCGACCGTGTCGAAGCTCTCTGAAAGCACCTTTACGCTTTTCTCATGTGGGGAGCGAAAAGTAATGGAAGCTGTGATTGGCTATACGAATTGAATGAAGGTATCTAGTTAATTTTAAAAATTCTGCGAAGACTTATGGTGTAACAGAAAAATTGAGCTTAAATAAAAAAACAACACTTTTAATAAGGATATATTTTCAAAAGCATAATAAACAGAGTGAACAACACTAGATCTGCAAATAGCAAATAATAAACAAATTAATATACTGGAAATGTACTGGTCATTAAGTGTACATTAATATACAAAAATTTCTTGTAATGGGATTATAAGGAAACAGAAGGTGTTTAATGGACCAAGAAGTGCATTGTAATATTATACATACCTGTGCCCTTTATAATAACGAAAATCAACCTTCTACACAGTTTTTAAATAACTATTTCTACATTTAAAATTCCAAATGTATATTCTTAAATTCAAATTATGCAACCAACTTAAGGTGTGTAAAAATTTATCTATTTCTAACACACTTGTTTAGTATTTTGTTAAGTTTGTCCGAGGCCGGTCTGGGGCGGGGCCAATTTGATGTGGTGGCATATCGCAATTGCTAACAAAATTTGAATTTTTTAATTTAAAATTGGTTTTTAAAGAGTTAAATGACTCCTAAAAACTTTTTATGAATGAAATCCTACTTTATTTAGGTTTTAATTTCATAATCCGTCATAACCCAATTTCATGCAAGTTGTCCATTATAAACCCACAATATTCAATATTGTCTTTCATGAAACTACATTTATCTCGATTTATATGAATAAATCATCAATAAAAACTGCAACTTGTAAGGGCCCTGAGACCGGCTCTGTTTTATGTAAACAAAATATTTCAGTACGCAATTGTACTATTTACGAAATTAGGCGAGTGGTAAAAATTGCTGATCTGCAGTTTGGACAGTTGAAGGAAAGTCTGTGAGAAACATAGAACAGTTGTTTAAAGGTTATTGTGCGTGCTGTTAGGTGCATGAATAATTTCCTCAAATTAAATGTAAGTACTGCTTTATTGTATTAATAAGATTCATTTTAACAAGGGTTTCTTTGATGTAAATAACATAAAATAAAACAGATTGTACTTCCTTGTTGTTCTTTTTTATTTTCTTATTAAACCGGTTTCGACTTTTCAGTCATCTTCAGTATTAACTACAATGCAATTATGGTAATTAGTTTGAGAATAATTTGTTATATCTGGATATGTTTACTTGTCAAGAGGTTAGATTAATTACACAAACAATACATAACATATTAAAATATTACATAGATTGCACATACGGTATAAATAAGACGAACGAACAAATAACATTAAGTGTATAAATAAAATAAGTTAAATAAATAAATAAATTAGTTTAAATAAATAAAATAAATAAGTCAATTAAATAATGTTATAACTGTTCGTCAGTTTATTTGTTTTTCGTTGTGTAGCGTTTTTATTGATTCCTGCTGTGTGTGTTGTTTGTTGTTTGCCTGTTGTTGATGAATTTGAATATTGGTGTCTGTTTAAGTTCAATTTGGTCGTTCAGACACTTTTTGTTGTTTTTCATTTCTTTTTGTATTTCAAAGGCTTCCGGTAATGTGAGTTTATGTCCTTTGTCGCATTTATGTATAATTTCTGTCTTGTCTTCGTCGATTTTATGTCCTGTGAAATGTAAGTGTCCTCCAACGTTAGAGTGAGTTTTATCTTTCTTATGTTCCTGAAGTCTAGTCATTAGTCGTCTGCCCGTTTCTCCGATGTATGTTGCTTCACAGTCTTTGCAGTATATTTTGTAAACTCGGTTTTGGTCCATTATATCTGGTTTTTCCTTATAGTTTTTCAAAATGTCGAAATTGGTTTTATTCGTTTTGTGTATAGGTTGGATATTGTATTTTTTGAGGGTTTGAGTTATTTTGAGTTATTTTTCTTTTATTTTTCCGGAGTAAGTAAATTTTCGGTAGGTCATGGTTTCGTTTTTCTTATTTGCTTCGTTGTGTGTGTATCCCAGAGATTGAATTATAGTTTTTTCTTCTGTTTTCCTTATGATTTTGTTTATCGCTTTTTGCGGGAAGTTGTTGATTTGTGCTATGTTTTTAATGTTTGTTAACTCTTTGACTCGATTTTCTGTTGATAGTGGTATGTTATAAGCTCTGTGGACCATGCTGTGAATACTGCTTTATTATTTATACTATATCAAACTTGTATTTTATTCTTTTTGAACGGGTTTATCGTGTTGTGGAACAATGGCGCAGTTGTTCTACGAACAAACTTACGTTTGTAACAATCACCTTTTCCCGTATTTTAATATTAATTTCTTAAATTAATTGTGTTGAAATTCATAAGAGTTTCAATTTGAGAGATAATTATATTAGTTGAAGTGTGTTGATATCGCTTCATCAATTTATTTATGTATTGTGCTTACGAGCCAAGTGGGTACTTTAAGACGGGGATCTACGGAGAACTGTCTTGACAATGACCTACGGGAAATTGTCTTTGTTGGGGACGCCTGACACCCACTAGGACGCTAGTGGGATTTTATTTTATATTTAACAGCGATGTTGACAAACGGAAGCTGTTGTTATAAAATCGTGGAATTAAACAATTTTAAAATATGAGATTGTGAAACATAAGTTGATCGATAGTTTAAGTAAATTTTATTTTTAATTGTCGAAGTGCTTACTTAGTCCATGTGAGTAATTTACTTATTATTTCTTTTAAGTTGGTCTACTTTGCTTTGAGTTTGGTCGGTACAATTCATCGAACAATATTTTAAATACATTCAGGTTTATACCATTACAAACTCCCGGAGTAACTTTTGAAAAATAGCAGGGGCACTCGCCAACCCAAACATTAATCTGGTACTTTGAAATAAACCATGATGTGTACTTAATGTTAAATATTTCCGATCATCTTTATGCACTTCCATCTGTAAATATGCTTGTTCGAGATCTAATTTTGTAAATTTTTCACCGCCCTCCATTGCCGAAAATAAATTGTCCAAAGAAGGAATGTATGTTCGTCTACCATTAAATTCGGATTAAGTGTCAATTTGAAATCTCCGCAAATGCGTATTCTACCATTGGCTTTAACAATTGGTACTATTAGGGTTGCCCATTCCGCACTATCTACTTTAACTAACACCCCCTCATCCTGCAAATACTGTAACTTTTGTTCAACTATTGGTAATAATGCATGTGGTACTTTACGCGCTTTAATAAAAACTGTCTTCGAATTATTTTTAATTCGCACTCTCGCCTGTAAACCTTCAATTTTTTTTAACGTTTTGTCAAAAACCGTTGGATATTCTACTAAAACTCTTTGTAATCGAGATGAATCACTACTTGAATCAATTTTTGAAATATCACAATTATTATCATCTTCTAATGGAATGTGTAACTGACGTATCCATTCCCTAACGGCTACAAGTTTACCGTTTTCTTTTACAATATACAAATTTAAATCCATTGTAATATTTTTCTACTGCACCTCAACAGAAGCAAAACCGAGCATTTTTAACCTCCGTTTACAATATGTTATTAACTTTGTAACCGAATTCTAAATTTCTACATTAGGAAACATACTCTTAAATTTTGTAAGACTAATCACTCCGCAGAGCCGCTGTCAATTTCAAATAGAAGCCCTTTTTTATTTACCGGTAATGTGAGAAAAAACTTTCTCCTGTGCATCGTATGCTCAGCCTCAATTGAACAAATCTCTTCCACCAGGTTTGTGTGTTCTACCTCCTTTTTCATGCAAACTTTAGCCAAATGTCCCTTCCTTTTGCATTTGTTACAAAACTAAATTTTTCTTTGGACATTTATTAGCTAAATGTTGGACTGAACTACACCTAAAACAACTTAACTTATTTGGATTCATCTTTTTGAAAATTAGTTTTTTCTTCACTTCTTGATGTCGGATTTGTTTTTTCGTTCCCAGTTCTTCGTATAATTTTTTCTTTTACCATACACGTCACTTCCCAGGCTGCACGCTGACGTGATTTTTTGGTGATTATTAAGTCATATTTGGTCGACGACGTCGTCGACTAACTTTAGACGTCATAATCACGTACATTTTGGTCACTAAATTTTGACGGCTTTTAACAGACGTCAATATGACGGATGTTCTTGGTATAAATTAGGACGTTAGAAAAAATGTCGTGACTATCACGAACATTTTTGTCACTAAATTTTGACGGCTTTTAACAGACGTCGATATTACGGATTTTTTTGGTATAAATTAGGACGTTAAAAAAATTTCGTCACCATCACGAACATTTTTGTCACTAAATTTTGACGGCTTTTAACTGACGTCGATATTACGGATTTTTTTGGTATAAATTAGGACGTTAAAAAAATTTCGTCACTATCACGAAAATTTTTGTCACTAAATTTTGACGGCTTTTAACAGACGTCAATATGACGGATGTTTTTGGTATAAATTAGGACGTTAGAAAAAATGTCGTGACTATCACGAACATTTTTGTCACTAAATTTTGACGGCTTTTAACAGACGTCAATATGATTGGATGATTTTGGTATAAATTAGGACGTCGATTAAAATGTCGTCAAAATCCCTAACTAATTTGGGATTCAATTTGACGACAATCTATTGACGTCTTTTAGACCGACCTCCATTTGTGGTATGATATTAGTTAGAAAATACTTGAAAATTTCTTAACATTTTATGTAACTAAATAATATGTAATTCTATAAACAGTTGTGCAGCGATTTTTTAAACTAAAATTGTTTTAAGAGCAATCATTAAAACAAATCTGATAAGCAAAATAATCTTTCAAAGTTATAATGCATTAAGAAATGTATTGTTTATTGTATTCCTTTGCGCCCAAGGGACCTGAGTAACTTAAAGTTTCTGAAAATCTCCAAAACGGACGTCAAATTAATGACCAATTTAAGACCATTTTACGACGGCTATGATATAATATATTTAAATAATTAACCAATTGTTTTTGAATATTTATTGTCACACACTTGGAGTCTTACAAGCACGAATAGATAAGAAATTTACTTTTTAATTGGATTAAAATTTGTAGCTTATATTTAAAAAAAAATAGAATACGTTGCAGGTGGTAATAGCACAGTATAAGAGGAACGGCCTTGGAAGCAAGGGGTCCCGGGTTCGAACCCCCGGCCAAGAGACACAGAAATCAAAGAAGTGGATAATAGCAGGCAAAGTAAAGTATAAAAGTAAAAGTATCATAGAAAGTTATAGAATTGGTAAAAAAAGTCAAAAATGCAACATTAAAATAATTAAAAACGCCTTTTTTGAACTTTTTAAGGTCTATTTTATCACTAAACATGACGTTGTATCAACGTCATATTTGACGATAATATGACGACATAAAGTCGTTTTATATGTGACAATATACGTGATAGTAGAACGTATTTCGACGTTACAAAATGACGTCGCTGACCTGTGACATTTTCACGTCACCCGAGGAGCTCAATAACGTCATTAATCGACGTCATGTTTTTAAAAATCCTCACGTCAAAAATACGACAGGGTGCAGCTTGGGTTGTAGTGTTGACACTTGCATTAAAACCCTTGTGTAACTGTGCCGCATCTCTTGCTTATGTTTCCATACCAATAGCTACATCGATGGCTTTCTCAATCGTTAAGTCTTTACACTCTAACAATGCACTTTAATTATTTTGACTTCTCAAACCAAAAACAAACTGGTTTCTTAAAGCTTTCTTCAAATAATTTCCAAACTTGCACAATGTCGCCAAACGTTGTAACGCCGTGACATGTTCTTGAACAGATCCACCTTCTAATTGTTTTCGTTGTAAAAATCTGAAATTTTCAGCAATTTCCAATGGCTCTAGATTGTAGTGTTTCCCCATAGTATCAATTAACTCATCATAAGTTTTCGTATATGGCATTTCTGGAGAAATTTTATTGCATAGAACGTCATATGAATCTGGTCCCATATAATGTAATAAATAGGCCGCTTTCTTGTCCCTTGGTACATTAAATACTCTGATTGCACTTTCCAGCCGCATCAGCCACCTATCGAACTTCTTTGATGGATCAGAATTTTCGATTGAAAATACTGCATTTATTGCGTGTGCATTTTGTACATTAGCATTAGTTGCCGTACCAGCTATACTCGTGCTTGGATCTGGGGTTGGACCTGGAGCTGCAACTCCTTCTGTACTTTCTTCATCCCCCATGATTATAACTTCTTATAACTACTTGAATAACCTCAAATTTTTTCCTGCACGTGCTCACTTTTTTTAGGTTAGTTTTTGTAAAATCACTTTGCAAATCTTCGTCGCCAACTTTGTTGTGTATGTAACACTTTAATGCTCGTAGTATGTAATAGCGTTTTCGACTTACAGCACTGGTGCAGCACGAGTGTATCTTTATCTTTTTTTAAGATAATGCATTAATAAAAGATAAAGATACACTAGTGCTGCACCAGTGCTTTAAGTCGAAAACGCTAGAATATTGCCAGGTGAAATAAATAATAATGCTGTACTGTTAGATTAATCTAAATTATAATTTTATTTCGACTTAACTTCTTACAGGCTCATATTTTAATGCCCTCTGTGTATTATTCTACGAATTCAAACTTCCTCGTTCCTAGCTTATCAAGTGAAAGAAAGATGACAGCCCCCATATAAGTTTAGCAACAGATATGAAAAGGCTCTGAAATTGAATGAAACTCCTAATGAACAGTCATGGTCTTTACATAAAATCATAAAACTTATTTTGAATGTGGTACGAATGGCAGATATAGACCTAATGTCAAGTAAAATTTAACGTCTTGTTTGTTCTAGACGAATTCGCAAAGGCCCAAAAAGATTCTACTTCTGGAAGACACGTCGGATGTTCAAACAGACGTTGAAGTAACTAAAAAGGTTTAACAATACAGAACAAAAATAGTCAGAAGAGTACCTAAAAGGTTTATTCATTCTGAAGATAGTGACGATGAAGAACCTACTGAATTACGAGGATCACGAAGCGGTCAACAACATGATTGGGGAAATTTACGCCCTTCACCAATAAAGAATTTAAGTATGTATGATATCATTAACTATTTTAAATGTTATTTTAATTTGTTAATTTCATTAACGCGATTTCTATATTTATAATTGTAATTCGATTCTTTTAGGTTATGATGATTTTACTCAACCCAATATATACATTTTAATTCTTAAAAATATAACAACACCATCGTCAGTTACATCAGACACATAGACCAATTCCGATGTCTGTGTAACCACCCCCGAATGTCACACCACGTTCAGGTCTTGTTGGAGCGAGAAAAAAAAATAAGATTAAAGATGACGATGTTAACGACGTAAGTTAATATCAGAGATTTATGTCTGTAGCAAATGATTTTAATTTATATTTTAGACTTCAAATCAAAATTAATAAAGTTGATGACATAAATAATAAATTAATGAAGTTCATCAACGTGATATTCCATTAAAGTTTCCTGTTAGATTTTCCATCAGTACATATGATGAGATGATCGAATTAGAAACTTGGTGAGTTTATTTTTCATCAATAATTGTTTTTATGACTTATAGTTTAAATGTTTTTTAGACTTCCTACTTGCCTACGCTGGTTGACAGAGACGTGATAAATACAACTTGTGATATCTTAACATCCACTTATAGTTTTCTGGGGAAAAGGCTTAATAAAAGGCCATTTAATAACAGAATTTTCAATACAATAGTCGTGAGTAAGTGATTTACATGCTATTGTTACTGTAGTCGATTATAACAACAAAACTTTCTTATTCTTTCTAGATGCTGTTAAATTAAAATCTTCAGACGCAACTAAGAGAGAAATAGAAGATTGCATAAAAGTGTGGCTGAAACATTCTTCGCAAAGAGAGAAAGCGATTTCATCAAAGAGACAGGGAGTTTAATTTTCAAAATGCAGTGTGTAATTTCTCGTCGAAAAAAGAAAGTAGTGGGTAAGAGACAGTTATATCGTAGAATCCATATTGTTAAAAAATATATAATCAAAACGAATGTTGGTTCACTTGAAAACGTGGTATCTTGTGCGATGTGTGAAAATTTTAAGTTTGATTTGTTAACTGAAAATAACATTGTAGAAGACAGCGAGAGTGAATCTCAAGGTATGATGCATTAGATATTCAAATAAAAATAAGATCTTGGGCAGTTGATTACAATATTTTTCGAACTACGTTAGCAACTTTGTTACATGTGTTTCATTCATTTCATCCCGATTTACCTCTAAGTTATAAAACGCTTTCAAAAACACCTTCTATTTTGAAAAAGATTAAATTAATAAAAGGAGAATTTTGTTATTTTGGTCTATCAAATGTATTAAATTATATTTTCGAACACTATCAATAACTTTTGCAAAATGAAACTACATTAAAATTAAGTTTTAATATAGATTGTCTTTCATTATTTAAAAGCTCAAATGGACAGGGGTGGCCAATCTTATTTCTTTTAAAGAACATAACTTGTAAACCTATGTTAGTTGGTATTTTTTACGGATCATCAAAACCTCAAATTTAAGAATTGTTTTTAAATGATTTTATTGACGAATTAAAAGAATTATTGTCCGAACTATTTGTTTTCAACAAAAGAAAATATGAATGTTTAGTCCATAGTATTGTTTGAGACGCCCCAGCTAGGGCTTTTATAAAATGTATTAAGAGCCACTCTGGTTATAATTCTTGTGAACGATGTGTTCAAGTTGGAGAATATATTGCGGGTCGGGTAACTTTTAGAAATGTTGGGTGCACTAAACAAACAGACAATCATTTTGTTTAAAACACGTCAAAGATCATCACAGGTATGAAGCTATTTTTAAAGCTACCAATCGATCCAATTAAAACGTTCGCATTGGATTATATACAAGCGATTTGTCTTGGTGTTACTAATAAACTTTTAACTAGCTGGACTGGGGGTCCATTAAATGTTCTGTAACGAAGTCATTTTTCAGCCTCTTGGTCCTCTATACACTTTCCTATTTATAGGTTAAGTGTTTGTTTACATTTTGTAAACAACAATTAATTAATGGTAGTTGACATTAGTCAAACATCTTTGTCACTTCTCTAGGAAGAATTTTGCGGAAGTACCGCAACCAAAAGTACATAACAATTTTTCCTCTTTGCGCGTACGCAAAATCTCTCCTAATATTTCCTCGTATATAAACTCTTGCACAGCCCCTCGAAGGGGAAAATTCTCGTCCACTTAAAAGTTTCAATAATTAGTTTTGTCCTCGAGATTTTATTCTCATTTAATTTTTAATACTGTTCAAAAGCCAAAATCCACATTGGGATTTATTGGTTCAGTTTAATAATTTTGTAAAGTGTTAATTTGATTTTCGACGGTTGTCAAATTGTTTTGTATTTTTTTTTTGAAAGTATATTTCACATTGTGTCCTCTTATTATGAATACAATTAATTATTTTTATTTAATAAATACAATTTAAAAGTGCGAATACTTCTTTTAATCAACCCCTGATCACAAACTCGCTCCACTGAGAGTCCTCCCCGGTACTGGTTGTTATTTCTTGCCACAAAATACCTGGCGCTCGAGAAATCCACCCCTGTCGAGGAAAACACACCACAGTTCGTTTACGTATAAAACTGTTCAATTAACATCCGAAAATATTATTAAATGTGCGCTTTTCATGCCGGTTGACTTGAACAGAAAACCTCGAGCCTTAAGTGACTTAGCTAGATTTAAAGCCAGTGAATTTCGTACACTTCTCTTATATACAATAATTGTGTGTTTAAAAGACTTGATTATTGTTGCACTTTATGAACATTTTTTACTGCTCCATTTTTCTGTATCAGAGACATTTAAACGAAGTTGGTGTCCTTCCAGCTCGGTCGTGCATTGAAGTTTTTGTAGAGCATTGCGAAATATTATATAATAAGGAGTTTTATGTCTATAATGTTCATTTACTGTCTCATATTTGTGATGATGTCAAAATATATGGGCCCCCTGCCAACAATCTTTATTTCCTTTCAAAAATTACTTGGGTGAAATCAAAAAAAGCGGTAAATCTTCTAATAATCCATTAAAACATATATGTAGGAAAGTTTTAGAAAAAATGTTGGCTACTGAAGAGTCTGAAAAATGAGATAATAATAATTCTTTTAAAGTTCAACATTCTAATGGACCCGATGGTATTGAACATCTATTTTGTCAATCGTATTCACAATTTAAAAAATGGCGATATAAAAAATTTTTGTTGACAACAAATTCCTATTCGTTTGATAATTCTTATTGTTTAATTGAGGATAATAATTCTATATTTGAAATACATAATATTAATTTAGCGAATTGTGAAGTTTACTTAGTGGGAAAGAAATTTCTGTTAAAATCGTCTTTTTCTAAATACCCAATGGATGAAGATACTCTGTTAATTTTTAGAGTGACAAATCTGTCCCTAAAAATAAATATTTTGTGACGAAGTCACTAGATTTTCCCGACTTTTCCGTTGTCTCTAGGTGAAAACCGCTGTAAATTAAATATGTTTTCGCGGTTGTTAGACTCTTTCCAGGATAAGCGCGGTACGGCGAAAAAGATCAATGGACCAGGTGCCGAATTTGCGTGGGAAGGAGGTCGTAGTAGAAGGAGAATCAGCTGTGACCGATAAAAGACCATTGACACGGGTCAATCAGGCAGTTAGTGTACCGTAACAGGATCCTTGTTGTGGAAGGATTCGGTATATGTGAAAACGTTTAGTAGACACCGTTTCTACCGTTTGAGTGGATAAAGTGTTAAAGTGAAGTACCGGTAAGTAGCAGTAGTAATTAAGGCGTTAAGGTTTGGAAAAAGGACCGTGGTGTTAAGTAATAGTTGTAATTGATAGGCAAGAGTAAGTTAGCCCGTACCTATAAGTGTAATTGTCGGTTGGACCCCCTATTTACCACCGGCTCTTGCATATCCTTTCCGAGTGCTGTATGACTGAGTAATTATCAGCTAGACCCCCTATTTTCGCTGATAGTTGCTTTCCTTCTGTGTATTCTGTACTGTTTCTGTGTGCGATTCTCGGCTGGACCCCCTATTTACCGCCGATCGTCGCTTCCTTGAATGTGTCGTGTGTACTGTCTGGTGTAGTCATCAGCTGGACCCCCTATTTACCGCTGATGGGTGCACTACCCCGTTTAAGTCTCGTCTGTATGAATGATAGCCGTGTGTACACCGATTCTTGCCTGTCATTTTAACAGGTTTGGCCGTCATAATTTTAAAGAATTTCTATCTTTCTCTGAAGCTGACCGCCGGCTTTTTATTGTTGCTGCTTGAGATCTACGGTACATTGGGGTTTGCACTTTACTTGCTAAAATCGCACCGTATTTGGCTTAACTTTGATTCCGCTTTGCACGTTCGTTGTAGTAATCGCTTAAACCGCTGAATTTTAACAATAACCTGCTTGACCGTTTTGCTAGTACTTTTTAACCGTTAACTCAATTGTAGTATTTCTAATTATTTATCGTAATTACTCGCTTGGCTTTCGGTTCTTAGTTTCTGTACAAAGTTAATATTAATAAGTTTCTATTTTTCCTAATATAACCAATTCTAGGTGATTTTTAGACTTGGTGTTCGTAGTATTGAATTTCTAGGTAATTGTACCTGGTATAATTGTTTTATTAAAGTAAAATTAAATAAACTAGAACTCCTAGTTTTATTATTTTCCTCCGCTGAACACCCGCGGCGGAATAGTTTCCTAATTTCCTATACAATTAGGTGGCGCTCGAGAAAACCGACGAAGACGCGTCACAATTTATAATTCTAAATCAATATTGTGGAAGTTCCTAATGCTGCCATATAAAGACCAATTTGTTTCGTTTCCACTATTGCACACTTTTTGACAATTATTACGCACCTTATTTTTTACTAGTTAAATCAAATTGATAGAGCGCATTTATAGTTTCGTTCAAAAAAAACATTTGTTGTATTGTAATTTTCATTTAAAAAGAAGTTATGTTTTTAATTTAGATATATGACAGATTAATGAATAAAATAAGATTTATAGAAACTTGTTTATAATTTCTAAGAAATAATTATCTATAGTTTATTTAATTGTTATCATTTTATTTGTATTATTTATTTTAGGGTTAGCAAAGTTTGTACCTAATTTACTTTCGTGATACATTTCTTGTGAAATTTTGACAATATGTATTTTCTACTTTTGCCTAACATTCTTTCGGATACGTTTCTATGTCGTCATGTGTGCTAATAAATATGACGTCAACAAGCCATTTTGTATAGACGACTAAAAGACGTCAAATGTGACGTCGTCGGGCTGTGACATTAATCCGTCTTTTATTCGTTATAATTGCATTATCAACTTAGAAAAAATGACGTTAGGAATCATCAAATATTGACGTGATTTCGTAAGAGATGACGAGATGATGTATCCGCTACATGGTTTGACCTGCCTTTTCTATATACAATTTCGAAATCAAAGGATTGAAGAAATATGCTCCATCTAGCTATTCTTCCTAAAGGACTTTTAATTGTAAAATTAAACGAACTTATCAAGTGAAGTTCTATTTTAATTATTTCGCGCCTCTCGGAGAGATCATTTGATTGTAGTAGTTCCTTTTGGATGACTAGTTGCTGCGCCAATTACTTAAGTAGATCAAAAACCCCACACAAATTTATTCTCAAGTTTAATTTTTGCATTGTAGTTTTTATTATGTCGTGCTAACAATTTGTTTTTAAATCGCTCTAATACCTTCTTGTATATCCACCCGTATTTAGTTGCCGGTCAGATGGCACAGGGTACCAATAATTTTTGACAATTCCCTTATAGTAATTTTGTTTTTCGAGGTGAATTTTTCTATATCAGCGATTATTTTTACTTTCTTGTCTTGCGGAATTGAGACTGTCATGCTCACTGAACCATACTCGAAACATAAATATTTACACCTTCTTTGGGCCGTCAGTACACTTTTATTTTTATTTACAATGAAACCCAGTCTGCAGCATTTCATGAGTCGCTGCGACATTTTCCACGCATTATTCGAAAGAGTTACCCAAAAGTAAAAAAATCGTATAAATAAATGACTGATTTCTAGTTCAACCTCCTTAAGTGTGTAATTGAAGGTTTTATTATTTTAGTGAATACAAAGGGCGCTGTACTTAGCCCGAACGGCAAACATGTATATTCAAATATTTGATTGCTGAACATGAATCGTAAGTACTACGATGTGACCCTGGAATCGGTATGAGGTGGTACGCGTCTTTTAAGTCTGTGGTCGCTAAATAACAACTTTTTGAAATTATTTTAGCTACCACTTTGTAACCTTCCAGCTTAAAGTGTGGTGAAATCAGGAATTTATTTAAGGCCTTGAAGTTTAATATTAGTCTATTTGATCCGTCCTTTTTTGGTCTTAGAAAGATGTTTGAAATGAATTGTTTTTTACTGGTTTGCACTTCCTGATTACACCCTCTTTAAACAGCCGTTTAATTATTTGATTAATGACAGAAATTTCATTTACTGACCACCGTTTCTCTTTTGGTGTATGATATTGTTTTGGTGTTTTTATAAAAGGTATCTTGTACCTATTAATCCATGACAATATAGACGGATCCGATGTATAATTTTCCCATTCATGCACAAAAGACTTTAACCGACCAGCCAGGATAGTTACCTCTAATGACGGCTCGCATGACGGTCGTTCCTCTTGTATTGCGGCTTCTTCAGTGACCTGAATTGGTAGGAACTCTTTTGCCTGTTCTCTGTGGGCCGATAACTGTATGGGGCCTGTTCTTTTTGGCCCCGTTCGATTGGGGCAGGCTCTTCCAGTTTAAATGCTTAGTCTGGACCTTTTTCCCTTTAGGAGTAGCTGGTAGATTCAGTGCTGAACTTGTTTTCTCTAAATCCTTTACGATTTTCAGACTGTCAGACAAGTCTTAGCCAAACAGTTGGGTATTGACTGGAATATGTATAAGAATTTCCTTGCGCTTTGAATCTAATCCCTTATCCAGAAATAAGACTGCACATCTGTTCTCCGATTGCCGGTGGTGTATATCCGCTAACAATCCGCAGCCTCACTTATTGTCACTATGATGGTTCTGTTTTGGGCCGCTGATGCTGCATCTGCTAACAGTAGCGTTAATGCTCTCCCCATTGCTGCCAATGTAGCACCAATTTGATGTTGGTTTGTCGCTAACCGATCATCCCTTGCTTTGGTGGACTGGTTGATTGCGGCTCGCACCTCTTCATTGAGCTTAGCCCTCCACAGCAACAGACAGTTTCCTGGCGGAGTATATTTCTGAATATGAATAAATTCACTTATGTTTTCTTTTTTTAATCCATTTTTATGGATATTTGTCCAGATTATTGCAAACCCCTCCGGCAAATTCTCTCCAACAGTAACATTTTCTGTGGGCAACGTTCCAATGAGAGGTACGATGGCCGGGTCCAATGCAGAGTTTGTCTCATCTGTGTTGTTGTCAATGTTTGCTTCACGCAATTAACGATCACCTTAGAACAAATTTAAAATGCAATATGAGCTCCTTGCTTAACATGCCCTTTGATACAATAGTTTCCTCATAGATGTGAACTGCATCACATTAGGTTATTCTACGATAACATTTTTACTCACAGTCCCTTAGTAAATTGCGTCCTGGTGTGAAAAAAGGATATGCATCCTTAAGCAACATTCACGAATATATATTCGCATTATTTAACTAAGATTTGCTTTCTTAGGTAAAGAAGGATATGCATGCTTTACATAAATATGTTGCCACTTTCTACGAATGTCGGGGGCCAGTTTTTTGCGGTGTGAGTAGCCCGTCACAACAACAAGGTATTGCGAGGCGCAGCCGAGCACGTTGCCCCCTTCGGGGCAACGGGCCGAACGTAGTAAGGTCTCTTGATGCGTAGCAGGCAAATGGAGCCCGCCAGGGGAGCACTCCCGCTTGACTGACCTGTCAAGCTTAAAAAGAGCTTCGCGTGAGCGAAGCAAACGCGCCCCACTCGCAAAGTTTAAATTCTATTCTATAGAAAGACACTGTGTATATGTCAATCTTGCAAATGCACTCTGTATCTCATATATAAGAACATTTAGATAAAAACAGTTAACAGTTAACACTGCTAACGTGTTATATAAAAACAGTTGACACTGTATGAATCGCGGGAAATTAATCTGACATTGACTTTGACGGATTCCCAAAGTGATTCTCAATTACTTTAACACAAATAATAAAATCACTCAATCTAAAGGATTCCAACTCGGACAATAGTTGGGGCTCTAGGTGCCACAAGGACAATATCTGTAGGAATACTACTACGGGTGCCGTACAGAGCTGCAATGTTTTCCTTCCTGGATTATTGCCGCGAACGCTTTCTTCTTAGGAGATGTTTCTCGTATGAGAGCCGGAACGAAACTGATGAATTTGGCATGTGCATCGCCTTTTATACCCTGTATTCCCCCACTCTCTAGTGATAACAGTGCATCCAAATATAAGAAAATTAAGTCACCTATTCAAATCACTGGCATCCGTTGTCAATCTTTTACATGTCACCGTCATTCTCACAATCACGGTAAGTTATTACAAGATTATTTATAATTTAACTAATTAAAATTTTTTTTAAGATCAACAATTTTCAGAACTCATGAATTTAATTTTGAATTGTATTCCTTTTATCCTAACTGTGAAAAGTGTAATTTTGTAAGTGTACTTTAATATGTGTCAAAATATTTAATCGAACAATTCTTTCTTCCAGGTTCATCCATATTCCATCGTCACTAATTCCATTCACCGTCCTTCCTAATCCATACCAAAATAGAATCACATCTTGTACAAAATGAGATTGTTATATCTGTTTCTCCTTTTCATCGCATTTGTAATAAATCGGAATATGTGGAATATCGTGAAATTATTTTTTTTAAATAATCTTAGTCACACTGGCAACTTATCCAATTGATACTTTGATCTTATCAGACTTCTTCGCTAATTTAACTATACGAACTAGACTATACAATTCAAATAGGAGTAGTATTGTAGGCGTGATACGATGACACTTTGGCTCTTCTGACGGCACATGGCATCAGCAGAGTCCATCCAATAGGGGGGTCTCCAGAAGATCGTACAAGAATTTTTACAAGAAGTACAAAAGAAGTTTTGTATGCGGTGAGACACTCCTTGTCACATTTGATGGCATGCCATCCTCAGGGACCATCTAATTAGGGGGTAGGGGGATGATCTCCAGAAGGAGAAGGTCCAACAAGAACTTCTGCAAGAAGTGCGCTGCAGAAGAATGTATGACGGATGTTTTCCTTGTTGTTGGTGGTGAAGCACACACACACCACACACGTACGCATACAAGACTTATCGTATATTGTAGAAGAGATTTAAGAACAACAACAACAAGAAAAGGTGATCGACATTCAGACATATATATTAATAAATAAAATTATTAGGTTTTTTTACATTTTATAGCCTAGTTTTATGCTCTTTTATATCCGAGTATAGAAATACATACCAAAAGTCCAGCTAGGGTGAGAGAGACAAAACAGTAAACAAATATATGTAATAATTGTTTATTTTCATTTCATTTTCATTTTGCAAATACATATATATTATATCAAAAAGATTAAAACGTTCTTTTATATAATTAAAACATTCATGCATTATTAAATCAGGGAGAAAGTGTGAAAGCGAACTGATATTGTATACCTTTGCAAATTTTGTTGCAATAAAATTAAAAGAATAATCCTTTTCACGTTGAATTATAGACATTCATCATTTATGATAATAAATCATCCATTCTAAACGGTCATAAAATTGGTGAAGCGTAGAAATTTAAAAAAGAAAGCTAGAAAATGGTGTATCAATTTACCAATAGATGTCACTCGTGAAAAATTAATTTTTATTGTACATATACAATAATCAAATTTATTCCGGTATGGATCAGGCTGGGCTATTGGAGAATTGATTGATTGATTAGTTATTTAGTAATTTTGGATATTTATTGAAATATTTATTTAATAAAAAATGATCAACTTTATCTAGTGACTGCAACGCGATTTATACCTGTGCTCTATCAATGCTACTCACCTACAATTACATTACATTTACTCTCTCATTCTATTAATGAAATCATTTAAGTATTTCTGTAGAAATAAGATAGAACATCTTTTTTTTTGTTTTAGAACACCGCGATATTTAAATTATGCGCATAAGAAATCTGTGACATTTAATGTAAGAGGAGTGGGTGTTATTTAAATACTATATAATTTTTATAATGGTATTAATCATTACAGTTTGAAATATTTTTCAGTTTAATTAACATATTATTATATGCATATATAAGGATTATCTAAAATTACATACCAACAATTATTTCTCGTTATAATTTGGTTTTGAATTCATTTATTTATTATAGTTTTTATTAAAGATATTGTAAATATATATGAAATGAATATTGTAAATGTATATGAAAAAAACATGACAACTAGTAGAACAACTGTAGAGTATAGAGTGAGAGTATCGAAAATGGCTTTCTCACCAACGAGAGCTAGATAAGTAGATATTGTACTAAGTGCTGGATTTAATTTAATATCACCCTTGGATTTCACTACTATTGATCCTGGTGCTCGTGAATTAATTGATATATTAATAAAAGTTCAACTTCCTTATGGGTGTTAGGGTAGAATTTTATCCCGTTCTGGTTCTTCATTAAATATGGGTATAGAAGTTGGTGCTGGTGTCATTGATAGAGATTATACAGGAAATATTAAGGTTTTATTGTATAATCATGAAAAAACGAGAGCATATTTTAATAGAGGTGATAAAATTGCTCAATGAATTTTGGAGAAAAATATCATCCCATATGTTATAGAACGTGTTATACAAAGCCCCTTTCAAAAACGAGGAGATAATGGATTTGGTTCAACTGATACAGCAAAAGTTGAAAAGCACAATTGAAAGTTTACATATTTTGTAGTTTAACTTGTTTACAAATAAAATTTTAATAAACATTCAATATTCTTTGTTTTTAAATATTTTTATAATCAATTTCAGGTTTAAAACAATATATAAAAAGAATTTTTAATAAAATTAAATCATTAATGTAGGGTTGTTGGTATGTAAATGTTGTTAGTTTTCAATCATAATGAAAGAATTTTACTCTCAGATCGTTCATCAATTTTAAGTTGTAAATTCTCACCACCTTTAATATTAAACGAATCAGATATGAATGTTGTGGTTTTAGTTGATTTTATTAATTATTATACAATTAATAATGTTACTTAAGAGAATAACAAATTTCATTTCTCTATACTTACATTAGAAAAGAAATTTACACATACCAATAAAATCTATGAAATAACAATTGATCCTGGATTGTGTGAAATAAAAGATTTAGCACATTTTATAGAAAAAGAGAAATAAAGAAATAGAAAAGAATGAGAAAAATTATTGGTTATCTATTAAGGCAAATCTAAATAGATAACATTGTGAAATTAAATCGGTTTACAATATTCATTATGATGTAGAACATTCAATTGGTTCCTTATTAAAATTTAAAAAAAAAATAAGATGCTGTTATTAAGCATTAACTATCCTAATATAATTGATACAACTGGACATTTTGACATTTGTTTACCTTTAAAAATTTTATTTGGATTCTGTGAGGATTATAAAAAAATATTAATCAATATTAAACAAGAACTTGTATTATTGCGGGCCTCAACAAATTTAAATGCAACAATAACAACAGAACCTAATGAAATACCTAAAATTGAAATAAAACGAATAGTTTTTAAAATACCACATATAGAAGTATCAACAGAACAACAACTTAAATTATTACAGAATGTTGAAAGTGGTAAAGATGTAAGTATGAATTATCGCTTCTGGCCCGAGATCCTGAGTTGCTTGCTATGATAGCTTAAAATTTATTTAGCGTAGCGAGTCCTTAGTGTTTTGTAATTTTTAATAAATTTCTTATTTGAATGTTGTATTTTGACATTCGACACTATTATCGTGGAAATTAATTATTGTAATCATTTAATTAAAATGAATTACATTAGTAGACATCTAATACAGCGGGAGTTAAATAGAAATTTAACTGAAGAATTTGTTTTAATGCGTCAAAAACGCAATTCTATTTCTCCTGATCAACGTGTTTTCACCGCATTAAGTTTTTATCCTACGGGGGGTTATCAAAGACATATTGTTCAATACTACCTAATAGGTATAAGCCAACAATCTGTTGGTAGCGCCGTTCGTGAAGTGAACACATTAATATACGAAAATTTACCCTATATTTGTTTAAAATTCCCGAATGCTGAACAACAGTTAAGAATAAAAAGACCTATTATGCAAAAATTCGGTTTCCAGGCGTAATAGGCTTTATCGACTGTACACATATTGCTCTTTTAAAACCAATTGAAGAAGAACACAATTACAAGAATCAAAAAGGATTTCATTCAAAAAATTTCCAAATTGTGAGTAGAACAATTATTTATTCCTATTCTATTAGTAAATATTATGTACAAATGTTTTTGGAAACATTTTTCTCATTAGTTTTTAATTTTTATTTCAAGTTTATGATGACAAGCTCTATATAATGGCAATTAATGCAACTCACGCTGGAGCAACTAACAATGCATTCATAGTTAGAAATTCTAGAAGTCGGAACTAAAAAGGAATTTCGTAAATAGTATCCTGAATCCGTGGTTACAGGTGATTCAGGTTATCCTTTATTACCATATCTGATGACACCTATTTTGTACGCACAAGAGGTTTCACCAGAAGAAAGATATACTTCCACCCATTGTCGTACAAGAAATTGTGTGGAACGGTGTATTGGATTATTGAAAATGCGTTTTGGCTATATTTTAAAAGAAAGACAATTGAGATATGATCCAGTGTTTGTTGGTGTATTAACTCTTACATGTGCTGTTCTTCATAACATCTGCATTGAGGCTGGTTTAGTTGATGGTGATATAGACATTGAAATAGAAGAAAACGCGGTTCCCGAGCTCGAACGTAATGACCAAGAAATTTAAGAATTTAATGAAAGGCTGCATAATGAAGAATCTCGAAAAAGAAAACTGTTAATTGAAAATTATTTCACATAATAAAATAATTAATAAAAATAAATAATAATTATTAATTATTAATTAATAATTTCACTTTTCCTATATATAGTATCTATGTACTTATTTATAACATATTTTCATAGCATTCAATAGTTCTTTTAACACCTCCTTTATAGCATGTAAGTCGGTAGCTATTTCCCGAAGCACTTTTATATTTTCTTCATGCATTTCATCCAATGTTTTTTGTCTTTCTTTTTAGCCGTGGTTGTAAGTTTGTTACAGTTAATTCGAGTTTCATTCGATGTTTCATTTTTTTGTTCTCGTTCAATAACTTCTTGCATTTCATTCCTAATTCTTCCCTTATCGCTGATTACAAAAAAGTGTATTAAATATAATCCAGGATTAAATTATTGCTATCCTTTTCCTTCATTTGTTTAAAATAAAGGACAATACACTTTAATCCTGGATTATATTTAATCCACTTTTCTGCAATCGGCGATAAGTGTTCTGCTACTTTCAAAATCAACATAATCTTCTTTAAATGCTATTGGTGCAGTGGATGAAAGTGCTGGAAGTTTTTCGAATCCTGCTTCCTTTGTTGCTCCATCACCAACAATACTACTATGACCTTTAATAGCCAGTAATCGTTGCTCAATTTCAGACAAATGTTCCGTTTCAACAGCACCAGCACGTCTGAAATTTAATTCTTTCTTTTTTGATAAAGCTTTAGCCTTAGTTTTACCAATCCAATCTGTTAAAACACGTTGCACTGTCAGGTTGTTTTTTAACCAGCTCCTAGTGCATTTAACATGTCAGTTAGTGATTGCCAAATCTCATTATACATATTTAATATGTAATATTTAATGGACAAATCAAACTTTTGTATGATAATATTTGAATGGATCTCTCTAAAACTTTTTATGCTCCTTCGTTGTTCACCTTGCCCGTTTTCGTTCTGTAATATTTGCTGTAAATTTTATAGATATTATTAGTGATATGTATAATAATTAAAAAAGAAATCATACTTACATTCGAGGTTATAATGTAGCTTGTCACGAAGTGTTTTTTATCCTGATTTGATAGAATTATTTGAATTGATATTAAAGTACCGTCTAGTATTTGAAATATTAATATTTGGATGAACAATTTCACTGCCTTTTCAATTTGAGCAAATTTTCATTGCATAAATTTGGCACCTACGAGCAGGGACTCGATTTTTTTTATTGGAATAGATCGATTTGATTTTTATTGGACTAATTTGTTTATTTAAACCGTAGTAATTTTGAATTAAAACTTGTTAAAGAGTTAATTTGTTATTGTTATTGAAATATTAGTTGAGTTTAAACCATAGTATGATTACTTATATAATAAATTTGAGTTTGAGTTAATTTTACATAAAAGTCACCAAATACAAAAATACACTGACACAAAGGAATAATGGATCAAATTAGACAAAATACTGTATTTAATGGCTTTTCTTTAGAGGAATTGCAGAATATTGATGAAAGAATTAATTTTTATAAAAATGGTGTTACAACTCCGACTACAATACTACGACATTTACGTCGCCACGGCCTATTTCTTCAGTAATTTTTTAAAATGGTGGTGCTTTACCTACACCAGAAAAATTGAATTTTGATACAACTCCTTTAGTTCCTCCTTCATATAATATAACACCGTTATATAAGAAAGATCCACCCGTAGATTGTTCGTTTAATTTAAATAATTGTCATAATGGTAGGTTTAATAATATGAGTTCTAATACTAATTCTTCTCTGTATCACATTCACAAGTGGAATTTAAGTTTTGATGGGGATACTGATTCTCTTTTGTTTTTGGAAAGATTAGACGAGTTGAGACTTTTGTATAATTTCACTTTTGAGGAAATATTAGTAGGAATTTCAATATTATTGAAAGACAATGCGTTATTGTGGTACCGAAATTACAGAAGTAATTGGCAAAATTGGGTAGATTTTGAAATTATTTTTTATACCAGGAGATTACGAAATTAAAATTGAAGAACAAATTAGTAAAAGAATACAAAAACCTCATGAAACTGGTTTAGAATATGTAGTTTCTTTACAAACTTTAATGCGTCGATTGCCGAATTAGAGTGTAAAAAAAAAGTTATATTGGTTGCACAGCAATTTGCTTCCCGAATATAGACAATTTATAGCGACATAGCTTTAACACCGAATACGAATTAATAAACAGTATTAGGGATTATGACCAGTTGCGCTTAGATTTAAATCAGACTAATAAAAGTAGTAATCGTTTATTAATTGTAATCCTTTTTGCCAATAGAAACAACTATAATAATCAAAATTTTGTCAGGCAAAATAATTTCAAACCTGTTATTAGTTATAACAAAAGGCAATATCAACCATTGAGAAATGACTAACCGCACAATCTGTATAATTTACATGTAAATCAGATTAATGCTGTAAGATTTGGCAATTCAAATCAAAATTATAGATATTCGTCTTTTGGTAACAATAGTTATAGACCGTTTGACAATAAATCATCGTATAATACACCAGTACAGCAAGATAATTGTGCTAGATTTAATGCTAATTTCAATCCTAATCAAACTTATAAAAATGCTCAACACCCGTGGTTAATCAGGTTAGTTCAGTACCGTCGAATATTAATAACATTTATTGGCAACCAACAAATATTCCTAGTCAAAATAGGCAAGAAAATAATTCAGGAAATTCGTCAATCAGACAAACATATAGAAATCCGGTAACAGAAAATAAAAATAGACCAGTTCAGTCTCCACAAAATCAGGAAATTCGATTAAAAAAATCTAATAATTTTAAGGAAATTAAACATGCTGTCTGCTATAATTATGGAATTGTAGGACATTTTAAAAGCGAATGCAAAGGACAAAGAAAAATATTTTGTTATAAGTGTTTAGAACCGAATGTAACAATGAAAAATGGTTGCAAATGCAATAAGTTTTCGGGAAACTAGAAACCAGCTGTCCTGAAAGAGACACTGAACAGTTGGTGAAAGTTGAAGACTCTAACACTGAAAACTCCGTAAATCAATTTAATCCAGTATTAGAAACAAAATCAAATTTCAATTCTGTAGTTAAAAATCCTGTAATTTCAAAAGTAGATCAGCAAACACAAAATTCCGTAGATAGCGAAAGTAAAATTGTAGAAAAATCTGTTGATAAGGATGTTAAAGTCGGAGAGAGTTCATCAGATGATGGTATAGATAAAAGAATTTTTCCAATTCCAATTTCAATTCAAAATAGGAAATATTGTGCATTAGTAAACCCCGGATCAGTTCATTCGTTTATAGGGGAAAAGATTAAAAATAAAATACCAGATTTAGCTAATTTAAATACTGATGCGACTGCAAAATTAGCGAATGGAGTTTTAGTACCTGTTACAGTAGAGTTCAATTTAACATTTAATATTGCCCGTTATGAGATCAATGATAAATTTAGATTTTTACCGTCACTAGTAAATGATATTCTTATTGGACCTGACATATTAAACCACTACGATGGATGGGTAGATTTAGGAAAGCGTAGATTATATTTATGCAGAAAACAAATTCCCTTAATCGAAAATATAGATATTGCCAGTATAGTGAGGGTTCAAATGAGAGAAAATTCCTGTTTACGATAACGACAAAAACTATGCGATAAAACGATAACGCTTGCAAAAATGTAAAAGTGATAAATTGGCGACTTACCTTGATGCAGGTTAGTGCAACATGCAAAGCGACAAAGCGAAAGGAGATAATTGCAAGGAGGTGACGAGGTGTATATGTAGTAATGCGACTTCGTACGGTGCAGTGGGAACCCAGGTTCACTTGAAGATCCACGTGCACGCCGACAAAGGAAAATGGACGAAGCCGCAAAGTCAATACATAAAATGCACTCGCGACGAACGACAAATGTAATGTTTATGTGCACAATGATTATATGTATTGATACGAAAAAGTTTGTGATTTAATTAAGTAATGGATTATTACTTCGAAAACGACCAGTGAAGTTTTTTTATTTCGAAAAATGACAAATTCTCTTCAAGTCCGATAATTTTTAGGGATTGCTTCTTGGTACCGTAGATTTATACCCGCTTTTTCAACAATTTAACTCTTTAACTAAATTATTGCATAAAAATCAAAAATTTATTTGGACTGATGATCAAGACTTTGCTTTTAATGTTATTAAAAATTGTTTAACAAAAGCCCCAGTATTTGGTTGTCCTGATTTTGAGGATCCGATTAATTTACAAACCGACGCATCAGAATATGGTTTAGGCGTAGCGTTAACACAAATTCAGGATGGACGAGAGCGTGTAATAGCTTATGCAAGAAGAACTTTGAATTTCGCAGAATTATTCCGTTACCGAAAAAGAATGTGGTTTGGGGTTATGAGAAAATGAGGCCTTATTTAGAGGGATATAAATTTATAGTAACAACCAAATACATTGTATCTCTATACTAGTAACAAACATTGTTATACGTCACAATTTTGAAGCCGAGTGGAATGGGATAGACGATGAGGCTGTCTCTCTCAAGTCTCTTAGAATAAACTTTATGCGCATGTGCAAAACTGTCAGCACCGTGATGTTTGAAATTTTAAAATTGACACTTATCAAAAAATTGTCAAGTTGTGAAAAGGAACCAATCAAACACTCGCATTCTCGCGCATGCTCATAAGGGAGCCTTCTTAGAGAAAGAGACAGACTTCCTATATCTGTCTCAAAAGTCAGCTTCACGTAAATTCCCCACGTTACGCGTATAGAGATAAAATGTATTTGGTAACAACTGACCATCAAAGTTTAAAATGGTTACAATCCATTAAAAGTCCGTCCGGTAGAATTGCCCCTTGAAGTGTGTTTCTCCAATCGTTTGATTTTGAAATTGTATTGTTTTGAATTGTTATTTAGTTGTATTTCAGGATAAATTTACTAAATGGGTTCATGCAAAACCTTTGAACAAGGCCACAATAAAATTGGGGTGCCAAATGTTTTATGGGGATATTGTGTTAAAATTTGGTTGTCCTAGTGACAATTAAACACAGTATGATAGTAAATTAATGAACGATTTATTAGGTGAATTAGGGATTAAACATGTTTAATCCCTAAAACATAGATTTACTCCTCCGTATACGCTCCAAGCTAACCGTATAGAAAGATCGAACCGTACATTAAAGACATATACACGTTAGTTAATTTTTGTTCTTAATTAATACCGTTGAACACGATTCAACTTATTTTTCACCCGCATATTTAAATTTAAATTGGAGATTCCTAAAGCGTTGTACATAAATAATTTAGATGATAATGTAGACGAGGCAGTAGATAATAGTAAAGGTATAGAAAATAGAATTTTACAGTTACATAATTTAAGGAAAACAGACGATTTTGTAAAAGAAAATATGGCCCGTGCCTTTAATAATCAAAGTAAATATTATAATTTATATAATTTACGTAGGAGAGAATGGCGTTGTAAGTAGGTGATCATGTTTATAAGAAAGAACATCATTTGTCTTCCGATATTCAAAATTTTGCTGCCAAGTTAGCACCAAAATATTCAGGACCGTATGAGGTCATAAAAGTTATTTCACCCGTAGTTTATGATTGGAAAGACTTTAATGATAACAGTAGATTTAAGAATGTTTATATTAAGGACCTTAAATACGTTTAAATTAACAGGGCACCGGACCCTCACGTGACCACGTGAGCCAAAAAGGCACTATTCAGGCAAAAATTCACCCTTGTAGAGGAAGAGTTGCCTGACAATCTCTCAGTGTCAGATTTGTGATAAGACCCTTAATAGCTGAGAAAAAAAAAATAAACTCACCCATCACAGCTCAATTTAGACTTTTTGGACATTTGCACACTAAACACTTGTTTTTAACACAAACAATCCGAAAACTGATACTAAGAGATTCTAGGTCATAGTTTTTTACGACTTCCCTTGAAATTGGATCCACCTACAATCATTAATAACCGAGATATCTTTCAGAAACGTAGAATGAAACATGATATTTTTTTCTCAAAACAAACATGACCGCCGTCTTTGAAAGTTATCTAAAGTGTTTACATAACATTCGGCACATTGTGCCTATTATTCAAATTTTACATTTACATTAAAAAGTGGTTTTTTAAAGGTATTTTTGGATTTAATTGAGAAAGTTTAATTCAAAAATTGCATAATAATGTTGAATATTATCAAAACTTGTAATAGTTTTCGCAATAATTCATTAGATAGCTCCTCTGTTTTCATTGTTTATATGAACAGTCCCTTTTTGGGTCGGGTGAGGGTCCGGTGCCCTGAAGAGGAGTATTTTTAGTTTTTGATGTTTCCTTCTTTACCTGGGGCTGAGGAATTACTGTTATAACTACTTCGTCAGACAATAAATTAATTTGTGGATTCTTATCCACACCATTCAGGATTTCTTCCTCGATTAACTCATCTAGTAATTGGATAATCAGTTTTTTCTGCCATTTTAGTACAATAATTATAATTTTAACAATTAATAACAATAATTTCCAACGGGAAACATAATTTTCAACGATTTCAACAACATCGATACAATCCACGTACGGAATCAACAAATTGAATTGTTTCTATAGACCCCCCCCCCCCCCCTCAACTAACCCAAACAAAATGAAACAAAACGGCTTAAAGTACCCTATAACATACCGTGTTTTAAAAAGACAAATGCTAAGAGAAATTACACAGTAAAAATTCAATTACGAGGACCTGGACAGTGATGGGCTTGTGGACTTATGGGTCCACCCAAGAAAGTATTGTCCCCTGAAAAGAAATCCAATCTATTTTTGCCCAAATTGTGGTACTCTTGGAGTCCAAATTAAAAACTACAAGTAGGAAATTTTAATTGGAATGCGAATAATTATAATAAATTGATTTGTTATATTAGGCATCTCCAAGTACGTCATCAGAGATCAGTAGCTATGTTCAGTTACTTATTGCAGCGCATGCGCATGGCAATTTTTCAAAAATACACGCGATAAGTGTAGTATTTTGTCATGAAATGTTTTGAAAAGTAAATGAAAAATTACATTTTGTATTTGACAGAATGAAAACTAGCTAATACGCATGCGCGGCAATAGGTAACTGAACATAGCCGCTGAGCGGGTGACGTCACTTGGAGAAGCCTAATAGGCCACTACGCCAAAAAGTGTTTCGGACGAAAAGTTGTCTTTTGTGGAGAATGCTCCACATGTATTATTGAAGAAAATGAATAAAACACAAAGATAAAATTAAAAACATAATTCCGTTATTAAGTTATCCCGTTATTACAAAGTTAATAGTTATAAATAATTATTTTTAACATAATTTTCTTCTCTGCAAAGCTGATGTCTCAATCAAAGCGTCTAGTTCCACATGTATTTTTGGTAATTCCGTAAATTATATTCCGTTGAAAGTAGTAAAAATGACTATGAATCTTGTCTTCACCTGTGCCCAAATCAACCACTATATACTGGTTAAATATGCAATCTTGTATTAGTTTAATGACCGATGAAAAGGATTATAATTATGAAATAGAGAAATAACTTGTTCCTTTGGACATCCGTTTAATGTGTAATGTTTTTCCGTTGTAGAATTTGTTGCGACCATTTATTTTGTTTAAAAACGAAAACGAGTTGTTAATAGAAGAGCTTAAAAAAGAAAATAAAGAATTAAAAAATAAAATCATGCATTTAGATAGACAACTAAACTGACGAAGGAAAAGAAAAGATTGTTTAAGAAATGGAAAGTAGAAAAAGAAAAGAGTGGAGACAAATTGAGAGCAAGGGAAATCGTTCGCCTCCCTGGCAAGAATTATTGGAGAAATAATTAATTTGTTTTATTTATCGTTCAATAAATTTTGATTAATTGGTTGAGTACTTTTGTTTCTGTAAGTAACCGTTCTTAGATAGGTTGGTAATACTTCCGTTAAATGGATGAGTATTTGTCTTCTTAGGTGATTGATAATTGGATTTGACTTGATTTAGAATATGAGATGGATGATTTTGATTTGATTCTGACTGTATTTGAGTATATGTAATGGAAAATCGGAAAGAAAATTCCTACGTAATTTTCTTACGAGGAAAGGAGGGAATGTAACGAAGCGGTTTTTATTCGTATAAAGAAAAAGATATTTGGATGGAAGATTGACATTGAAGATCTACAAAAAAGAAAACATTTAGTTAGAATTGTAAAATATTAGATAGGATTTACTTACACACAAACACATTTTATACACATTACGTTGAAAGGATCGGTTGGAGGAATTAATTAAAGAAATTTAGATAAGAAATAATTTATGCAGCAAACTTATCAACCTGAATAAGAAATAATTAGTAATTGAAAGACAATTTTATTTTAACTTACCGTTGTAAATATATTTTAAACCGTTAAATAAAATTTGAGGTTATGTCATTTGCAATTTTATTAATTTTTATTAGTAATATTGGAACTGCCGATTCCACTATTAGAAGTGGGAGAGGTAGTGGGAAAAGGAGTGGGGGAGCAGCATAAAAGGCGCTGCACTGTCAATTTTTTAGCAAGTTCGCTGCGGTTCTCACTGGGAGAAATCACGCTGAGAAGAATTATTCCGAGGTAATTTGGAAGAAAATTGTAACTCTGTACGGCCCTCATTGTAGTATTCCTACAGAGTTTCAAAGACCCCTTCTAGTTGTAACAAACCTATTTTTCAAGACATGGTATGGATAAAAAGGAATGGAGTGGGACCTAGAAGAAAGAATTATTTATTTAAATATTTTTACACCTTTATTTTATTACACTTACAAAATTACACTTTTCACAGTTAAGTAAAAGGAATATAATTTCAAATTAATTCAAAAGCTAAGAAAGTCTTCGATCTAAAAAAAGAGGTTTAATTAGTTTAATTTACAAATAATTTATAATAACTTACCGAATGATTGTGATATTTGGATGACAGTGACAATGAAAGTCAATGATTTGAATTAGTAAATTTATTGTTTTATATTTGGAAGCACTGAAAAGGGAAGAGTTATAGGGTATAAAAGGCGATGCACTCGCCAGAATTCATCAGTTTGGTTCCAGCTCTCATAGGAGAAACATCTCCTTAAAAGAACAGTTCGAGGTAATAATCCAGGAAGATAACACTGCAGCTCTGTACGGCACTCAAAGTAGTATTCCTACAGAGTTACAAGGGCCCCTCCTCTTCGGAGATATTGTTCTTGTGGCACCTAGAGCTCCCAACTATTGTCCGAGTTGGGTGATTTTCTAGATATTTCGCATTAGCTCCGCGTATGGTAATATCCCGTTTGAGGTCTTAGCATTTCCGTGATTTATTTTGTATGAAAGATACATGAGTATTTGAGAGTGATTGTCAAAGTCAGATTAATTTTCTGAATTATAAATAAATATTTGAGAATATATTGAAATAATAACCATTTTCCTTACATTACACATAAACCAACATTCACACCATTGGATATTTTAATTTAATATTGAATGCCACAAAATAGTACAATAATTAAATTGAATTCTTCTAAGAAAATATTGAGCGTTATTTGTCGTTGAGTCTCTTTCAGTAAATACAAATTGCATTCACATTTAAATAATAATTGGATTTTCTGATATATGCCTAATAAATATATAGGCATATATCAGGCCTAATATATGCATAATAAATTTTTATTTTAAATCCTAATAAAGAACCAATTGAATGTTCTTCATCAAAATGAATATTGTAAACCGATTTAATTTCACAATGTAATGTATTTAGATTTGCCTTAATAGATAAAAATAATCTTTCTCATTCTTTTCTACTATCTTTTTCCTCTCTTTTTCTATAAAATGTGATATATCTTTTATTTCATACAATCCAGGATCAATTGCTATTTCATAGATTTTATTGGTATGTGTAAATTTCCTTTCTAATGTAGGTACAGAGAAATGAAATTTGTTATTCTCTTTAGTAACATTATTAATTGTATGATAACTAATAAAATCAACAAAAGCCACATTTATATCTGATTCATTTAATATTAAAGGTGGTGAGAATTTACAACTTAAAATTGATGAACGATCTGAGAGTAAAATTATATGATCATTCATTATGATTAAAAACTAACAATGTTCACATGCCAACAACACCACATTATTGATTTGATTTTATTAAAAATCCTTTCTATATATTGTTTTAAACCTAAATTTGATTATAAAAATATTTAAAATCAAAAGATATTGAATCTTTATTAAAATTTTATTTGTAAACAAGTGAAACTACAAAATATGTAAACTTTCAATTTTGCTTTTCAACTTTTGTTTTATCAGATGAACCAAATCCATTATCACCTCGTTTTTGAAAGGGGCCTTGTCCAACACGCTCCATAACATATGGGATGATATTTTTCTCCAAAATTAATGGAGCAATTTTATCACCTCTATTAAAATATGCTCTTGTTTTTCCATGATTGTACAATAAAACCTTAATATTTTCTGTATAATCTCTATCAATAACACCAGCACCAACTTCTATACCCATATTTAATGAATGACGGAACGGGATGCAATTCTACCATAACAACCATAAGGAAGTTGAACTTCTATTAATATATCAATTAATTCACGAGCACCAGGATCAATTGTAAAATCCATGGGTGTTATTAAATCAAATCCAGCACTTAATACACTAGCTCTCCTTGGTGAGAAAGCCATTTCTGATACTCTCACAATATGTAATATTGGGTCTTCAGTTGTTCTACTAGTTGTCATGGTTTTTTTAATTTATATTTAAAATACCTTAAATAAAAACTACAATAAAAAAATAAATTTAAAATCAAATTATAACTTACGAGAAATATTTCTTGGTATATAATTTCAGATAATTCTTATATGTATATGTATTATGTATATAATGAATTCTTAATTAAACTGAAAAATATTTCAAACTGTAATGAATAGGACCATTAAAAAATTATATATCATTTAAATAACACCCTTCCTCTTAAATTACATGTCACAGATTTCTTATGCGCATAATTTAAATTTAAATATCGCTTTGTTCTAAAACAAAATGGAAAGATGTTCTATGTTATTTCTACAGAATTATTTAAATGATCTCATTAGCCTAGTGGTAAATGTAATGTAATTGTAGGTAAGTAGCATTGATATAGCACAGGTTCGAATAGCGCTGCAGTCACTAGATAATGTTGGTCACTTTTTACTAAATAAATATTTTAATAAATACCCAAAATTACTAATTAACTAATCAATCAATCAATTCTCCAATAGCCCAGCCCAGCCCAACCTGATCCATACCGAAATAAATTCGATTATTGTATATGTACAAGAAAAATCAATTTTTCACTAGTGACATCTATTGGTAAAATGATACACTAGTTGCTAGTTTTCTTTTTTAAATTTATACCCATCACCAACACCTTTTCTTAAATCTCTTCTACAATACTCTGGAGATGACCAGCCTACCCTGGATCTGACTGGATAAGTCTTGTATGCGTGCGCGCGCGTTTGTGTCCATCACAACCATGGAAAACATGGTCCCCCTCATTCCCATGCATGCGTGTGCGCGCGTCCTCATATACAAGACTTCTTCTGCAGCGCATTTCCTGCAGAAGTTCTTCTTCTTGTTGTTGGACCCCGTCTCCTTCTGGAGATCATCTCCCATACCACACCCTTATTCGATGGGCCCTGAGGATGGATACATGACATAATGGGACTAGGAGTGTCTCACCGCGTACAAGACTTCTTTTGCACACTAGAAATTCTTGTAGGACCTTATGGAGACCCCCATATTGGATGGTCTCTGTTGATGGCATGTGCCATCAGAAGCGCCATTGGGTCGTGGTATCACCCCAAGATAACTACTAAGAGATTATTTAAATTTACAGAAGTAAATTAAAAACGAGAGGCAAAAATATAAAATAAAATGAGTTGAAATCAGTTAACACTTTTACAAAATTAAATACAAAACGAAATCAAATCAAATTTAAATAAAATTAAATCACTTAAAACTGACGAACAGAACCAATAAAATTCCTTATGAATTTTGGCCTTCGAAAACGTGAGAAAATAACAATTTTATAACATTAAAATCTTAAATTCTGTCTCAAAAATGTTTGTGCAAGAGTTTAAATATTGGGAAAAATTAAGAGGGATTTTGAGTAAGCGCAAAGAGGAAAAATTCCACGAAAACCCAAAATCTGAGAGGTGGGGGTACTGTTAGCACAGAATAAGAAACACAGAAGTACGACTCCTCCCATTTTCCATTGTTCTTTTTTCTGTAAGTTTTCGACTGAGTGCTAGGCCAGGCGCAGCTAAAGGAAGCAATATACGAGTTTTAAAAACTTAAAGCCTGGAACCCACATCCCACATATAAGAATTGTAAAAACTTATTTTTACTTTTTATTTTAATTTTAAGTTCATCAGATGATTGTAATATGTATAATGATCATAGTGCTCCATTTCAATTTAATTTTTAAGACGTCTGTAAACATATCGTCCTCAAAATGCAAATTACAAATGCGTCTATTCTCTTAGCTAAATAGGGAGCCGTTCTCTAGCAAATCCTTCCGAAAAACATTACCTAATTGAAAAACAGTCTTAAATTAAAAATTCTATATTCACAATTTAAAAGTTTGTAATGTTAGTTCGTACTGCACTACTTCACTCGATAACAAAAAATAAAGTAACAGAGTACAATAGAGAACACCAATGAACAAATCCTTCACCTTACGTACGAGACCACTGTCAATTGTGAAAATTTGTCCGACTGCTCTCAACTTTTAACCGGCCAGGCGTCATTTCGGCCAAAAGGGGAGGAGTCGTACTTCTGTGTTTCTTATTCTGTGCTGTTAGTACGAGGAGAGGGTGGCAATTACTGTACTTAGTGTAATTAAAGGGAAAATAATTACACTAAGATTGGATGCAACTATTTAACAAATAAAATCCTGAATGAGGCAAAATGAAAATAGAAATAAATTGGGGATTTTTTTTATTTAAAAAGCAATTAAATGAAAACATGTGCTCTGGAGGGACAATGAGAGACAATGAGTGTAATTAGAGGACGTTAATTACACTCAGAACAAATGACAAGAAAGAAAAGAAAAGAAAAATGAATTCAAAGTAAAAATGTAAAATAAAATAAAATTATTGTCCGAAAAAGAATGCACCTACGTTTCATCTGACTCAGAAGAATTAAATATTGGATAATTGAATCAGATGTAAACGTATTAAATAGTGTGTAAGTCCAAATAAAGTACAAAAAAAAAATAATGACAAAATGGGATAATGAACATAAGAATTGGAAGCGGCGTGGCCAACCACATTCCAAGCTTCAAAATATATACAAAATACAATTAACTGAAATTTGGACTCACCGTTTAATGTAGAGGGAAAATGCTCGAATAATATCTACGTTGAATCATTTGGTTAAATGGACACTTGAAAATCACTTGTAATCATCGCAATTGTAAAATAGCAGATTGTCATACAAAAAGGGTTTTTTGTACTAAGGAAATTCACATCGTACTCCTGGTTGCGGGAGTACTTTTGTGAAAATCCTTTTCCGAGGGACGCTGAGGTGGTTGTCTAAAGTCAATTTGCATAATTAATTCAAATAAATGTTTGTTAATAAATCTAAACAAACAACCTAACCTCAAACGTCAGAGGAATTATATTATATGTACTAATATTTAACAGGCGCAAAAATAGGTTCGTTACACAAGAGTTAGCATTTAATTTGGATGGTATATTTAAAAATCTATTGCGTATGATTCCGTTAACTGAAAATCAAAGAATGGAATATGAATCATCCAAATATTGTCATATACAGGTTGTTCAGTTTCAAAACGAGCGGCATAGATATCTCGAAAACGGTAAATGGTAGAGACTTGAAATTTTGGCAGTAGGAGTTATCCAGAGGGGCTGATCGATCTCAAATATTTTCAAAATGGTGCCACTTTCGGTTATACCGGAAGTCGGCACTAACTTCGCTATTTTAAATGGAACACCGCATTTTTAATTACATTTTTGGATTCTTTATCAAATTCTAATATGACTTTATGTAAAGTACCATATCTCCAAAATTGATAACTTTTGAGAAAATAATTCAGAGTCAGAATAGAGTTATTAAGCTGAAATTTGGGCTGAAGGTAGTCAGAAAGCTTAGCTACAATATTGCCTAATTGGTTTTGGATTTCTGATTATACAGGGTGTTGTTATAACCAGTTACATTTGCAGCAACTTTAAAGTAGAATAACTTTCTTATTTCAAATGGAACATTCAAATAGGTTTGATGGATTTTGAGATAGATACCTAAATAATCGCCAATGCAAAACCTAAACTATTGATAATTATTTACAACAAGGTCTGCATTTTAACTTCTTAACATCTGAAATATTTTCCTCGATATCTTCAAAATTGGAGGATTATACTTAGAGTCATTATTCGATATTACATCTAAATTATTATTAGCAGAAACACTCGCCAGTTGGCACAAACAAGACCCGCACCATAAGCACTTTCAAGTTCACTCTCAAGACGACATTTTTTCGCTTCATTTATTTTTTTGACTTTCTCTGGTAAAATACGTCTCTTTTGTCTATCAGATAGTTGATCAAATGATTTTCTTATAATTATTAGGTACTGCTTAAATTATCGTCAAATTGTCATTCATGCATGTCATCAGAAATTAGAAATCAGAAATTACACTTAACGATGTTATGTCTTTTCATTATCAAGTTAATATGTACTTGTAAATACATAGATAAACTACCTTGTTGATCGTTTTATCTTTATCTGTGAATAAAGAGCTGACTCGGCGGATATAGAACATTAATTGTATGCGTGGATATAACGTTTTCTTGCTTGTCATTTTAGACTTGCTTTACCTACATGCAGACATCGTTTGTATGAAAATCGTCCACAAATCCTCTCCCACATTCTCCTGCTCTTCATTCGTCTCTTCGCCTACCCGTTGGGGACGACTTTTAGGAGTAGCACGAGTCCGTTCCACCTCCGTTCCACTGATATGAGGAACAACCATTTCGCCCTATTGATTGATGAATCCACAGACAAAGGGTGCACGAAGCAATTGGCACAAGTTTTACGTCGTCTACATGAACATTGCGCTACAGCCTTTTTCCTTACTCTTTTCCCTGTAGTTGAAGCAACTGCGAAAAGCATGTTCAATCTCATTAAGGTGTGACGCGTCTTTCGTCGGTTTTCTCGAGCGCCACCTAATTTTATAGAAAAATTAGGAAACTGTTCCGCCTCGGGTGTTCAGCGGAGAAAAATAGTAAAACCAGGAGTTCTAGTTTATTTAATTTTATTTTATAGAACAATTATACCCGGTACAATTACCTAGAATATTAATGCTTCAAACATCAAGTCTAAAAATCACCTAAATTCGATATTGTAAGGAAAATAGAAGTTTGTTAATATTAACTTTATACAGAAACCAAGAACAGAAAGCCAAGCGACTAATTACGGTAAATAATTAAAAATTCTATAATTGCATTTACAGTTAAAAGTACTAGCAAAACGGTCAAGCAAGTTATTCTTAAAATTCGGCGGTTTTAAGTAATTACTACAATGTACGTGCAAAGCAGAGTGAATGATAAATACGGTGCGATTTTAACGCGCAAAGTCCAAATACCAATATACAGAAAATAACCAAGCGAAGCAAAAAGCGGCAAGTTACAGAGAGAGAGTAAATTCCTTAACACTAACACTACGGGATAATTACAAAATTTGACTGAAATCGGTACCACAGTCACTCGCAGCAATTACACACAGAACGGGGGCGGGAATGCAATTTATTGGCGGTAAATAGGAGGTCACACCAATATTTGCACAAGGCGACTGTACAGAGAACAATTAGGGAAGCAATTGTCAGCGGTCAATAGGGGGTCACACTGACAATTGCACATAAAAACGGCACAGAATACAGATAGACGGCGTTCACCAGCGGTAAATAGGGGGTCTCACTGATGAACAGACAGCACACTTTAGACGGAGATGCAACAGCCAGCGGTAAATAGGAGGTCTCACCGACAGTTACACCACAAGGAACGGATCGTACTTTCCCTATTCCACACTAATGTTCAATACAATATTTACTTACTTCGCGGAACATTTTCTCTTCTTGACACGGCCACTTAATCTATCGTTACTTACCGGTATTTCGAGTTAAACACTGCTTCGGAAAGGCAAACACAATATAAGCGTCCAAATTCGCACTATTTACAGTCCCAGTCACGGGTACGGCAAAACAAAACACAAGCGTCCAAATAATTGTCCCACTTACAGGGAATATGAAACTAAACACAGGCGTCCAACTCGCACTAACTACTTCACTAATCACGGGTACAACGTTATTACACTTTTCACAACGGTACACTTTTTCACTTGTAAAAGAAGTTTATAAATGTTCAAAGTACAGCAACAAAAAGTTCGGGCAATTTAAGAAGTTTCAAAAATTTTGGAATGTTAAGCCGCATAAAATGTCACCCCTCCCAAACACGGTGGCTATCATTAAATACAGTGGTCAAGAGTTTTGGAGCAAAGGAAACCTCTAAAACTATATTTCACAAATGAAGTTCTAGAGAAACCTAAAAATGCTTTAGCTCTTCTCGTCAATGAAAAGATTTCTTGTCAATAGAGATTTCTTGTTATTTTCTGTGTATTCTGTGTTCATCTCTTTTTAATAGTCGTGTTTTAAGGTTAGTTATTAAATGTATAGGGTCTGGAACACAAAGTGTACTACAGAGCCGCGAATGTCCTGATCATTTATCAAATTTGTATGAAACTAGTTCCACTCGACAGTATCATTCGGCGTATCACTGGAAAACGAGGTGCAAAAATTTTCAAACGCCAATTCACTTTCCCGATATAGTTCTCTGCTTTGGATTTCCCTTACTTATACACTTGGTGATGGTATTACATTATTTAAGTTACTATGAATAGTTTCGTATACCAAACCACCTTCTGTTAAAAACAAATAGAGGGAAAATTGCATAATTTCAGGATCATATGTGTTGTTTTTGATCTTTGTGCTATTGTTTTGAGCCGATACATTGAATGAACATTTCCAAAAATTCATTTATGTTTTGTTTTGTCCGTGAGGCTGGACATTATTAAGAATGGTTGAAATTTGCTCTTTCAAAATATTATTTTTATTAATAATTTTCGAAATTTCATCTACATAATTGAAAAATGATGTAATCAAAGGAATGTTTGTATGTTTTCTTTCTCTTATTTTTCGTTTTCGGTTTGCTCTTGAGTACTGTTTCCAGTTAGTCTCCACTCGAGTCTCTACCTGTCGTACACTTTGTGCTGGATTTTCAAGTTTGGAGCATGACCAGGAGAATGAGGAACAAGTTCAGGACTCACAGTGTTCTCCAGTATCACTATTGACTATGCTTATCGAAAATGTTTCCCATCATTTTTTGTTGATTTTATTTAGTCAACAGTAAGAACCTCATCAGATGAAAATTCTCCTTTCTTTAGAAGTTTATTTGTTGTCAGGATTTTAAGAGGTATTTTTGACACTTTTCTTAGAGATTTGTCCATCGAATTATCCGGATTGTCCGAAATCGAATCAGCGGTTGAATCAGAAATTTTCTCAAAAACATCTTCATTTGCGACTCGGTGAAGGAATGTGCTTTAATCAGAATGTCTGTAATTGTGCTACAATCTGATTGTGTCGTGTCTTAAATTGTGTCTTTAACAGACGGTGCCGTGGGCGATGTGGACGGTGACATATTCTTCTTCATTAAAAATTATTCCATTAACGTATTATTGGCTCAATTATTGGTTTTAAGAGGTTGATTCTTTCTCTCCGACCGCGCGTACATTTCAAGATGACTTACTACGTAACTACCCATTTTATTCGATTTCCATGTGGATACTGTCGATGCTATAAAAAAAATTCGTTAAATTATTGAAAAAATTGAGGTGAATTACACTTCGTAATAAACTTACTTTTAAAATTTTCTTGCATATGAATCAGTGTACAAAGTGTTTTTTGGCCAGGCGGCTGAAAAGTCGCTTATTCCGGACTAAAAGTCACTTAAAATCGTCCGGAAAACAACCTTTTGCCGGACGATTTTGACTGCATTTCTGATTCTAATGTTGGCAATTAACATTACTAAATTATTGGATTAAATGACAGCTGTCAGACTGACACTGTCAGTGATAGATTGTTGCAACTACAGTTTCCTATATATACACGATAAATTTTTAAATAATTTTAATTGTTTTGTAATTGCCAACCCGAAAAATTCCCCTGTGTCGTAAAATGTCAGTTTAAATTTTAGTATGAAAATGAATAAATTTTAAGCGCTTGGCCAAAAAATCCTGTGGATAACACGGCCTAAAAGTATTATTACAAGGACCGAGCTATCCAAATAACTATTCTGTTGCATTCACTTTACAATTTATGTTAATTGAATTAATGGAATTTACAAACACTATTTTTTTCGTTTCATTTGATTCGAAAAAATCCTTAGCAATTTTTATTGCAGCCGTTAGTAATAATTTTCTTTAAATTACAATTTTCTTGGGTTTTCTGCAAATAGAATTTGATTCTCTCTTGATTTTTCAGGTTTTTTCCTCACATTTTTAGATGCCGACTGGGATGCTGAGTTAGAACCATTTTGACTCCCATTTTGAATACTGACACAGAAATTCCTCAGTTTTTTGATGATAATGATAATTGATAATTTTTCCCCTTCTAAAAATCTAAAATATTAAAATATCTAATTTCTGTAAAATACGCCATAATATTTTTTTTAATTCATCTTCGTTGTCATTCATTTCTACGAATACATTCTTCGGGAAAACTTCTATTTTGGAGAGGATTTTATTGTCTAATGATGACAACGTAAGTGTATTATTGAATTGGTGAAAAAGTAATATGTCTTTTAAGTGGTTTGGTGTTTTACATATTTCTCTTTCAAATTTCTTGAAAATATCCCCATCGAGATCCTCTTTTTTCTCCGCCGCCATTCCGCTACAACCGAGGCTACAACAAAAAATAAACAAGTTTTATTCTGACAAACGTACTAATGGCAGTCTCAATTATAATTTTCTTGCATTTTTGTTAAAATCAGTGTTATTAAATCATTACCTACCTTATTCAAATATGTATATCGAGATGTATATCTTCTTTTAACCACTAAATTTAACAAGTGCTTAATGTGAATCTTTGTTCTTTAAAGTATAGAAATCGAACCTCTTATACACACATCAAACACTTTTCTCAATCTCCGGAGCACACAGGAATGATAGACTAAAATACAAGCCCATGTGCATCTAAATTCGATCAGCTAAAAATTGTACATTGAAAAACAATGTTCTGTCGACTATTCGAAATGACTGAGTGAAATGTTAACTGCTTTATTCAAGACACACAGCGCCACATGCAGTTGTTGTACGGAGTGTTTGGGGAGTCTATTGGAATATTTCAGGAGTGTAATAGAGTGTTTTTAGGAGTGCAATGTAATACTTTAGGAGTCTAATCGGGAGTCTGATGGCTCTTTCAGGAGTCTAATAGAATGTTTCGAAGAGTGTTTTAAAAAAGGAGTTTATTGTACGTTTTTGTTTATGGAGACTAACCCCACGACAACACCCAAAAGAATGCATAGTAAGCAACCCCTCCCCCCCCTATTATTCATTGTTCATAAACTTTTACATATATGAAACACTTTAATTAGTTCGTCCGTTCAATCCTTTCAGCATAAAGTGTAAAAAAAATGTTTAAATGTAAGTATGTAAATCCTATCTAACAGTTTACAAAACTAATTAAATATTTTCTTTCTTCTAGGTCTCCATCATCCATTCTCCAGATATCCTTTTCTTTTCTATTACTGCCAAAACACTTCGTTACACTCAATTACCGGAAAAATGATTCACATGTTTGACTGCTGTATAAATAATGTACAAATAAGTTCAAATGTTGCTCATCTCTCAGTTTATTAATTATATTTATTAATCCATGCACATTAAGTCCAATACATGTCAAATTCGTAGTGTAAACACTGCATGCCACATTTTATACATACGTTCAGAAGGTGTCAAATTTATATCCAAAAAACTACTAATAATGTTATTATTCAATTCGAGGAAGAACACAGTACCTTCAGTATCTGGAATTTCAGACAATAATTGAATTACCTTGTTGTCGCAAATTTTTTGGACAGTTGGAAAATTCATTCTATCTTGAGAATTTACATCGGTTAAAGTTAGTAATTGTTGATCTTTACTAACGCTGTCCATTAAAATTTTTAAATGTGACACACTTATTGGTTTTGTACCAACAACCAAAAATTTAGTGGGTTTTATAAATCTATTTCTCAATTTCGTACCAATATGCACAGTGTCCTGGATTATATCGAAATCGCTTTTAAATACAGCAGAATACAATGGCCAATTTTCAACAGCATATTTCAATCCAAGATCCTTTTTCATTTTCATAGCTTTCACTAATCATGGATTACCATCTGACGAAAAACCTAATACTGTAATGCCAACATTTTCCAACTTCGGTTTTATAAACTCAGGCAATACAAAGGCAAAAGGCAGAAACTTTGTCATCTAGAGGTTGGGCCATTATTGTATACACATAAGATGCTTTGTCTACCGTAGAAAACAAATTTTCTATTGCCTTTGCACTGGTTGCCAAATAAGACTAAGGAACTGGCGTACCAGTGTAGTTTGTAGGTAAAACAAATCCTACAAGTTGATTTTTTTTGGATCGAAGGAAATTTTTTTCAACAATTTTGGTTGCGACTTCGCTTATCCATATCATGGAAATAAGATTTCTGAATTTCAAATAATTTGCTAAATCAGTTATTCGTAATTCACCTTCAATTATTTTTGGCTCTTTATCACTGAGAATTCTACTGACGGTTGAAAACGAAGGCAAGGGCAAGTTGGCACATAATGTTTTTTATAAGTCAATCGACCCCCAGTCATAAATATATATGCACCAAATCGAATTACATTCTCGTAACGATTTCCTTTGTCTAATGTTGATGTCACCTGAGATCGAGAAAATTCTAGTAATCTACTGAGAAGATAGTTTTGCCCGGTATTGTCATGAGATGTACTGGGCGGATTTCTAATAAAAAGTTTTTCCTGGCTGTCACATTTTAATTTACAAAGTAAATTATTTACAGTATCCCTTAAATCGTTGGTACATTTGAGCATCAATCCCTCTTCATTTTTAAATCTGAAATAAAAAGGAATTCTTTTTTCAGATGTAAATCTTTTTAATCTTTTAGAACGATTCTTATCGCTTCTCGTCCTTAAAACCCTTTTTCTCTTTTTTATTATTGAAGCATCAACAATACCCCCAGAACATTCTGCTCCTAAAACGTTCTGGGGTGTTTCCCCCGACAATGATTGTAAATTTGGTTGACGAACTTGAATTTGTTTCGGTCGAGAATAGTGTTTCACGAGACTCTCGTAATTTCTTGTTCTCGTCTTGCTTTCGCAAGAAATAGCATATTGCAATTGTGTGATATTACGATTAGATAATCATGAACGAAAATACCAGTTTGTCCGAGAGCGAGCCAGAGAATGTGTCTCTGAAATATTCCTAAACAAGACCAATATGTGTTCCAATAATTGAAAAAGCAGAACCCAACTGTTTCTTTAAAACTGTTACGCCTTTTTTTGCCTTAATTGGTACCCTCCTAACGCACCCAAGTTTGCCGTCGGCACAGAACGGCTGGGTGTGAGTTTATGAGTTTTCAATTAACGCGTCTACAGTTTAAAAGGGTGTTGATCAGGCGTGTCGCTAGGTACCTTACCCAGTAAACTGTAACCGGGTTTCGCAAAGTACAACCGAACAGGAGAGAGAAACTAGCAGCGAAGTAATACAATTAACATCACATTTACTAAACAAAGCGTCAAGAAGTGCGATGACAATTCCACAGAGTAGTACAGGTAAGTAAATCGTCTGGTTTATAAAAATTTTAGGATATAGATACAAGATATTAACTTTACATGTTTGACATAACCTATTTTGTTGTAGTTGATGAAATGCGATCAGCTGATCGAACAGCTGAACGGTCGATGACCGCTTGACAATTAAGAGGAGCACAGGGTCTGAAGGACTCTCACGTGACCTATATAACAATAAACAATCTGAGCAACACTGAAAGCCCGGCGTAAAGTGATCACGCATACTTTGGTTCACAGGGGGAATAATGGTAAATAAAATTATTACAACGACAAAATAGATCTCAGTCTCAATTATAACCTAAATTACTTTTCTTATTGCTTGTTGGTGCGTTACAGACGCACAATACCTGAATATTCCACTCGGCTCTACAGCCTCCACGAAGTTACTGGACTCCTAAACACGCCTCGGATACCACAGCTTGGGGTACCCGGAAAAACCCTAATGTGGGGAAAGAAAAAATAAACAACAACATATTCATACTAGCGACTGGACTTGGTGGACTTACTCGATCTTGTTGAGGTAACTCAACAGATATTTGTGGCAGATATTTGTTCGGAGTTTAATCCGACAATTAGTCGGTATTTAAGATTTCTACACAGTTCTTAAATAATATTTATTATTGATTTAACGAATCCCAAACCACTTGGATTAAGTACTTTACTTAATTTTATTTAAATCAAATTTTTTATAACGAACAATAGTTTCTGCACGAATAAGATGTTTAATCTTTTATTGTTGCAGATCAAAAGGGTATAATTTTTAAGACGGATTTCAGAGGCCAGGCTTCGATCCCCGCTGAGGCCTAAAACTTGATTTGGCTTTATTTTTTGTAAAAAATGGCATTTTATTGATATCACATTTTCAAAATCTCCCTAAAATGATAAATGCGAAGCATATTAGTTCACCAAAGGCTCATACCGGACTTAAATTAATGATAATCAGTAAAAAAATCGTTATTATTAAATAAATCTTTAAATATCTCGAAATCTATTAACTTTAGGTATAGGGTATGCTTATACCATTCGATTCAGAATAAATTCTCTATCCAATAAGCCAAAAATATTTAGGTTGTTCCTTTTGAAATAAGAGATTATTCTACTTCAAAGTTACTGCAAATATAACTGGTCATAAGAACACCCTGTATGGTAAGAAATCCAAAAAAAATTAGACGGTCTTGTAGCTTACCATTCTGACTATCTCCAGTCCAAATTTCAGCTTAAAATCTCAATTCTGACTCATGTTACAAATTTTTTGGTAAAACACTACTATAGCCAAAATTTGACGTAAAGGGTACCCTACATAAAGTAGTATTAAAATTTGATAAGGAATCCATAAATATAATAAAAAATGGGGTGTTCCATTTAAAATAAGAAAGTTAGTACCAACCTCCGGTATCACAAACTTGAAAATATTTTAGATCACTGGGCCCCTTTGGACAACCCCTATAGCCAATTTTTAGATATTAAATATTTGCCCTTTTCGAGATTTTTCTAACCGACGGTTTGGAACGGAACACCCTGTATAATATTACCTCCATGTAATCACTTAATCTATAACTTACTAAATTTTCAGCCACTGAAGAAGCTCATAATTCGGGTGAAACGCGTATGGCACTATTGTAAAAATTGGGGCAGTTTTACTCTCACACCCCTACAACTCAAGATATTACAACACATCCTATAGTATTTTAGAGGAAGAGAGTAAAGATTTTATTAAATGAAAGTCACAAATCGTTGTGATGTTTCTTTATTAGATTAATACCTAACAGGTACAAATATTAACTAACTACTTAACACTAATTAACTAACTTCTATATTGAAAGGGTCTACACCAAGCGCCAATACATGAAATTTTGGTTTCGTAAGCGAGACATTTTATTTTACTTATTTTATTTCTAAACTATATTGACTATCATAAACGACCGGGCCATATCTAAGAAATGTTGAGGGAAAGTTTAAATTATTTAATTGCCAAAGCTGCAACCCAGATGCTAGTTTATCCGTATTCTTAAATTCGTCGCAAGTAAATATTTTATGATTATTTGTAAACTAATTGCATTTAAACAGTGGGGAACATCCTGCTGTACAGAATAATCTTGTACGGCAAATATATTTATTGAAGGCCTCAACCGTTCTTAGAAATAGCCCTAAATGCCGAATGGGATTTCCAGTTCGGTCATTTTATTATGTTTATTACTTTCATCGATTAAAAATTATCGCGATTACGATGGACGCGAATGATATTTCTCGTGTCATGTGAATGGACTGTTTAAAATCTAATGCATTTTGACTACTACGGCAAAACGCCGCTAATCTATCTTCTTTGACTACCGTTTGTCATTTTGATGTAACCGCGCGATCATTTCGATTATTATTATTACTATCGAAATATTTTGTATTCTGTGTTTACAGATTTTAGTATAAGTTTGATTGTCACAAGTGATCAAATTAACGACCATTTAAATTATCTTAGGGCCAAATTGGTCAATGTCGGGGGGGTGACGATAAGCAGGTATAAGAGGGTTTGTTCGGGGGCGTAAAAGTTAGTTGATAGTTGATGGTTGATCGACAGTGACAGTGTATCTAGAGTTAACAGATAGTTCACAGTTAGTCTTCAGTTAGTCTTGAAACGAGCATCTTGAGAAAATTGTGTGATTCTCTTATTGAGATAATAAGGTAAATTACATTTGTTCTTAATTTTATTCGGAATCAGTTTCTGCCCAACACTGCTTATCGTATCGTGTAACATATTTAATTTCAGTAGCCCTTCTAGCATTTAAATTTACTCTTAATTCAGCTAATCGTCCCGGAGTGACCAATCATCGAAAAGCAATCCCGCCAAGCGTAAAGTTTTTGCCATAATTAACGAGACCTTTATTTATTTTTGACTTGTGGAAAACCAAATCCTTTTAAAGCGTACATTCTTTAGTTGTAGTTTGAAGCGAGCGATAGGGCGTAATTTCCGCCGATTAATTAGAGCATTTTTGCTGCGTATAGAAGCTGCGTAGTTTGCGATCTAGTAGAAAGCGTAAGCGTATTGCAACGTTAGGGCGTAAAACATTACTTGGCGTATACTCGCTGCGAATAAATATTACGATTGCGAAACAGCATTTATCCTTATTGCATGTCCTCAAACACTTAACCAAGAGGCGCGGAGGCAATAAGGCCGGACGGCTCTGGCGACGGTCCGTATGGGCGGCCATCCGACGGTCAGGGAATCATGATCCCCGGATGTGGAGGGTGCCAGCTATAACCATCCTAAAGTTAGGGAACGGGTATTTTTAGCATTCGTTTTGATCACCCCTCTCGTCCCCACCTCACGTATCGTGACGCCGTGTTGCCTAGATGCTAAGTTAGAGGAACTCCAAAACTCCAATTTTTCCCCATAAAATGAACAACTGATATTGGTCCACTTCCGCGAACCTCATAAAATCTAAATCATCGGGAATATTTAAGAGATAATAATTTCAGTATATAAAATCGTTAATTTGATCATTGAATAAAAATGTTGTATTATACATTAGGAATTGTTCGTCAATAGTCTCCATCTCTTTTTAAGAGAGGAGAAATACTTTGTATTTTGTTTTGGTGTTTTAAAGAACGTTTTAATATAAATAAGAGTTTTACTCTTTTTAAACGTATTTTTCCGTGTTTCATTTAACTTTGCGTCAACCGTTGTACTTTAAATCCAAAGTACTGGCGGTTACATACACACAACGTAGGGGCTTTATCACCATCAGTGGTAAAGCGATCACAGCCAATTAAGTATAAAATTTTACTAACATTCGTTTCTCCCAATACATCAGCCAAACCATTACAATATATTAATCAGTCTTTTGCTGACTAGTTGTCCGCGGTACATTGCCCGCGGTCTTTGCAATGCTTAATTCTATTTCCTAATGCTGCTTAATTGCAGTTTGGGGTATTTTGTGGTACGATGGTTTATCGAACCATTGCACCACCACACCTTCTCCCTTTAAAAAGGGAACTTCCCTTGATCAGATGGAAGTTCGTTTTCTTTATATTACACCGACATTATTAACTAAGGCTATGATATATAAGTTACATTTACCTACTACATCTATTAAAATTAATTATATTTACTAGTAACATGTTAACAGCGCAAAATTTTTCTTCTTTTTCTTCACAAATTCACAACACCATCGCCTTTGCGGACAGACCGTACATCCATGAACGACGGCCATTAATGGTAATTCTGTTGTCTCTTTTGGGCCGTTCTAAGACGTTCGGCCTTTTCGAAGTTGCTTTACAATTTTTATTTTTCTTCTATTTCGCACTTAACTATCTTTTTTTGTTACAGTAATTTTATCTATCCATTTTATTGACTATTTTAATTCCCCATTTACTTATTTTTAGCACTAATTTTACCTAGATTCCCTATTATTTAAAATCATTCACTATTATTCCCATTTATTAGTAGCTAATTTTTTAAAAAACCCCAATTTTATATATATATATATATAATAGTATAATAGTATATAAAATACTATATACAATATATTTTTAACAATTAATCAAAATCTATAACCTATAGAAAAAACTCACATCATTCGACTCCAGGATGAAACAAGAAATGAGGATACAATGAACAATGAAGCATTCAGTCAAATTTGCCTAAATCCAATACATTATAACGGGGAATCACAGGCTGGTGTCGCTGTGTATAATCTCGGAAAAATGATATTATTAAGTAAACCCAAATGAAAAAATTCAATCAAATAGAAAAACCAATTCTCAATAAAACTGTAGTATGTATTCGATTTATGTCTTTTTCTAGAAACAATAAAAATTTAAAAATCAAACAATGTTTGCGCCATAGAAATTTAATAAGTAATTACTTTTTGGAAAGCCCTATGTGTGTAGAATAAGATTCTGAAAAGCACAGATCGGACTCTAGTGCTGTTTTTGAGAAATAATTTTTTGAAAAACGCACTACAGATTTGTCAGTGTAAAAATACTCATTCTTTATTGCTAAAATAAACAATGTTTGCGTCATAGAAATTTAATAAGTGAGGGCTTTAATAAGTGGGCAATTGTTCCGAATTATAGAGAAGAAACTTTTAGAAAACGTTTTAGACTGACGAAAAATACCATTCAAGTAGGTAACATATTTATTTAACATTTCAAAATTATAAACTTTATGCGTTTCAGGTGTTAATAAAACATTTAATTAATCACTTCACAAAAGAAGTTGTGAACAAAATAAAGATAAAACTTCATAAAAAAGTACATTTTACGTTATATATGCTAGCTAACGGAACTATCTCGTTGAGGGTTGCATCTGATCTATTTGGATTTAGAAGTGATGTTGGACATTTATTTTTTTTAGAAATTTATAGTGAAATTAGTGAGTAAAGGGATAAATTTATTAAATGATTATCTGAAGCAGAAATGAATTTACATTCCACCCAAATTCAGGCTTGATTTGGTTTTCCTGGCGTCGTTGGTTCTATTGAAGGATGTCATATTGTAATTCCTGCACCACGGATTAATATCCACGATTACTACAACTATGAAAAGTATCTTTCTGTAGTTTTACAAGAGGTTTGTGATTATCATTTGAACTTCATAAATATATTTGTTGGTTTACCTGGAAGAGTACATGATGCTCGAGTGTTCCGTACATCGCAACTCTAAAATTACATTATGGGTTTTCAAATGAATGAATCAAATCACTTACTCGGTGATTCAGCTTATCCGTTATTGATATATTTAATGACGCCACTTCGCGACAATGGGTACTTAAATAGTCATCAAGTGCTATATAAAAGAAAAATCTCTGCAAGATCTTTAATAGAAAGAACTTTTGCTTTACTTAAGGGACGATTTCGGAGGCTAAAATATTTTCATATGTTTTTATTGGATAACATCCCGGATGTAATTAGTGCATGACGTGTTTTACACTATAAGATAAATGTATATCAAACTTCAGAAGAAACTATGGTACAAGAGGTAAATGTGTTACCAGAAGAAATTGGCGAAAGAATACAAAACCATCAGGCATTCAATCAATTGGCAATAAACAAAAGGAATACAATAATTAGGAACCAGTGGACATAATTTCTAAAAATAAATAATTTAATGAAAATTATCATTTTTATTTTACAATAAACGTATTAGATAAACATAACACTTAAAAAACAGTCAATTCAATGAACACAAAATAAACTAAAAACATAATTAAAAATAATATCACAAATTCGTTTCTTTAAATAAAAAAAATACATATCATAATTGAAATTATTCTCCAATTACATTTTGTCTAAAAATTTTTCTAACAAATTATTTCGTCGCTCTTGAAATTCATTGGCATTAAGCATTATTTCTTTCAATGTACTTACTTCTGTGTTAGTTTTTTTCTGTAAAGAAATTATCTTTTTTATACATTCCGGCCCAGATCTTCTTTTTTTTAACAAACGGCGTTGTTCTCTTGTTCGTCTAAAAGTCCATCTTCACGACGAATCTTTTTCTGGTTTAACGGCCTACATAATGCTAAACTTAAATTCTCCGATGTGGAATTAGTTTGGCCCTTATTTTTAGTTTTGCTAACATTTTGATGTCCTGGAAAATCGGTGATTTTTGGTGAAGTGTGGATAGGTTCTATAACAGTGAATTATAAACACACAAAGCCACTAATAAAAAATGTACAAAAGGTCAATTGTAAAAAAAATAACAATCTTTAATTGTCACCATACCTCAAGTCTACATATTTCCAGTTTTCTCAAATTTTCGTTTAAAATCGGCAGAATGTCTCAAGCCAATTTATTTTATATTTACAAATTTTTCTACGCATGACTGCAAGATCTGCACATATGAGTTTGTATCACTACAATAAATCTTTGAAATTTTATTAATTTCATGAAATATAATGCATATAGAAGAAATCATTTCAAAATATAGTAATATTTTTAACAATAAGATACATTTATGTGTAGTTAGATATAATAAAATAAAAAAATTTAATGATTCATTGTAATGAAACAACCTCATTAGTGCAGACCTGGCAGTCTTACGTAGAAAAAGTCGTAATCACCAAATAAAATTGGCTTGGAATTCTACCGATTTTAAACAAAAATTTGAGAAATCTGTAAATATGTATAGTATAGATTCAAGTATGGTGATAATTAAAGACCTTTTGTATATTTTTTATCAAAATGTACGTAAAACTAAAAATAAGGGCCAAACAAAAAACGAGATTCGAAATTTGATCCTTGTAGTTATTAAATATATTTTTTTTAGAATTTTTTATCGGTCCATATTTCTACAATTTTTGTTTTACAAAACGTTTGTCTCCTTCAAAATGAGACAATATGGGGGGGGGGCTACTTTAACCCCCTCTTAATATATGTAGCTTTTAAATTTCTAATTTTTTTATCTATTTGGCCTGCAGTTACATTATACCCCTTTTCGCGAAACTGTTTCGATATTTCAATCCATTAACATGCTCTCATATATCGCCAACAACAATTTAATAGTATTGCCGTCCCATTTGAAAATTGCAGGTTGTAATTCCAGATCCTTCTGAATCTCCAATTCGTCGTTCGCAAAATCCTGCATTACATGTATTTTAAATCTGTAACACAAATAATTTGTAATACTTATATAAATCCACGTATAAAATTAAATTACTTATCCATTCTACCAAAATTATTGTTGTTGCAAATGTGCGAAACGAAATACAATGCAACTGACAGTAAAAATTTTGACAATTTTACGTAAGTAGTTCAATTATGTATGAATTTTGAACAACTATTATTTTGGCAACATTGGTTACTAAGTTTAGCGATATTCTGTCAAAATACTCAGCAAAATTTTTTTCAGCTTAGGAATTTGACAGAAATATATGTCAAAATCATTTAAGCGCTAGGCAGCGCTTTGCAATTGAACGCAACCTATCTCAGCGTAAATCTGTTGACAGCGATTCAATTGACAGTAATTTTACAGTTCGCCAATCCCAAATAGTAAAAATATCGCTATTTTCTTACAGTAAAACTACTTTCATTACAGCACCCAAATCTGACAGTTTCATGCTGTAATAGAAGTTTTTACAGCACGCAAATAATAAATAAATAAATAGTGAAAATGGTAAAATTTTTGTATAGATAAAATAGTTAAAAGGTTAAAAACTGGTACTGTAAAATGACTAGATAGATGTATAAATAAAGGTATTCCTAAAAGAAAAAGAATTGTAATGATTTTTGTATGTTTCTTGTGTGTATTGTTTACCTTATTTGTTAATTAGTTTTAATTGTTATTGTATAATTTATCACAGATTAGTATACAAGTATATAACTTTGTCACAGATTAGAATTTTGAATGTATACGTGTCGTTAATTTAAATTAGTGGTGGGAGTTATTCTATTGGTTCGTTGTGTGGTCAGAGTCGGACTGGGGCATATGAGGTGTTCGTAAATTTGGCTGAGATTGTCGGTGTCTGATGTAGGTGCTGTTTAGTTGGTCCAATGTATGTTGCGTTACAATTGTTGCATGGGATTTTGTATACTGAGTGTATTTGTTGATTTGTCGCTATTGTATCTTTTTTTGGTGTGTAATATTTGTTAATGGTTTTAATGTTATATTGTACCAGTCTGATGTTGTATTTATCGTATATTTTTTGTATTTTATTGGTCATCTGGGTGATGTGTGCGAATCTGTGGTAAGTAGTAGCGGTGTCTATTGGGGTTTGATTGTTCTTTTGTTTATTGTTGGTATTGTCTAATATGTTATTGATTATTTTTGTTGGATAATTGTGTTGTTTTAGTAATTTTTTATAGGTTAGGATAGGTTTAGGATTCTGTGTTTTATGGATTTTATTATGCTGGTTTTATAGGAGGTAGGAGCATTGGAGAAGTAATTAATTATGCGTAGGGAAGTGGTGGGTTTTCTGTATAGGTCAGTAATGATGTTGTTGTTGTGTCCGATGAGTGTAATGTCAAGGTATGGGAGTTTGTTGTCCTGTTCAGTTTCCATTGTAAATTGTATGTTTGGGTTTATTTGGTTAAACGTGTCGAGGATGTGGTTGGATTTGTCTTTAGGTGCTATCAATATAAGATCATCTACATATATTTTAATTACGGGTACTGTGAAATTGATCTTCTTTATCGCTTCTTCAATTATGTGGTTCATGATTATGTTTGCTATTGTAGGAGATGTGGGTGCTCCCATGGGTACGCCGTTGAGTTGTGTGTAATATGTTGTGTTGAATTGAACGTAACTTGTATTAAAAAGATGCTCTATTATTTCAATGACTGTATTTTTTACTATTTTTGTATATGCTGATATTTGGGTCCAATGTTTTTTTATTATGTTTATTGTAAGGTTTTTGGGAATGCTTAGGAAATTAGGATGTGGTCTGTCGGTACATGTAAGTCTTTGGTTAGGTCTACTAATGAGGAAGTGACCGAGGTTGGAAATTCACAGAAATTTCTATATAATTCGATAAAATAGGTTAAATGATTAGTACTGAAAGTAACACTTACTCATTTCAGCCCCTAATTTCTGAAAAAACTGAAATTAAAAAGTGAATGAAAGTTCAAAATTATCACATGACTTTTTGTTTACAATTTTTTATGTTACTTTAGTGAGGTAACAAGCTCTGATTGGTCAGAGCTTGTCCGAGCGTATTTTTAGTGGAAATAAGTGGATATGTATGACGGGTTGCGGCAAACTACAATAATTTGTCATTTTAAATAGTTTATGAGTCTATTTTGAAATCAAAAATATCATAGACTAACTAATTATGTTTTTCTTACTTTTTTATATTTGTTTTCCACCGTTGAATGCCTCCTAATTTTACTAAGAAAAATACTAATAGCCATCTAGTAATATTTACTGGAACTACAAAAATTCCACAGTAGACATGGCGGCTAGGCCTGTAGTAAAAACGCGGGTAAATTTTTGATTTAAACTTTGCATTTTTTTTTTTGGCGAAACGGGGCAAAAAAAGGTCACATGTGTTATATCACATTAAAGCATTTTTAATGTAGATTACAAAAAATATATAAAAAAAACGGTCACTTCCTCATTGTTGTGAGTTTTTTAGGTTGTATTGATATGTTGTAGTTATTGAATTTAATATGTTATTTATAAATTTTGAAAGATTATAGTTGCATGTGTCTAAACTGCTGACTATGGTTCTGTATGGTACCGGGTGTGTGTTTTTGTTTGTTTTTGGTACGGCATAGAGTCTGGGTGGTAAGCTAGTGTGTGTTATGAGTTGTTTGTAGGTGGATTGTTCTATTTCATTATTTGTTAGCATCTTTTTGATAAGTTCGTTAGTGGTATTAGTGAATTTGGTTGTGGGGTCATTGGGTATTTTTTTATACGTTTGTTGATGTCTAAGTAATTGATTAACTTGTTGTATGTAGTCTTGTTTGTACGTTATTACTGTTGTTTTGTCTTTATCACTGTTACCGACTATAATGTCTGGATTGTCTATAAGAAACTTTTTTGTATAGTTATAGTTTTTGATGGTGCTTTCATTTTGAGTTTTTTCATCCTGTGTTAGTACGTGTTTATGATTATTAATAATATTTGTTGTTTTTGCTCTAATTATGTTTTTTTCCGTATCACTTATATTTATGTTGCCTATAATATATTCTGTCTCCTTGATAATGTTGGGTATCTGTGTGTTGAATTCCTTTAAGTCTAGTTAAAATTTTACCATTTAAACTATTAATTTATTTATTATTTTATCACAATTTTAACAATAGAATCTAAACGATGGATGTGACATACATTCTAAAAATACAAACAATTTAACGCAACCAAATGAATAGGTAAAACTTTATACTTCTCTTCTTTTACTCATTGTTAATCATTAAACAACATGTACTATTCTTTAATAAATTACAGCCACTGAAAAAGCATCTAACAGAGGGCGAAACGCGTTTGGCTTAATTCAAAAAAATTGGTGAAGCATTTACTTTAAACCTCCTATAACCCTGGAAATCCAAAAATTATTTAAATATTTAATTTTTTTTGTCGATCGTAATTTTCATATGGATTCCAGCAATAGAAAATGTATTGTCATCCAAAATGAAATTATTCAATTCGTTCTCATTCTCAATTAGATTGAATTCATTTAATTTCTCCTGAATATCGATATAATCGATAATACATATTCCATAAAAGCAACACTTTTTTCAATTCCTTGTGTAATAGCTGAATACAAACTATTTGAAAAAAAATGAGGACCAATTCCATGGTGAACGATACTTAATGAGATCAGTCTTCCTGCTTCAAAGTAATACTTTTTGTCTAAAGCTATAGCATCCAGCGATACGTATTTCTTTTCCGTGCCCATGAAGAGATAAGAACTTTTCAAATATCTTAATATTAAGTGAAATAGTTCTTTCGAAGGTCCGTTCATATCAACTGCCTTTTCAATTTTTCCATCTATATCTGTAAAGTTCACATCTATTCTATCAAGAGGATTGAATAACGGCCTTCTCATAACTCTCAGAAACATCAGAAAATTTATTCACGAAAAACATTAAATTAGGAAACGGATTCTTTTGAAATTTAGTTTTGTGAAATTTGCAAAATATCTCTTAAGAGAGTGTCAAAGCCGTCTACTTCTGTGGGCACTACTATTATGTCTGAGTCTGTGTCTATGTTTGTTGGTGTCGATAAGTGTGAACTACCAGCTAAATCGTCGTCTGTGATGTAACTTTCAACCAAGCTTTCAACATTGTTATTAAAATTATCCGGAGAAAGATCCCGATATGCATGATATGCATATCCGATCACATTATCTTCAGTATATACAGGGTGTCCCGTCTCAAACCGTTGGTTAGAAAGATCTGGAAAACGGGGGGTCGTAGAAGTCTGAAAATTTGTACACGGGCGTTATCCGAAGGGGCTGATCGATCTAAAATATTTTCAAAATGGTGTCACTTCCGGTTATACCGGAAGTGACACCATTTTGAAAATATTTTAGATCGATCAGCCCCTTCGGATAACGCCCGTGTACAAATTTTCAGACTTCTACGACCCCCCGTTTTCCAGATCTTTCTAACCAACGGTTTGAGACGGGACACCCTGTATATCTTCAGTCGTAAATCATTTGTGAATTCATTTCGGTAGAAAAGTGAACATCAAAAAATGCAAATTCTAAACAAAATTAATAACCTTATTAGGTATGTGTGTTTAACAAAAACTAAAACGAACTTACTCTGCTCATATGCTTTTGCTTTCTCGACACCTTTTGATGTAGACAAACAATTTTTGTATGGCACTAAAATTACATCTTTGAAAAACAATTTCTTTTTAGGACTTTGTCCACCAATTCTTCTTCGATGTAAAGCTCTACTTGTACCACCCCGGGGTCTAATCGAAAGAAATAAATCACTTAGCTCAGTCCGGATTGAAGTTGAAGTAGGGGCTGTCACGGGTCCCACTCTTGGACTTTGTGGGGTTACCTGATTGAGGCACTGTGCTCTACTCATATTTAGATTTCTTACTGTATTTTCTAAAGATTCCCTTAATTGAGGGCTTCTCAATAATTGGTCCACTGTATGTATCTCTAATATTCATTTTTCTGCAAGAAGTTAAAAACGATATAATGCATCTTAATACTTATTAATCGACAATCTGCATTACCAGCAAGTAAAACGTACAAAACGTAACAAGCCGAAGTAATAAAAACTACATTTTTTGTGTGTAACAATTGTAACTCGTACTGTACCTATGCCCAATGCACTAGCAAATCTTGAGTAGTTAACACCGGGTTTTTTAAAATATACCGTTTAATACCAAATCAACAACGCGACATACGGTCACATTTCTGTCATTTGTGTGAATGCACCATCTAGGGGAAACCGGCAGAACTAGAGTTTATATTAAATTTTTTTTTTGTAGGAATGTAAGTTAAATAGGGTTGTACTTCCTTGTTGTAGTATTTATTATCTTATTAGACCGGTTTCGACCTTTCAGTCATCTTCAGTAATAACTACAAAGCATTTATAAATTATAATGTACCTAAATATTATGTTGTTTTATGGTTTTCTTACTTGTCAATTTTTAGGTTAACTTAAATAAACAATACATAACAGATTAAAATTGTAAAAATAGTACACACGTTATAAATAAGACGAACGAACGAATAACACTTAATGTATACATGTATAAATAAATAAATAAATACCATCCACAGCAAGAAGAAGTCAGAAACGAATGCATCAACCTCATACAGAACTACAAAAAACCGAAATATACACACAATAAGGAATTACAAACTCTTAAAAATCTTAAGCAAAAATTAAACGAAAATAACATCACAGTCACCAAAGCAGACAAAAGCAATGAAATAGTCCTAATTACCACTGAAAATTACATAGAAAAAACTAACAAATTCATGATCGAAAACAACTTTAACGAAATAACAAAAAACCCATTAAACAAAATCATAAACGAAACGAAGCAAATTATCAAAAACACAAAAACTACACTGGACAAATACACAAACACACGAGAAATTATCCCCATGAACCCAAAACTCCCTGAACTTTACGCTTTACCAAAACTACATAAACCAAACACACCCATAAGATCCATAGTAACTTTTATCAACACCCCAACCGAAAAACTCAGCAAATTTATAAACAACTTATTCACAAAGACTATAAACTACAAACCAAAACACACGATAAAAAACTCTAAAGAACTAACCGACGAAATCCAAAAAATAAACCTACCACACAAATACACACTCATATCATTCGACATAACAAACTTATACACAAACATACCAGTAAAAGAAACAACTACAATAACTAAAAACATTCTCAAACAACACTTACGGAATGACAAAGAAGCAGAAGACATTAACAAGATCATAGAACACTGTACCAGACAAAACATCTGCAAATTCAACAAACACATATACCAAATGGAGGACGGTTTACCTATGGGCTCACCACTATCAGGACTATTAGCAGACATATACATTGACAAAATCGAAAACATAATCCTACAACTACCCGACGCAAAAAATATAAAACTATGGAAACGTTACGTAGACGACATACTCTGCATTTGGACTGGAACTGACACAGAACTTAACAAATTTCATGACCAAATCAACACAATAGACCAAAAAATTCAATTCACAATAGAAATAGAAAACAACAACAAAATCAACTTCCTCGACCTAACACTAACCAAAAATGCTGACAAGATCGACTTCAACATATATAGAAAACCACAAAACAAAAACTGTTTAATCCCGTACGACTCCCATCATTCAACACAAAACAAATTCGCAGCAATACACAGCATGGACCACAGAGCATACACAATCCCACTGACAACTGAAAAACGAACTACAGAGATAACAAAAATTAAAAACATTGCACAAAACAACAACTTCCCCCAAAAAACAATCAATAAAATCATAGAAAAATACGAAAAGAAAAACACACTACAATCGCTAGGATACACAAACCAAGAAGAAAAGAAAAACGAAACAACATCATATAGAAAATTTACATACTCCAGAAAAATTAACGAAAAAATACCAAAAACCCTTAAAAAATACAACATACATCCAATCCACAAAACAAACAGAACCAACTTCGACATCCTAAAAAACTACAAAGAAAAACCAAACACCATGGACCAGAACGGAGTATATAAGATTCACTGCAAAGACTGCGAAGCAACATACATCGGAGAAACGGGCAGACGACTACTAACCAGAATCCAAGAACACAAAAAGGATAAAATTCACTCAAACGTTGGAAGACATTTACATTTTACAGGACACAAAATAGACGAAGACAAAACAAAAATCTTACACAACTGCGACAAAGGGCCAAAACTAACATTGCTTGAAGCCTACGCAATACAGAAAGAAATGAAGAAGAACAAAAAATGCCTGAACGACCAAGTGGAACTTAAGCAAACACCAATATTTCAATATTCAATCAACAATAGACAAGCAACAAACAACACACATAATATCAACCAATTAGAACACGTCACAACGAGAACAAAAGACTGAGAAACAATAACATTTAATTTTATACAATTTTACTATTTGAACTTAATTTATTTTATTTTATTTATTTATTTATTTATACATATATACATTAAGTGTTATTCGTTCGTTCGTCTTATTTATAACGTGTGTACTATTTTTACAATTTTAATCTGTTATGTATTGTTTATTTAAGTTAACCTAAAAATTGACAAGTAAGAAAACCATAAAACAACATAATATTTAGGTACATTATAATTTATAAATGCTTTGTAGTTATGACTGAAAGGTCGAAACCGGTCTAATAAGATAATAAATACTACAACAAGGAAGTACAACCCTATTTAACTTACATTCCTACAAAATTCAATGAAACCTTGTTAAAATGGATCTAATCAACAAATATATTAAATATACAAAATTTTATATTGAATAGTATAAACTATATTAGAATAAAAATCTTTATTTAATCTTAAAATTTATATATTATATGCACGTTTTTAAACTAAATATAAATTTCTATTTAATATGAAATAGTATAGTTTCATATCATATAGAAAAATTTATATTTGTATATAAAATTACACATATTATTTGAATTGTTATATATTTTCATTTCAAATAATACCATATGTCAAACAAATTCTATATATTAAAATTAAATTCTTTTGTCTTACACCGCACCTCATCTTTTACAAGACTGCAAAGCATCCAAAGATGATGGATTTTTATTCCACCCGTTCCTTCAGCTGTAAAACATGTTAATTACTACATCAATTTTAAATTTAAAACTTTACTTAACTGACTGCTTAACTTAACTTTACTTATCTTGGCTGAATTTATAAGTCAGAAAATAGCTTAAATACTTGTTATGTTTTGAATAATAGATTTTAAAGATAAGATAAAACCAACAAAGGGTATGTTTTGTGTTACAAATTGATTTCCCATTTAGTTCTTTAATATTTTTTAGGTCTATAGCGTTTTCTGCAAATGGCATCCAAATACCTTCATTCTCTTGTGGCAGAGGGTTTTTCTTGCCTTTGGCAAAAGGTAATCGGGAAGTGGTTATATCGGTAATATCGATCAATTATTTTAATTAAATTTGCAGTGGCATGGCATTCTTGAAATTTGGGCTGTTTAAGATCATTTAAATATATTCAAAAATATATTTATTATAATTTAAATTGTGAAAATCCGGTTTCGTTTAATTTACTTTCATTTTTAATTTTTGCCAAGTCATATGTTTTTTTTACTAACATATTGGCCAAAGAAAGCGTCTCCTCTTCTTGGATTTTAAAAAGTTCTTCAATGTAAGCCCATTTTATTTTATCCTTATTTGTGTCAATCAACTACAGCATATGACAAGTGTCAAAAATAGCAAAAACTGCTTTAATTGCATTATTAGGGTGAGAAAATGTGTTTGTAAATTTTCAAAAACATTCATTTTGCGTCCAAGCTCTTTGAACATTGTAAAATGAACACTTTGTCCATCAAACGTAACTGAAGTTACTTCCACGCCTATGTCATCAAGCCGGCACAAAGCCTCATACTATATCTCACTGCCACGACTGTCTTCTAAGACTAGAGATAAACATTTTGAAGTACCTGAAAAGGATGCGAAGATGCCACTATTTATCACATCTTACCAGTCTCCTTCCAGCTAAGTAGTATAAACGTTGGCCTGTTCGACCAATAAATCAGTTCTGTTATAACTCCAATATAACAATAAAACTCTCTGTCAAGAGTGTTAAGTGAAAGTTCACGTTAAGTTTTGAAACGTACCAACCGTTATTACACCGTAAGTACCTTTTCATTTCTGAATTTTACGCTCTACCGTGTTTTTGTTACGGACCGTTATTAGAATCACCGTGTTGAGCTTCTGACAAAGCAGCACCCTTTCCCAACCATCGTTTTGGTGAGCGTCTGTGACGCCATGCGCCCTATCCTGGTGGACATTTAATGTCATTCGCCACTCTATCCCCAAACTTAATTTAACCTAACTTAATTTAATCATACCTTTAGTGTTTATTATTTCACACCGTCCGAATTTTTCTCGTCAAAAAGCATATTTTCATCGTGACCGTCATTTTGACTCACCGAGCATTTTAATCCGTAAACAGAATCACCGCTACATGTTACATGTTTTTTTTCTTCCGTATCTGCTATAATTTGTATTGTATGCTTTAATAACCTTCTGGAACTGTTTAATAAAGAGGATTTATTTTTAATTTTTCATATACCTTGTATTTTTTTTTATTTGACCCCAGAATACCGTATCTAAATCTGTGCTGTCAAATTGACCGGAATTTTCCTATATTTTAAATTTAAAATAGGTGGCCCTCGAGGGCACCGGGGAAATAGCGTCACAATGCAAGGAAACAGTGCAACATTAATAGATAACATGTTTAGTAATACATACAACATGAATGTAAATATAAACTACAGTGCCTTGTCAGATCACATGGGCCATCTTGGAATGTTAAATACAGTTTCTCTCAAAAGCGATGTAATTTCGACTACAAAAAAAAAACATATATTTACAAAAATTAAAATGAAGAAATATTACAATGGCCTACAGGAAATACATTGGTCACAGTGTATACTGAAGAAAATGTGAATATAGGCTACAATGCCTTTGAATACATACTCACCAATCAACTTCGTCATATATTCCCAATATGTTCAATACCAAATGAAACTAAGTCGAATACCTGGATCACACCAGGTATTAAAAAGTCCTGTAAAAACAAGAGACATCTCTACTGGGGTATGGTAAAGAATCATGTAAGCAATGATGAATACAAATTATATGGAACCACACTCATTAAGATAATTTTAAAGCTAAACAGCTACTAGATGAACGAGAAATTCAGTCTGCTGACAACAAAACAAAAAAAGTTTGGGAAATCATAAAAGGACATTCATCTAATGGCAACAGTAAAAAGACACCTGCATTTCTAGAAAGAGTGAATAATAAGAAAGCAAAGCTAAACACTGTCAACAACTACTATATCAACGCATGTCCCGACTCAGCAATCAGCGATACATGGCTGAAACAAATTAAAATGTTTAATAAAAGCATGTAAAATCCATTGGTGTTGATGAAATTCCACTCAAACTATTAAAATACACAGCTGCCATCATTGCCTTTCCACTATCTGATCTTATAAACGAATGCATTGCAGAAGGTGTTTCCGGAGCTCCTTAAAATTGCGGAATTAACACTTGTTTACAAAAAAGGTGATCCATATGAATTGAAAAACATCAGACCAATTGCGGTATTGACCAACATATCGAAAGTTTTTGAAAAGATACTGTACACAAGAATAAATACATTCCTTGAAAAATACAACCTCTTATGTCATACTCAAACTGGGTTCAGGTGATAAAAATCCACTAAGAGAGCGTGTGTTTCAAGGACTTCAACAAATTATTGATTGAATCAACAAAAAGCAGCACACCTTAGGAGCATTTATTGATCTAAGTAAGGCTTTCGATTCGATCAATTACAACAACCTATATGGAAAACTGTACAAATATGGAATCAGAGGCATCGTACTGGATTTGATCAAATCCTACTTGACAAATAGACCACAATGCACCACATATTTCGATCCGCAATCAGAAGCAAAAATTAAATCACAGCTGGAAACTGTAAAAAAGGCGTGCCACAAGGCTCAATAATGGGACCTCTTTTCTTCATTATCTATACCAATGACTTGCCACAATGGGTAGATTACTTCTCAGTTCTATATGCCAATGACTCATCTATAATTATAAGAGAGGATGATTTAACAGCATTACAACACGGTACCCATACTACTTTTGAAAAATTAGAAAAGTGGTATTCTTAAACAACTACTTCTAAATATTGAGAAAACTATACACCTAAAATTTTCACCAAGTGCACAAACAACAGACAATATCACATTTAAAAATTAATGCCAAAAAAATTCTCGTCACTGGAAAGAGTTGTATTAGTAGAATAGAAAACATTGACTTTTTTAAATTAATTTATCGTTTTTGACAGATTTTGTGGTTATGTTAAATTGGGAACACTTTAAAAATCGCACCCACATATGTCTAACTTGTCCTGTTTTTGTAATTTATTTATGTGTATATTGGTGAATTCGATATTGGAATCGGTAAGACAGAGTATTAAAAGGTTGTTTATAAATTATTGTTGATTACATTGAATTTGTTGTGTTTCAGTTGTACATAGAATTTGGAGAATTTATAAATCATTCTTTTAATATAATGGATCCACTATTAGTTGAACTGAAGAACGTAAGAGGGAATTGAAATTGGAAAGAATGTTCCTTCGAGAGCGAAGTCATGTGCTCAATTTGTCGGGCAACGATTTCAGAAGGTTGTTTCGATTAAATAAAACCTTATATTTACATTCAGTCAACGAGTTAAGTCCGTATATGAGGCAAGGCCTACGTTCATCCAAATTGTCCATAAATGCTAGAATTTTAGGCGCCCTTCGTTTTTTGGCCGTGGGAAGTTACCAAAGATGTAACCTAGAAAACTTTCTCGTATCGATGGCTCAACAAACAATGAGCGAGACTTTGGCCGAAGTATGTAACGCGATGGAAAACATAGCTCCGCGTTGGATTAAGTTTCCAATTAATTGGGATGTCCAACAAACAAAAAAACTGAATTTTATGAGAGAATTTGGATTTCCTGGTGTTGTTGGTTGTATCGATGGAACACATGTTGCCATACTCGCCCATGTAGAAGGTGAGCATTTATATTTAAAATGGAAAAAGTTTCATTCGAAAAAAGGTCCAAATAATATGTGACGATCACCTTAACATATTAAACGTAAATGCGAATTTTCCTGGAAGTTCCCTTAACGCATTTATATAGAAAAACTCTGCTGTATATACAGCAATGCGGAATGACCATTACGTTGGTGGGAACCGAAATATTTGATTGATAGGGGATACCCGGGGTACCCGCTAGAGCCTTGGCTCTTAACGCCTATTCACAACCCGGTATCATGATCTCCCAAGGAGAGATATAACAACACACTTTGTAGAGCTCGAAATTGTGTAGAAAGGTGTATAGGTAAATGTAAACTTTGTGTGAATCTTTCAATAAATTAATATAATCTCCTTATTTGCCGGTGTTTTATAAATGCGTTTTCGGTGTATTTTAAAAGAGCGTGGGCTGAGATATTCACCGTATAAGTAGGACAAATAATTAAAGCTTGTTAGGAATTACACAATATGTGTATTGCCGGGATCGTACCGTTGGACGATATGGGCGAAGATGAAGTTGGGAATGTAATTCCGGATTCCGAGGAACGAAATTTATATGCATAGCATAATGATCTGCAAAACGGAATCGCAAAACGAAGGGAATCAATTGATCTGTATTTTACTAATGACAATGTTTATTGGTGATTTCCTTTTATAAAATTAACTGAGTTACTGACCTTATCTCAGCAATCTAAATGGTTCAAATTAAAATTAATCAATCATATTGCTGAGATCATGTGAGAAATTATTATTTTTGCAAAAGTAAATTAGCTTAACGTAATTAAACGTAATAAAAAAAAAAACATTTTTAACACAAAATAAATTTATTTTAAATTCACAAATAATGAACATAAACCTTATTCTAAAAAACAAATGTTCAATTTTTTAACAACGATTACTTTGAATTTTCATTATCATCAGATGATGATGAAGAATTTATATTTATATTTGTATTTGAGTTATTTATCATAAAATTTACATATCTTTCGATATTCAAGTCAATGCTCATAAACGATTGTTTTATTAAACTAGCATTTTTTCAATTTCTTTTAAAATATTCGGATTCTCGTCATGCACTTGACTTAACGTTTCAAATCTGTTGGTTTTCTCGGTACTTTTTAGAATTTTGCGTTTCATATCTGAAAATTATTTGATTTTCGTTTTAAAAGGTTGATATGAGAAAGACATTTTTGCGAGTGCGATGTTGACGGTAAGTTTATTGTGTCCAATTTTTTTTTAATTGCAGACGGAAAATTTGTGATTTTATTTTCAGATATGGAAATAAGTGGCGGTGGTGGTAAGTATTCTGATGGATTTTGTATTTGTAACAGACTTTTCAATTAAACACTGTATATATTCATTTTGTTCTTATTTTATTACCAAACCGAATTCTTTATTACAATCCGAAGTCACGGCCTTCCAACCGTACAATGCCATTAATCGTTCTTCTATCTATTTGCCAGTGTTCGGTTGTAGTTTTGAAATCTCTATCCTTGTCTTATAAAATATAAATGTAATAGATATAATTAATTGCAAACAATGTAAAATAAAATAATTACCCATTTTGCACTCAATTTCCGCACAGTTCTTTATTGCGAAATTTTAAATTTAGGTTAGAAAATAAGGATGAAAAGACATGTACATGTCGCTCTATTTCACAATTACTGAAGTTTACCTTGGCATCTACGTTTATAACCGAAGTTCCCTATACAGTGCCACTTTGAAGACAGAAAGAAATCTTCATGGAAATTTCTCTGTTACTAGTTACGCTGTTCCCTCCTGCTGCGCTTTCTTTAACTTGTTGTTCTAACCATTTTTACAATAAAATCTATACTAATCAATTCGGAGCCGCTTCTCACTATTTATATCCTTATCAAGAATGTCATCTTCATTTTTTCGTTTTTCACTTTTGATTTTTTTCCATTACTTTTATTGTGGCCAGTGTATGAATAATAATTGGTTCATCCAAATCTAATTTTTGAACTTTATTATTTGGATCCATCACCCTATCATTGGTTTTTCGTTTTCTATTAAATTTATTGGATGTTTGTGATTCTTGAGGAGTAAACTTCTTCTTTATTGGTAAACGTCATCTTTATTGGAAAAATTATCATCGATTTCCATTAATTCATCATTATCAAAGAATTTACACCTTTATCACCACGTGCTAAAAGATTAGCCAATTTTGTACCAGCACCACAATAATTATAACCAGGTATATGTAGTTCAAATGGTAACCGATTTATTACACTATTTAAAAAACCGGATTCTGAATAATATTTCATATTATGTCCATTGTCACCAAACTAAAACTGACTATAAAACCAACAACACATTTCTTTTTATAATATTTGAATACGTGAAAGTGCTGCGTAAGAGAGAGAGAGAGAGAGAGACACTTTTTTGAATTTGCGTGTGTGACAACATAATAAAAATGAATAAAATTTAAATTCATAAACAAAAAACCTCTTTATCAGAGGACAATAACGATTTTCAAAATCATTATACTTCAAGTATTAAACATGGATTACTACTTCCATTAACTGTACGGTGCATTATAGTTGGCATATCGAATTGTAGTAAAACAAATGTTATGATTTATATGAACCATAACACCATTTTATCAAATGGTGTGAAATTTAAAAATGTGTACGTTTACTCGCGTTCTCTATACCAACCGAAATATTTATATTTAAAAGATTTTTTAAGACCAATAAAAGAAATTAATTATTATACTTTTAATGCAAGTGACAATATTGTACATCCATCTGAGGCAAAACCAAACTCAATTTTTATCTTTGATGATGTCGCATGTGATAATAAACAAGTAATTCGAGAATACTTCTCAATGGGACGACATCAACATATAGACTCATTTTATTTGTGTCAAACATTGTGACGCGTCTTTCGTCGGTTTTCTCGAGCGCCAACTAATTTTAGAAGGAAATTAGGAAACTGTTCCGCCTCGGGTGTTCAGCGGAGAAAAACAATAAAACCAGGAGTTCTATTTTATTTATTTTATAATAATTGATCAATATACAATTACAAATTGAAACCAAAACAATGTTTGATTCCACAAGTCGATCGGTCACACGGAGTTGCTGAAATAAATGCATTTTATAAAAGAATATCGACAGAAAGAAATAATCGGACCTAATAGCCAAGTGCAATAACAATAATTATTTGCTAGTGAAATAATGGAATTAATGAAAACTCATGCACAATTAGCAAACAGAAATTAATCTACTATCACAGTGTTATTCGACTAATACGCAAAGAATTCGCAAGAAACCGGCCAGGTGGTTAATATGCAGTTTATTCTAAATCGAGCAAGCGCCAATGTACAGCGAAAGAAAACCAAGCAAAGCAAACAGCGACAAAAACTAAGCTGCAGCTCACAGAGAGAAGTTCTTTCACTACTTAATGTACGGACTAATTACTTAAACACTTTTCTGAAATCGGTTCCCCAAAATTTACAACACATTCACAGAATAGGGAAAGGAGAATGCAACTACTAGCGGTAAATAGGGGGTCGCACTGACAATCGCACAAGCGAGCACAGAAACAAGCACGAATGCAATCACCAGCGGTAAATAGTGGATCCAGCTGATAATTGCAGACAAACGGTACACACGGGAAGGAGATGCAACAGCCGGCGGTAAATAGGGGTCACACCGACAGTTACACCACAAGGAACGGATCGTACTTTCCCTATTTCAGACTAATGTTCAATACAATATTTACTTACTTCGCGGAACCCTTCTCTCCTCGACACGGCCACTCAATCTATCGTCATGTACCGGTATTTCAAAAAATCTGCTTCGGAAAGGCAAACACAATATAAGCGTCCAAATTCGCACTATTACAGTCCCATCACGGGTACGGCCAAACGAAACACAGTCGTCCAAATCGCACTAATTTCGGGGACAACGGTATTACACTTTTCACAACAGTACACTTTTTCACTTTACGCTAATAACACTTACTCTCGGAAAGGTGACAAGGTCCACAATTCGGATGAGTACAATATTGTCGATTTTGACAAGTCAACGGCCTTTTATCTGTCACAGGTCATTCTCCTACTTCCGAAACCTCCTTCCCACTCAAAGTCGGTACCTGGTCCTATGATCTTTTTCGCGTTCCTGCGCTTATCATTTTACCCGTTTTGGGGAACGGCGAAACTAGATTCGAAACTTAAAATTGTAAACTTAGGACGGAAAATCTAGTGACTTCGTCACACCCCTTGTAACAGTACAAACCCCTGTCTTACACAAAAATGTATAAAACAAGAGAAAGTACGACCCTGGCTCTGAGTGGAATAGACCAATCATCTGTAAATATGAAATAAAATTGGGGATTAGTTTATGTTGATTAAAACACACTTATGTGTTTAAATTAATTAAAATTTACCAACGCAAATTATATTGCTCTGTTGGAATCAGCAATTATAAATTGTATGGACTTTATTTTAATTTGTGCTTCAATAGCTTCATTTTCTTCAATTTTATCAATCGTCCAACAATCTACAATATTATTATTATACTTAAATAATTTGAAAAGCGCTGGCATGGCTTAGTATTTCATCAACGAAAGAACCTCGCCAAGTTTCCCTTATGGCTAATGAGGAACTTTCTTTCTGGACGCTCTAACGTCTTAGTGCGTCTTGTTGGCGTCCCAACGGTGCACAGGCTGTCCCGTAGGATGCACAGGCAAATTCGACTAGAAGCCCTGCTCAGGAGGTACCACTGTTTGTTACAATGAACACCAAAACCAGCCACTCTATAGAAAACGCTCAATGCTTATTATTTCAATATAGGGCTCAAATATGTCAATTTATGACAAGTATTAATAAATAAATGGCACTGAACAAATATTGCGCAATTCCAACATGCATCTTAAATTTTATTTAAAAGAATATTCTTTATGTATTGTTTTATATTTTGTTTGGAATTGAACCCGCAAGAAATAGACAATAATTAATCCGCTTAAACTAAGTGAGAGTACTCACCCCAAATATAATTATCCAAAAGTGTGTCACTATCTTCACTATATTTAGTTAACTGTTGCACTCTGGAAACTGAATGTCCCGAATCCAGATAATACGAAATGCACTTTTAGTACTTATGCGCACGTCGAACTTCAACACAAAATTTTGCTACACACAGGCCCGTATGCACCCGATGCAGATCCGGGCTGTGTATCTTTACACCCTCCCTCTTCGAAAAAAAGACGATTCTATTTACAAATGAAGCGTTTTTTTCTTTTTGGACCTAGGATGTGGTCCCACTAAGTCGATACTAAGAATTTCCCAAGGCTGACGGTTATTCAGATGTTGCATTTTCCCTGGTGCTTGTTGTTGGGACGGTTTATATAATTGGCATTGTTGCATGCGAACGTACTTCGCTATGTCTCTAAACATACCTGGCCAATAATATCTTTTAGCAATTCTTGCTATCGTTTTAGCCACCCCCATATGCCTATCTGTCGGTGCATCATGATTTTCCTGTAAAACTCGGAGCCAAGACGGTGTCGGTACACAGTATTTCCATAGATCGGTTGACTTTGGTTCAGTCCAGTCGTTGTTATCCCAGAAATGGCGGTATAACTTTCCATTTCTTATACTGTAGTCGGGAAAGTCTTTTGAGTTGATTTCCACTTTCGTAACCTTCTTTTGGCACCATTTGCATGTGTTATCGGCGCTTGACATACAAATTTCTCCGGTGTTTTCTATTTTAGCAGCCGTGGAAGTACGCTGGTCACGTGATAGCGCATCTGCCACTTTATTCAGCACTCCTTTACGGTACCGGATCTCAAAATCGAACTGTTGTAAAAATACTATTTATCGGCCCAATCTTTCGGAGGGTTCTTTCACTCCTTGTAGCCACCGTAAGGACTGGTGGTCACTTATAACGGTGAATCGGTATCCCTCTAAGTACGGACGCATTTTCTAAATTCCCCAGACAATCGCCAGGCACTCCTTTTCGGTGGTGACGTATTTTTGTTCGGAACTACTGAGAGTTCGACTCAAGGAATCACATGTTCGGCTCCCAACCCTTTGTCGGATGCATCGGTCTGTAGTATAAACGGTCGTTCAAAATCGGGACAGGCCAGGACTGGCGCTTCGGTCAAGCGGTGTTTCAACTGTCGAAATGCCTCTTCTTGTGGTTCAGCCCCATGCCATTTCCGTCCCTTTTTCAATAAAGTCGTCAAGGGTTGCGCTATCTGCGAAAACTCTTCAATAAACCGGCAATACCACGGACAGACGCCCAAGAATCGTCTTAGGCCCCTCACATTGGTCGGCGGGGCAATCTCCAATATTGCCTGCACTTTATCAGGATCGGTGCCTATTCCTTCAGCGGTTACCATGCAATATATGTATAATATTGGGTAATATAAACATTGATCAATTGGTGACATTGTTATTGTTCTACTTTAAGTAGAACACAACACTCAAAAGAATGCATAGTAATCAACCCCCCTATTATTCATTGTTCTAATTATAAACTAGATTTAAGACCTAGTAAGTAAGAAATGGATATTAGATTGTTTCGACAGTTACCGAATCAATCATGTATACATAGTACTTAATAAATTAATAGTAAAACCAAGATCTACAGTGTTTCACTTTGACCAACACACGTCGATTATTACATGGCGATTCTGCCATCCGAACATTAAGTAGTTAAGTATAGTGATAAGCAGTCAAAATGGGAACAAATCAGTCAAAAGATGAGAAAAAAATATGAAGTTGTGATTGCTCAAGCAGGAAATGTATAACTTAACGAATCAGCAACAGCTGGACGGCCAGTAAAAAACATCACAAAACATCACAGAAGTCTTATTCATCGTAGCAGCCCTTGGAATCATAGTCTATTTCATGTATGTATAGAAGTTGTCAGAAGAAGTTAGAGAAAAAATCCGAAGAGAAATTTCAAGAAGCACGGAGCATGTTTAGTGATTAGGCTGAGTAGTTCCGCAGTGCAGAGTGCGACAATATATACAACAACAAAAAAACTATCAAGTGATCCGAAAGTCCCACATCTAACAGAAGACGTTGTGGCGTGTTTTCCTCGTCAGGGGAGAATTTTCTCGAGCGCCAGGTGTTTTTAGGCCCGAAACACCAACCTGTACCGCGAGCGTCTCTCAGTGGAGAGAGTTTTAGACCAGGGGTCGAAATTAAAGAGGAATCGCACTTAATCAATTTATTTATTAAATAAAAGATATTTAAATTTACTATTTCGCGCTTTTTATAACTTAAAACAATGAACAAAATCATACAAAGAATTATCCAAATTGAAAGAGGCAAAAGTAAAATACACACGAGGAACACAATATCAAAAAAAAAATAGTTACAACCGTTCGAAAACTAGTTAACACTTTTACAAAATTTATTATAAACGAAATTAAATCAAATCAATATCAAAATCAAAGTAAAGAACTAAAGAACTGGACCAATGAAATTCCAAGTGAATTTTGGTCTTCGAAAAAAACAATAATCGGAAATAGTTATTTTTACAATATTAAAATCTCTCTCAAAAAGGCTTGTGCAAGAGTTTATATATGGGGAAAAGTTAAGAGGGATTTTGAGTAAGCGCAGAGAGGAAAAATTCGAAAGAGGCAAATAAAAATACATAAATTGGGCATTTTATATAGAAAACAATTAAATGAGAATATGTGCTCTGGAGGGGCTCGATTGAGATAAGGAGTGTAATGAGAGGATGCTAATTACACTCAGAATAAATGACAAGAAAAGAAAAGAAAAGAAAAGAAAAGCAAATTGAACTCGAAATTAAAATGTAAACTAAAATAAAATTATGTCCGAAAAATGCACGTATGTTTCATCTGATTCAGAGGAATTATATATTGGACAATTAAATCAGATGTAAACGTATTAAACCGTGTGTAAGTCCAATCAAATAATTAGAGCACAGAGGGAAAATAAAGACAAAATGGGAAAATAAATATAAGAATTGGAAGCGGCGTGGCCAACCACATTCCAATACAAAATACATATGAAATAAATACAATTAAATGAAATTTGGACTCACCGTTTACGTAGAGGAAATATACTTGAATTGAATGGAATAAATGTTAAGCCAAGTTGGTCAGATGTACACTTAAACACTTGGTAATTAACCGAAAATCTCAATTGCAATTGCACAGAGCACGCTATCATACAAAAGGGTTTTTTGTACTAAGGAATTTCACATCGTACTCCTGGTTGCGGGAGTACTTTTGTGAAAATCCTTTTCCGAGGGACGCTGAGGTGGTTGTCTATGGTCAATTAACATAATTAAATTAAAATAAATGTTTGTTTACAAATGTAAACAAACAACCTAACCTCAAACGTCAGAGGGATAATATAAATCGTGTAAATAATTAAGAGGCGCAAAAATAGGTTCGTTACAACGTGAAGCAAGTACGAAAAAAAGGTCAGAAATATATGTATTGTGAACAGAACTCATGTGTTTCCAAATGTATAAGTATAATTAGGTTAGTAGTTAGTCTTTTAGCTGTAGTCAAATGAATGAAATAAACAGTTTTCGATATATTTACAAAGAACTAAGAGTTAGATATTGGAACTTAAAAAAAGATAACGAACAGCGTAGAACAGATTTAAAAGTCATAAATAGTAAATCAGGTAAATTAAATAAGTTAGAAGAGGAATTTAATAGTTATAGAGAAGAATTTAATTCAAATGGAAGGGACCAAGAGACTAAGAAAGCTGTTAAAGAATATATAGATGCAATAGAATTCTTATTGAGGGATAGTAAAAACATATTAAACGAGAGATTAGAAAAGGCACAGCAGACTCAGGTCAAATTAGAGACAGAAGCCAATATTAGCGGTGATACGACCAATTTACCAATAATGTCCGGAAAATTTGACTTGAAGACTGCGGCAAGTTTGCTGCCAATTATAAATAATCAGGAGGCTACTACAAAACACCTTATTGAGACCATTGAATTATATGATTCCTTATTAGATCAAAACGGTAAAAAACCTTTAACGACATACATTTTAAAAACCAGATTATCTCAGAGCGCGAAAATCAGACTCAAGATTACTTATCAAACAAACGATGGAGACGATCTTAAGAAAATTTCCTTATCCAAAAGGTCAATTTCGGTTCTAGCGAATAAATGAAGTAACTGTAAACAAGGCGGACGATCAATAGACGATTACGGAAAATTTGTAGAGGAGTCATTTTTGAAGTTAACAATAGCACAGACAGAAGGAAATCAGGAAGCTACGAGCGCGTTAAAAACGATAAATGAAAAAATTGCTATTAACGTGTTCGCAAATGGGCTACAGAACCAGGATTCATCAGTAAGGGATATTTTAACGCTTGATTTACGAATACGTTAAAATCCCTTACGATACGAATTTTTTACGATATTTTACCTATTTACGTCTAAAATATTTAATTATAAATAAATTAGTCATTTCATAATTGTGGAGATTTTTATTTTCTAAAGTTGGTTCAATTTTGTTTTCAAACAATTCGAGTGTGACAGTTTTAAATGCTGTCATGTTGTCAATGTCAATAACTTTCGCTGTATCTCAGCGTAAATCCGTTGACAGCGATTCAATTGACAAGAATTCACCAACCCCAAATAGTAAAAAATCATTATTTTCTTACAGTAAAACTACTATTATTACAAAACCCAAATCTGACAGTTCTGTTTTGTAATAGAAGGTTTTACAAAACGCAAATAGGTAAAGTAATGTTAAAATTATTACCATTAATAGTTAATAACGTATCTGCTATGTCAGGTACTAAGTGAAATTTTCCGAGAAAATCTGAACCAATAATCGGTCTGTCGACTTGAGCAACATAAAACTGCCACGTGAACGATCTACGCAGACCAAAGATGATTTTAAGTGTTTTGGATCCATATGTTTTTCTATTGGTACCATTTGCAGCGTATCGAACGAATTTGTCATCGTGTTTCACTTGTTTATTTTGTGGCGGGATCGCAAATACTTCAGCACCCGTGTCAATTAAAAAATTTAAGCAAGTGTCTTTGCAAAGCATACTGAGACGGTTGCGGGCTAACCGCACCCTCACGTACCGAATCGATCGGTGATGGGCATGCTAGTTTTCCGGATTTTCATTAAACTTGCAATGAGATCTGCACTTACAAGCTTTTTTGCCAAATTTTGAATGATAGCAGCATAAATTAGGATTCTCTTGACGTGTTTTTGCATGCGAGTGAGAACGAGAGCAAGAGCGGGATCTATATTTCATATCTTTCATCATTTTCGTTAGAACGTCGATTTGTTTTTGTAAGGACGAGAGAGAAGGTGTGTTCGTTGGCTGTTTATCGAAGTAAGTAGTCGTTTGTTGTGGTTGTCCACCAATTACTGTCATTTGTCACATCTGAATTGTTGTTTCGTACACGTTATCGGCAAGCGCAGCTGCTGTCTCAAGTGATTGTTCGGCCTGCGTGACTAAGATAGGCTGTATGGCGTGCGACAATCGACGATTAGTTAGAATGTCCTCCACTTCCATGGCACAACTGCTTTCTAGGTGTGCACAGACGTAGTAGAATTTCGTGGTGGCCAGTGTAATGCCACTCAACTGGAATTGACTCTCCAGCTGAATAAACCAAAGCGCGGACTTTTTGGGTCAAAATGAGGGTACTTTGATTGCAATGCGCTCAATCGTTGATGTTTTCGTCCCTCTTGGTGGAGTTAAATGCGGTGGGATTAACGGAACTGTTTTCGGTGTCGTACTTGTTACTTTTTCTCCAGATTGAAATTGGGCATAGGGGGGCATTGTTGGGGACGGTAGTCTCTGGCTTCTTCGGAAAACCGCCTGTTGCACCTTCGTCGTCAGACATTCTGCACGTGCTCGTTTTGTCAGGTCACCAATGTATCTTTGAAATGTTTATGCTGCATTCCGATTTTGGTAAAGATGTGTTTACCAGTTAACATTGTGGTAAAATGCGTTTAGAGCTCGATAATCCCCACATAGACACCACTGGTTGTTTTTCTTGCGATGCATGTGGAGTGGTGAAGACCAATTACCTTTTGAAGGACGAGCTATTCCAGTTTCAATCATAGGCTCGATTTTTTTTTGCGGCAACAAATTTATCTGTAGCTAATCTTGTAACGAAGTGTTTTGGCCGTAATAAAAAGAAAGAAAAGGATATTTGGAGAATGGACGATGGATTCGGAAGACCTAGAAGAAAGAAAATAGTTAATTAGATTTGTAAACTGTTAGATAGGATTTACATACTTACATTTAAACACACATTACACTGAAAGGATTGAATTGATGAATTAATTAAAGTATTATATATATGTAAAGGTTTATGCGGCACACTTATCAACCTGAAATACAGTAAAAATTAGTAATTGAAAGACAAATTAACTATAACTTACCGTAATAAATATCATTTAAGCCGTTGGAAAATATTTGGAGGTTATGTCATTTGACATATTAGTTACTTTTACTAGTTAATGTTGGAATTGCAAATTCCACTATTGGAAGTGGGAGAAGTAGTAGGGAAAAGAGTGGGAGCAGTATAAAAGCCGCTGCACAGCCGTTTTCCGGCAGTTCGCTGCAGTTCCTACCTGGAAGAAACATTGGAGTCGAGGTAATTGGAAGAAGCAATTGCAGCTCTGTACGGCCCTCTTAGTAGTATTCCTACAGAGTTTCAAAGACCCCTTCTCATAAGAGATATTGTCTTTGAGGCACCTGGAGCTCCTACTATTGTCCGAGTTGGGATACTCTAGTTTAATATCGCGTTAGATTCGTGTATGGAAGAAGAAATTTCGTGTTAGGTTCATATCAATATATCGCGTTTTGTATTAATAATTGTACCGTTTGGTTGTTTGAAACCCGTAGTAATTGATCCTTTAAGTCCATATTCCTTTCAATCACACTTTTCCCAACACATACACATATTTATTATTATTTGTTAATTTCATTTAATTTAATTAGTTAAATATTGATGCAATCAAATAGTATTGATCAATAAATCTTATTAATTTGAGTTAATAATTTTTGAGTCTTATTTGCGTTATTTTCATTTCAAAGTCCAATAAAATAAAATCAGAACCCTGGAATTATACCCGTTTGCCCCGCTAATAGCCCAAGCTACCTTGAGAGCTGTGTAATAAGTTTTTGGAAGTTGATTTCTGTTCATCGTTGGATAAAAAGTCGTTGCAGAGACATCGATTTTGTTTGATTTTTAAATCTTTCCCGGTTTGAAAGGAAACCTGGTGGCGCCCGAGTTATTTTGAATTTATGTGAAAGTACTATTTGAATTTAGAAATAATATTTGTACCGTCTAATATTTGAATTATTTTTATCATATTAAATTGACATATTGCGAACAGAAATTGAACTGCTTAAATAACATTACATAATTTGGCACCTGCGAGCAGGGACTGATTTGATTTTGTTACACAGATTCGATTTTTATTGGACTAATTTGTTTAATTGTTTATTGAAATATTGGTTGAGTTAAAACCATAGTTAATAATTTGAGTTAATTTTCATTTCATAAAAGACACAAAATACAAAAAGACACTGACACAAAGGAATAATGGATCAGCTTAGACAAAATACTGTTTTTAATGACTTTTCTGTAGAGGAATTACAGGAAATAGACGAAAGAATTAATTTTTATAAAAATTGCGTTACAACAACTCCGACTACAAATACTACGACATTTACGTCGTCTAGACCTATTTCCTCTGTAATATTTCAACCCGGTGGTGCTTTACCAACACCAGAAAAATTAAATTTTGATAAAACTCCTTCAGTTCCTCCTGTATTTAATACTACACCGTTATATAAAAAAGATCCACCCGTAGATTATTCATTTAATTCAAATAAATGGTATAATGATAAATTTAATAATATTAGTTCAAATAATTCTGCTTTATATCACATTCATAAATGGAATTTGAGTTTTGATGGGACAACGGATCCTATTTTATTTTTAGAAAGGTTAGATGAATTGAGATTATTATATAATTTCACATTTGAGGAAATATTAGTAGGAATTTCAATATTATTGAAAGACAATGCATTACTATGGTACCGAAACTACAGAATGAACTGGCAAAATTGGTCAGACTTCGAAAGTGACTTTAAATTATTCTTTATACCTGGCGATTATGAAATTCAAATTGAAGAACAAATAAGTAAAAGAGTACAAAAACCTCATGAAACAGGATTAGAATATTTAGTGTCATTACAAACTTTAATGCGTAGATTGCCTAATTATAGTGAAAATAAAAAGCTGTATTGGTTGCACAGGAATTTACTTCCTGAATATAGACAGTTTATACCCCGTCATAGTTTTAACACCGAATATGAATTAATAAATAGTATTCGAGAGTATGATCAATTAAAACAGGACTTAAATCAAACTAATAATAAAAATTCTAATCGTTTATTTAATTCCAATCCTTTTGCCAATAGAAATTCTTTCAATAATCAAAATTTTGTCAAACCAAATAATTTTAAACCGAATAGCAATTATAACCGTAATCCATTTCAACCGTTGAGAAATGAAAGGCCGTTTAATCAATATAATTCACCTGTAAATCAGATTAATTCAGTAAGATCTAATAATTTTAATCAAAATTATTCAAATTCTTCATTTGAAAATAACAGATCTAAACCGTTTGACAATAAACCGTTATATAATAATATTCCAGTACACCAGGATAATCGTATTAGATTTAATTTTAATAAAAATTATAATAATGTTCGACCGTATAATTCAACCCCCGTAGTTAGTCAAGTTAATTCAATACCGTCGAATAATGATAAATATCGGCCACAAACAAATAATATTCCTAATCAAACTAGACAAGAAAATAATTTTTCAAACAGACAAACATACAGAAATCCGGTAACCGAAAATAAAAATAAACCAGTTCAGTTCTAACAGAATCAGGAAATTCAGTTAGAAAAGTCTAAGAACTTTAAAGAAATTAAACATGCTGTTTGTTATAATTGTGGAATTGTAAGACATTTCAAAAGTGAATGCAAAGGCCAGAGAAAAATATTCTGTTACAAGTGCTTAGAACCGAATGTAACAATGAAAAATTGTTACAAATGCAATAAATTTTCGGGAAACTAAAAACCAGCTGTCCTGAAAGAGGCACTGAACAGTTGGTGAAAGCGGAAGCCTCTAAAACCGAAAACTTTGTAAGCAACTTTAATCCCGTTGAATTATCAAAATCAAATTTCAATTTAGTAGTTAAAAATCCTGTAATTTCAAAAGTAGATCAGCACAGTAAATAGCGAAAATAAATCTGTTGGAGAAAAATCCGTTGATAAATTAGTCAAAGTTAGAGACAGTTCGTTAGATGATATTGTAGATAAAAGAATTTTTGTTCCAATTACAATTAAAAATAGGAAATATTGTGCCTTAGTAGACCCCGGATCAGTTCATTCGTTTATAGGGGAAAAGATTAAAAATGAATTACCCGATTTAGTGAATTTGAATACTGAAGCCACTGCAAAATTAGCTAACGGTGTTTTAGTACCTGTTACTGTACAGTTCAATTTAACATTTAGTATTGCCCGTTATGAAATCAATGACAAATTTAGATTTTTGCCGTCTTTAGTAAATGATATGCTCATTGGAGCTGACATGTTAAATCACTACGATGGATGGATAGATTTAGGAAAGCGTAGATTGTTTTTATGCGGAAAACAAATTCCATTAATAGAAAATATAGGAATTGGTAGTATCGAAAGGGTTCAAATGAGGGAAATTTCCGTTACAAATAGTTCCGTAGTTCATAATGTTATTGAGGAAGTCAGTAGAGGAAAATCGGTAGAGGAAGTACAAAAAGAAAAGTTAGAAAAATTTATTAAAGATGAATTAGACAAATTTAATGAAATTTCCGGCCCAACTCATTTAGTAGAACATAAAATTAAATTATCAGATCCTACACCTATAAAACAAAGATATAGACCGCAAAATCCAAAAATGCAACAATTAGTTAGCGAACAGGTAGATGAAATGTTGGAAAAAGGTATTATAGAACCTTCATCTAGTCCTTGGAGTTCTCCGATAGTTATGGTACCTCAGAAAAACGGTACATATAGGTTTTGTGTTGATTTTCGTAAGGTAAACCAAGTCTCTGTTAAAGATGCGTACCCATTACCACACATAAATGGAATTTTAAATACATTAAGGGAAGCTAAATTTATTAGTACGATTGATTTAAAAAATGGTTATTGGCTAATACCGTTATCAAATGAAAGTAAGCCAATTACAGCTTTTACAATTCCGGGTAGAGGATTATTTCAGTTTAGAGTTATGCCGTTTGGATTGCATTCTGCACCCGCTACCTTTCAAAGACTGTTGGATACTATAATTGGTCCTGAAATGGAGCCAAAAGCATTTGCGTACTTAGACGATATAATAGTTTTAGGAAAGACATTTGACGAACATTTACAAAATTTAAAAGAAGTTTTTGATAGACTAAAAGAGGCTAAATTAATTGTGAACATAGAAAAATGCAAATTTGCGGAAAAATCAATCAAATATTTAAGATATTTAATTACCGATCAAGGAATACAGACAGATCCTGATAAAGTTGAATCTATAGTAAAATTACCCGTACCGACAAATGTAAAACAAATAAGATCATTTCTAGGAATTGCGTCTTGGTATCGTAGATTTATACCAGCATTTTCAACTATTTCAGCCCCCTTAACTAAATTATTACATAAAAATCAAAAATTCATTTAGACAGATGATCAAACTTTTGCGTTTAATGCGATTAAAAACTGTTTAACTAAAGCCCCCGTATTAGGTTGTCCTGATTTTGAAGTACCATTTAATTTGCAAACAGATGCATCAGATTATGGATTAGGTGTAGCTTTAACTCAAATTCAGGATGGAAGAGAGCGTGTCATAGCATATGCAAGTAGAACTTTAAATTCAGCAGAAAAGAATTATTCAGTAACCGAAAAGGAATGTTTAGCTATTGTTTGGGGAATAGAGAAAATGAGACCTTATTTAGAAGGATACAAATTTATAGTAACAACCGATCATCAAAGTTTAAAGTGGTTGCAATCTATTAAAAGTCCGTCAGGTAGAATAGCCCGTTGGAGCGTATTTTTACAATCGTTTGATTTTGAAATTGTATATAGAAAAGGCAGCTTAAATAGAGTAGCAGACGCGTTATCACGTCAACCTTTACCGTTAGATAATGATACCGTAGTAGTTGATAATGAAATTTGTAATTTAGATTTAGTGAATGAATGGGATGAATGTGTGTGGTATAAGAGTAAAGTTAAGGAAGTTAAGAAAAATCCGGAGAAATATCCTGATTATTGTTTGAAAAATGATAGATTATATAGGCATATATTAGATAGTAGTGATTTAAAGGAAAATAACGAATATAAAGCATGGAAATTATGTGTGCCAAAAAGTTTAAGAGACACAGTTTTAGTAGAAAATCATGATGTGCCCAACGCAGGTCACTTAGGTATTTCCAAAACTTGCAATCGTATTGCACGAAATTATTACTGGCCTGGTATGTTTAGGGACATCGGAAAATATGTTAGGAACTGTAAGAAATGCCGTTGTTATAAGAGCAATCAGCAACAAATAGCTGGTAGAATGCAACCGTTTATAGCATCTCAGCCATGGGATATAATTAGCACAGATTTAGTAGGTCCGTTGCCTAGATCTAAGAAAGGGAATTGTTATTTAGTAGTTTTCCAAGATAAATTTACAAAATGGGTTCATGCGAAACCGTTAAAGAAGGCCACAGCGAAATTGGTGTGCCAAACGTTTTATGAGGATATTGTGTTAAAGTTTGGTTGTCCTAGAGTTTTGATTAGTGACAATGGAACACAATATGACTGTAAATTAATGAAAGATTTGTTAGGTGAATTAGGGATTAAACATAGATTTACTCCTCCGTATACGCCCCAAGCTAATCCCGTAGAAAGATCAAATCGTACATTAAAGACAATGATTGGTCAGTACTGTGAAAATGATCATAGGGAATGGGATATACACATTAGCGAATTTTTGTTTGCAATTAACACCGTTAAAAATGATTCAACTAATTTTTCACCTGCGTACTTAAATTTTGGAAGGGAATTGGAAATTCCAAAAGCATTGTACAGAAATAATTTAGATGATAATGTTGATACAATAGATAATAATATAGGTTTAGAGAATAGAGTTTCGCAATTAGATAATTTAAGGAAAACGTATGAATTTGTTAAAGAAAATATGGTCCGTGCGTTCAACAATCAAAGTAAATACTATAATTTACGTAGGAGAGAATGGCGTTGTAAAATAGGTGATCATGTATATAAAAAAGAACACCATTTGTCTTCCGCTATTCAAAATTTTACTGCTAAGTTAGCACCAAAATATTCAGGACCGTATGAGATCATTAAAGTTATTTCACCCGTTGTTTATGATTTAAAAGACCTTAATGATAACCGCAGAATTAGAAATGTTCATATTAAGGACCTTAAATCCGTTTAAATTAACCCGTTTTGTTTCATTTTGTTTTAGTTATCCGTATTTTGCAAGTTGCTAGTCGATTTATATAAGTTACCTTTGACCGTCACCATAGTAACAACTAAGTTGTTGATTTCGCTGAAGCATTGTTTGAAATTGTTGTTTGAAGCTGTTTAATTGTGTTTTCCCCGTTGGAAATTGCTAAATTAATTAGTAATAATTGTATTATTGTAAAAAAAAAATAAATATGGCAGAAGAACAGGACATTATTCAACTGTTAGACGAGTTTACCGAAGAAGAGTTCTCGAATGGATTGGAGAAAAATCCAGATATTAATTTATTGCCCGTGGAACCATCATTAAATTCACCCCAGGTAAAGAATAAAGAACTCCCAAAAGATAAAACTCCCCGTAAAATACCATATAACATAACAACCCCCAAAAGAACCATTGCTCGAAGAGATTATACTGTTAAAATACAATTAAGAGGCCTTGGACAATGTTGGTCTTGTGGGTTAATGGGTCACCCAAGGAGATATTGTCCAAGGAAACGAAACCCCATATATTTCTGTTCAAACTGTGGAATCCTTGGAGTTCAAACTCGAAATTGCCGTTGTAGAAAAATTAACTATAAAGATAGATGTTATCGTTGTGGAATAATAGGCCACTATGCCAAAGAATGCTTTGGACGAAAAGTTGTCTTTTGCGGAGAGTGTAGCTCCACACGAATTATTGAAGAAAATGAATAAAATTCAAAATTTAAAAATCGTTATAAATATTTATTTATTTAAAAAAAAATAATAATTAAAGTATACAGTTAAATATACATATAAATAACTTGGTATTCCGTAAAATTATTTCCGTTGATGGGATTCTTGCACATCTTCCATAAAGTTTTGATTTTTCAACATGTTGCCTATAACATCCATAAGTTTCGCTACACGACGGGCTGAGGCGATGCGAGTATGTTGTAAACCAGTCCTGATGCACAATTCTGACTGTATTGAAATCATTTAATTTGTTCGAGAGTGAACATCAGGAGTTAGTTTTCAACCTGGAAAAAGAAAATCGAGAGTTAAGAGAAAAGAATAGAAATCTAAATCATAAAATAAAAACCCAACAACAACAGTTAGAAAAGGTGAATCGCGCAAATTTGCTTTTAAATTTGAGATTGAAAAAAAGAAGAGGAAGAGAAAAAAAAAGCATTAGAAAAATTAAAACAACAAGATGTAAACAATCAAATGATGATAGGAGATCTTAGGCGGCATGATGCTAAGATAAATAAAAGATTAAGAGAAAAGGAGATAGAAGTTGCACAGGTACAAGAAAATTGTGCTAAAAGAATTAGAGAAATACAAGAAAAGGCGGAGAGGGATGTTAAGGAAGCTATAAAAGAAAAAAATAGACTATACCGCAAATGGAAAAGAGAAAAGGAGAGTGAAGAAAAGATGGTCAGGAAAAGAGAGATAGTACGTCTTCCAGGGAAAACATACTGGAGAAATAATTAATTTTTCGTTAACTTACCGTTCAATAAATAGTTTTCATTATTCCGTTGTGTACTTTAATTTTCCGTAAATTTTCCGTTTATAACTAGGTTGGTACTTCCGTTAATAAGATAAGTAATTTGTCTTCTGGGGTGATTAATAATTTGGTATGGAAAGCTGATAGTCATAAAGATGAATTTGATGATCTGGAATGGAAAATCGGAAAGAAAATTACTTCTTACGAGGAAAGGGGGGAATGTAACGAAGTGTTTTGGCCGTAATAAAAAGAAAGAAAAGGATATTTGGAGAATGGACGATGGATTCGGAAGACCTAGAAGAAAGAAAATAGTTAATTAGATTAGTAAACTGTTAGATAGGATTTACATACTTACATTTAAACACACATTACACTGAAAGGATTGAATTGTTGAATTAATTAAAGTATTATATATACATATGTAAAGGTTTATGCGGCACACTTATCAACCTGAGTAGTGTAAAACTGCGGGTTCTGGCACACTAGTACATCAAACGTCCGATAGATGGCGCAAGGTGTTGGTTCCCGGCGGCGGTGGGGTTGAAATGTGGGAGTTGTTGGGATGGGTTAGGGGGAGTGGACAGAGCATAGAAGTGTGTTGATAGGTGTTAATTAGCATTTTTGTGTTGGTGGGTACTGCTAATGAGGCGGAAGAGAGTACTGTGTATGGTGGGGTGGGTGGAGTATTGGATTGGGGGTTGAACTACCACCATCACCGAGCGGTGGCGGTACCGGGCGCTCTCTCTTTCTCTCACACACCTGTGTGAGTGGGAAAAAAGTGAGGAAGTGCATCCGGTTAACAAAAAAACAAAATTGGCGCTTATATTGTATGCAAATTTTTAAAAGATTAAGTGACCTGTATTCACTTGTTTTTTGCACAAACTTCCTGACACACATTTTGTAATTTACATTTATCGTTCTATTGTTTTTGTTTCTGTGTGACCGTTAGTAGAGAGAGAGAAAAAAAACCAAAAAAGAATGTATTAATATTTTTTTATATTATAGTTATATATAAATATTATTGTACAATATAAGTACTCCTAAATGGACAGAAATGAATATGGCAATATTTCACATCGTCTCCCAACAACGTATCAGCTGACAGTTGCATTGTTGGCATTGCCACCACAACTTTTTTTTTTCTTATCCTAGATATTCATACTGTATGCCAGTATGGCTATTTCGCCATACCACTCATATCATGTAGTAGAAAATATATATATTAAAAATATTGCAGTAATTTGTAATAATAAATTTAAGTATAACAATACAAGGGAATGTACATTTTTTTGTGAAGAAAACACTTTTTCAATAAACATTCTAATTTTACCATGTTGAGTTTCCATTTCTTTTAATATTACAATATGATCTTCATGATCATCGTTCTTATTATGGTTTGACGTATTATTATTATTATTATTACTTATATAACCTTTGTTGCTGATGGAGCAGTTCTTGGAATTGTGTAAGAAAAATCCATTCCAGTGCGGTGTGTGAAGGTACTTATTTTCATGTGTAAATATTTTCACCTTATAGTGTAATTCATGGAGTGCGAGTTGTGATTCCGTTAAATCCGTCTTCATTACATCCAATTTTCCATTATTTATTGTAATTAATTCCATTCTCTTCCAATTTTGAGGCCAATTGTCACAATTTGTGTGATTTTGAATTGTTGTTGTTGTTGTTAAATTTAAGAAACAAATGAATGCATCTTTTGTGTTTTCCAACTGTGAAACGTATAATACGTTTCGTTGCACAAGTGTTAGAAATAGAAATTTTGCAATGCTGCTTGTTTCCATTTTTTGATTTTCTTGTGGACTGAAGGTATTGTGAAAAAATTCCAACTTATATACAGATAATACACAAACACGTGCTGCTGCGCATGCATATTGAGAGATTAATAGAAAAAAAATAACTATTCTATAATATTGTTCTCTCGCAATTCCTCAATAATGGAATTTATTTCATTTACATGAGAATTATTACCAGCCGCCTGGGATGCCATTAATAAACGTAATCGTTGTACAAGTTCATTTGGAGAATCCCAATAAACATATTCAATGGGCTTCTTATTATAAGTCATGAATAAATTGTTATCAGATTTATTATTATTATTATTTATTGTTGTTGCTGTCGCTGCTGATTTACCATAACCCGATCCATGTTTTGAAGAGGAAGCAGTAGGTAAACGTAACTTTGTTAATGTTTCCCTATCCTGTTGCTCTTGCTCCTTCTTCAGAACGTCCACAACAAGCGGTTTTATGGTATAGCGATACTTATCACCACGATTGCCCACAATCTGTTCATCGCTCATGAAATGTTTTTTGTGAGCACTAGTAAACACTACAAGCTCTTTGAAATTTCTCTTATCGTCCGATGTGATCTTATTATCATCAGGTATGGTTTTCATTAGTAATTCAATCATTCCAACAGTGAGGGGAAACTTCATTTCATATCTATCGGGATTAGTTACTGTTATTGCATCATCATTGAAATTTAAACGGCCATTACCAAAATGCATAACATCCGTGGACACATCATGAGTGAAATAATGTGTATCAAAGTCATTGTTGGTACTTCGCATTCTGTCTACAATGTATTGTTGAAGGATATCGGGGAACTGATCCAAATATTCCATCAATGTCTCATCGGGAATTCTATGTTGTGTTGCATTCAAATCCTGTATTGAATCATCGAAAAAATAACTTTCTTCTACCGACGGTAGCGGTTGCTGCTGTGGCGGATGGTATACAAAACTCTGTTCAGCATGTGATGTATTAGGAAAAAGTTGTTGAATTATACTGCGTTCTTGTTCTTGTTCATCTGTTTGAGTACCGAAATTAGTACTTTGACGTTTTCTAGTCTTTTTTATGGTCTTTTTAACATCATGATGAATATCTTCTTCATCTGGTAATGGTTTTTCCTCATCCTCATCCGGCTCCTCCTCCTCTTTTTTCACTTTATTTTTTTTCTTTTCGTTTTTTAGTAATGCTTTGGATAATATATTCATCAAGGGCAAATAACTTTGTGCAAGGTTTTCTTGTGTGGAGAACTGTTCCGATTTTAAGGCATCCAATTTGGCTTTTACAATTTTTCTAGCCTTAATTAGTTCTTTTACCACCTTTGAATCCATCATGTGATGGGTGTGTGTTTTCTCCCCGAGAACGGTATTTGTAAAACTGATGAAATAAAGTGAATGTATTAAAATTATATATATACATATATGGGGTTTTTCGTTTTTTTTTTTGTTTCATGTTAATAGAAAGTGATCGAATCCCTTTCTGTAGCGTCCCTTTGCTATATCATCATCTTTTGATATAACTAAAAAACCATATTTGTCATTGTTCCAACAAAATCTACACAATTTAATGAATTTATCATATTCAAAGTCTGTGTTCACGTGATCATTGTAAACATGTCGTAAATTAGTCTCGTCTTGCTTGAAAAGAACGAGAAGATTAACATTGTCACGTATTAATTGTTTGGAAATTCTGCTATAATTTTGCGAGAGATAAAAGGAATCGATTTGATTATGTCTACCCATACTAAAGTACTCTCTTATCACACTCTGCGGTCCACACGCCAGCATCATCAAATATCATTATAGAATTGGATTTGGCATCATTTGGTGACAGTATTTCATCTGTATCTCTAAATTCATGGTAACCAATTCCCTTGATTGGTTCTAACAGTGCCCTCAAGTACTTGTACATGGGTTGATATAAAGATTTGGAATAAATGTACACATTTTCAAATCGCAAACCATTTTTATCCTCCAATAAATTTAGCATAACACTCGTTTTACCGCAATTTGAAGGTCCCACAATAATGCAACGAATTGTATTTGGAAGTAATTGTCCATGTCTTGATCCCATACAACCGCCGCCGCCAGTACCTGATGCCGTTAATCCACACGCATTATTCGTTTGTTGAAGCCAATTATAATTCTTTATGTTTAACTTTTGTTTTTGTTCAATTAAACGCATTTTTATTTCGAAAAATAAAAAACACACTTTGTTTTAAAAAATTTTATGGTTTTCACCCTTTTATGTGTGTTTGTGTGTGTAAGTGTGTACGCACGCGGGGGTGGGTCGTTATATATAAATTGAGGAGTTAATCAACACATTTCATTAGTATGCAACCATTTAGAAGACTAAAGGGTGCTATTCAATTTACATCGTTTATATTAATTCATATAAATATAATAAAATGAGGGTAATTTATACGAATGCAATTAGTCGACGAAAAGTTGCAGAGCGGAAAGGAAGCGGTATCTTAAATAAATTGATAAAAAAATTACCAATTGAATTACATATTCCGGGCTATCAATTCTGTGGCCCTGGTACTAAATTGCAAAAACGCCTAGCGAGAGGTGATAAGGGTGTGAATGCATTGGATGCAGCGTGTAGAGTACATGATATAGCATATTCTCAAAGTAACGACTTATCTGAACGACACAAGGCTGATCAAGTGTTGGCACAGAAAGCATTTGAACGGTTAAAAGCGGGAGACGCGGGATTTGGTGAAAAAGCCGCTGCCTTAGCCGTTACTGGTGCCATTAAGGGAAAATTATTAACAGGCATGGGACATCATAGCCGTACGAGTAGGAGGAGAAGGAGGAGGAGGATAAAAATAGGTGGAAGTAGAAGAAAAACAGGTCGTGGATCAAGAATGAAAATGGGAAAAGCAATATCCTTTTCAACGGCCATTAGAATGGCACGAAAGAGAGGCAAGAGAGGAAATCTTCGCAATATATTTGGAAGAGTTAAAAAATCAACTATTCCCCGTGTAATTCCAATACCTACTACTGCTAGGAAATCTGGTGGATTTTTACCACTTCTTCTGGCTGGATTAGGTGCATTGGGATCATTGATTGGTGGCGGTTCGGGTGTCTATTCGGCAATTCAAAAGGCGAAACAAGCACAGAAAAATCTAGAGGAATCGAAACGACATAATGAAAAAATGGAGGCTATTGCTATTGGAAAAAATGCCCAAGGGCAGGGTCTCTATATGGGACCATATAAACGTGGTTTAGGCCTATACATAAGACCCTATTCAAAAAACTAATTAAAAACTTACCGGCTCGTCCCCTAACCAATTATGACATTATGAAATACTCGAAAAATATTCCACACTTTCGTGGTGTATTTATGCGCGATAAATTACCACATAAGATTAATGTAAATGAATCGGGTGTAATAAATACGGGTTCAGATAAAGGACCAGGAGAACATTGGGTTGCTTATGTTAAAAAAGACTCTTTGGTTTACTATTTTGACAGTTATGGAAATCTTAAACCACCACTTGAGTTGGTTCATTATTTTCAAAGTGGACAAACAAACAAAAAAACAAAAAAACCGACGGCTGTTGTGATAAAATACAATCATAAACGTTATCAAAAGAACAATGCAGTAAACTGTGGTCATTTATGTCTTCAATTCCTATATAAAAGTTATAATATGTAATGAATGTGTTTAGTGTACAAAAAAAATTGTAACAGTATAGGTAATAATAATAATAATTATTATGAGTTTGTTGCTATTTGATAGTAAACAATCGGAAATAACGATTCACCATTATCCACCGATTCAATTGGAAAATTATGATGACTATGTGTTGGGATTAACTAGTTTCAAGGTATTCAATTCAATACCAAACATAGATGACACAAATAATGTGTTCAGTGTGGGTGGACATGATATTAAAATTCCAACAGGTTCATATGAAATCCGCGATATAGTGCAATTTTTACAAAAGTCCATACAAGAATTAAAAATTAAACATCCCACATTTAATTGTTTTCTATCAATTCATGGAAATGTTAATACACTACAAACGGAAATCAAGTGCAGTCACAATATAGACTTTAGAAAACCGAATTCGATATCATCACTATTGGGATTTAAGAATGTACTGTTGTACGCCAACAAAAGACACATTTCCACAAAACCCATAAGTATATTTAATGTGAACACTATACGAGTGCTATGTAGCATTAGTGAGGGATCATATGATAATGGTGTACCAAGTCACATTATCTATGATTTTTTCCCCACAGTACCGCCAGGATTCAAAATCAATGAGACCCCTCAAAATGTTATATATTTACCAATTAATACATCGGAAATGTATAATGTCACTATTCGTATAGTTGATCAGAACGGAAAACTAATCGATTTTCGTGGAGAAGAAATATCAATAAAACTACATTAAAAAAAATAAACACAAAATAATTTTAAACAAAAAAAAACATGGGAATAAAATACAAAGCTTGTGGTATTAGTGGTGACAGGAAGAAAAAATCTAATAATAATAATAGAGCATCATATAATAATCAAATCATTAAACAATCTACAGTTATTCCAAGTCAAGAGGTCAAACGATTAACACGAGAAAATATACAATTTTTAAAGTCTTTAGGATTTAAAGTAAAAAAGTGAAAAAAAAACAAATATTAGCCAAAGACAGTCAGAAAAAAAAATGAGTGACATTTTAAATGTTGAAGAAACTGTCTTATTTGACAATTCATTGACCAGTTACGAGAAACACTCTCATCAACCATACATAAATTCATCATTTAAAAATAACGATGAAATACGAATACCAATACAGCAAACCGATGTCTATACACTACCATCTCAAAGTTCCATTTACATTGAGGGCACTTTATTGGATGACAAGGGAGCAGTGTCTAGAACGGCCAAATTGGTAAATAATTTTGTACTGCACCTTTTCGAAGAGATTCGCTATGAAATTGGAGGCAAAGTTGTGGATAGAACAAGAAATCCGGGCATTACATCAACACTCAAATCTTATGTCTCCATAAATGAGAATGAGAGTAAACTATTGGAAAATGCTGGATGGTATACATCGAACAATGAATGCGCCTTCACACCAAGTAATAAGGATGGAAATTTTAATGTTTGCATTCCCCTAAATAGAGTGATCGGCTTTGCTGAGGACTTTAAGAAGATCATAATTAATTTGAGACATGAATTGATTCTATTGAGATCAAACACGGATGATAATGCAATCTATAATACAAACACAACGGAAAAAGTGGTTTTGATCATTTATAAAATTATATGGAAAATACCATATATTAAAGTTGCCGACGCTGAACGATTGCAACTAATCAAATATATGAACAATTCAATAGAGTTGGAAATAGCGTTTAGATCATGGGAACTGTGTGAAAATCCACAATTGCAATAAACCCAACAACACTCCTGGACTGTTATGTCAACAAAACAATTGGAAAAACCACGTTATGTAATTGTTGCATTTCAAACAGATCGAAAAAATATTATTAATAAAAATGCAAGTAAATTTGACCATATAAATTTGTCAAACATAAAATTGTATCTAAACTCTGAATCATATCCCTATGAGAATTTGAATATTAATTTTTCCAAGGACCAATATGCCGTGCTTTATGACTTGTATGGAAACTTCCATCAAGCATACTATGAGAAAGACAATGAGCCACTCTTCACACTCGAGCGATTTAAAGAAATCTGTCCGATTGCGGTGATTGATTGCTCACGACAGAATGAAATTTTAAATGCCGGTTCAGTGGACATACGTTTGGAATTTGAATGTGATAAAGATGTGGATGATAAAACCACAGCGTATTGTCTCATTATACATGATCGTATAATAAAATATAATCCACTCACATCAACTATTCGCTTCATTTAGAGAAATCTCTCTGAACTGAAAAGTGTTGATATACTTTTTATTAACTACAGACACACACACATAAAAAAAAAACAAAACAAAAAACGTAATCATGAATAATTTATCCAATATGTGTATTATGGACTTTCAAGGATTCCAATACAAAGATAGTGATTTTATATGTAAAGAAATGGCTATAAAACAGTTATTTGATGTGTCATCAGCATCATCGGATAACATAAAAACGTTTTTATTTGAACCGCATATTAAATTTAATCATTTATCAGCTGATTTTAAAAAACACGTTAAATTTATACAAAGTCAAGTTCATGGTCTAATGTGGAATTCATTAAATAGTAGTAAACAAGAGGAACCAACAATAACAAGTAATGTTTATGGTATTTCTACCCCCACCAATGGCAGGATCAAGCGCAACAACGACACAGAAAAAAACCAAGACACTTTCTCCCACCACTACAAGGTGACCCAATTATCGGAAATTTTACATAATGAAGTTATTGAAAAAAAAATTAACATTATAATAATTAGGGGACATCAAAAGGAGAAATTATTAAAAGATATTTTCTGTAATAATAATAATAAATTGTATAATGATAAAAAAATTGCTATTGTAAATGTGGAAGGTATAAGAGATTGGCTTTCATTACATGCACTTAAAGATTATTATCATGATTATTTGAAAAATATGTCTACAAAGAAATGTCCAATTCATGGCTATTGGAAACCAAAACACTTGCAGTGCAGTGTAGAAAATGTAATTATTTTAAGTTTATGGTTAAGTGAAGAAAACAATTTAAATAACGTCATGATGAATTTATTGCAAAAAAAAAACATATATATATGAATGAATGAATAAAATGTATTTAAAAAAATAACATTAGAATTTTTTTTCTTATTACCAAAATGACTGTTGATAAGTTCGGTCGTCCTTTAGATAATTACTATTATCGTCAAAATTATGCTGACGATGACGATGACGGCTCCAATATTGGTGGACAATCATCATCATCAGTTATTGTGGGTGCGAGTACACCTTCATCAGGCAAAACCCAACAACAACAAATACAACTACGACAATTGCAACAATTGGTGGAGACTGAAGTGAAAAAGGTATTTGCCACACTTGCACTTCCAAGTGTACTGGATATTGAACATAAAATTGACTTAAAATTTCTCAATATACAACAACAAATTCCATCTCAACAATATCTTAATAATTTAATTTCCAGTAAAATACAAACTTCAACGGAAATACAAAATTTAATTGACCGAACAATACGTAAACATCATCAAGTTATTCAGACTACAGCAAGCAGCAGCACTCTCTCACCAGCTGATGTGAATAAATTAATTGATGTAAAATTAAAAAGTATAAAATTTGTCACAGATACAGATGTGGATGCAATTGTTTCTGCAAAAGTATTTCAACAGTGGCAAACATCATCAACAACAACAGGGGCAGCACACAAAACATGGAAAACACAAGATATTGTTAATTTGATTGAAAATTCATTGAAAACCAAACAAATAATTACGGGTGTGGAATGTGATCAACGCATTTCAAATATAATATTGAAGCGAAAATTAGTCGATGAAAAACAAGTGAATGACATGGCATTGGATACCATTAAGAAATTCTTGCCATGGTATATTGCAAGTAATCATATTCCGAATGAGAGTGCCGTTGAGGACCTTATAGAAACAGATGTGAAAAATCTGGTGCCTTGGAGACCGCAGAATGTGACGGAAGTGCAAACGCTTATTGCAAACGAAGTGAATGCCATTATAAGTAAATCACACATCCAAAACTATGATGAAATTAATCAATTTGTGGAAACGAAATTGAAAACTTTATATGGTTATTTTATGTTAAATATTAGCGCCTCAGGACCCGTTCAAGCGAAAACAGGCTATCTTAAAATAAATCTTTCTAATCAATATGAATATGAAATTTATCTGAAAGAATGTCGTCTATTAATTGTGAAGCAATCTAGTAATTTCAATAATATGGAAATTTATTTAAATGGACAACTATTAACGAATATTGAATCTGTAATTTTCCATATGGGAGATAGAATATCAATAAAAGAAATCAATTCAAAAACAAATAAAGTACATGCAGTATTTATGGTTCGATATCCAGTATATGATGTTATTGTTCCATAATCATCATTATGATGAGGAAATATAAGAAAAAAATACCGAATGATGTGGATTTGAAAAGATTAGTTGTCAATGAATTACACAAAACAGCTAGAAAACAATTTGAAAGAAGACATGTCATTGTAAAAGGTTTAAATGATTTATATCAAGCTGATTTGGTGGAAATGATCCCATATGCACGATTAAATAAGGGCTATAAGTATATTTTAACTGTAATCGATGTATTTAGTAAGTTTGCTTGGGCTGTGCCTGTAAAAAATAAATCTGGCAAAGAAGTTGCCAATGCAATGAGGAATATCCTATTAAGTAAAACACAGCAGCATATACCGAAAAATCTACAAACCGATAATGGTAAAGAGTTTTACAATAAGGAATTTATGGAATTGATGAAAAAATTCGGAATAAATCTCTATTCCACTTTTAGTGCAATGAAAGCTAGCGTAATTGAACGTTTTAATCGCACCCTCAAAAGTAATATGTGGAAAGAGTTTAGTTATCAGGGCAACTATAAATGGCTCTCCATATTACCGGAAATTGTAAAAAATTACAATGAAAAATCCATACATAGTACAATTAAAATGCGTCCTATAGATGCAATTTCTAAGAAAAAAAATGAAAAGCATCTCTTAAATACGGTGTATAATAGAATAAAGATTTCAACACCAATGTCATCAAATAAATTCAAAGTTGGTGATAAGGTGCGTGTTAGTAAATATAGGGAATTATTTGCAAAAGGATATACACCCAATTGGTCAAATGAGGTATTCACAATTAAAACGGTTCAATTGACAAATCCAACAACATACTTACTGCAAGATGAAGAACAACGGGACATCAAGGGAGCATTTTACACTGAAGAAATCCAGAAAACTGCACACCCGCACATTCAATTGATCGAGAAAATTGTTCGACGAAAAGGAGACAAACTGCTCGTTAAGTGGTTGGGATTCGATAACACACACAATAGTTGGATAAGTAAAAAAGACATTGTTAATTAAGTGCATGTACATAATGATTTTATTTTTTCCGTTCAGACATTGATTTGCATAAAAAGTTGATTTCTATAAAAGTCAAAAGTTCGTGTAATTTACATACAAAATAGACAATGCACAAAATTATGTGCAATTGTTTATAGATAGTTTATATTCAAAAAAACAATTCAATAAAAAAATGTCAAGAAAAATATGTGACCTTTTTACACCACCACCGTCACCACCACCGCCAAAACCTAGCTTTCCCCACAAAATTAAGGTGTATAAATAGTGCACAATCTTGTGGACAAAAGTCAGTTATTGAAAAAGACTTCAAAACAATATGAATTCTAATAATAATACTAAAAACTACGGTATGCCAATGCGCACACAGCGAGTGGTAAGAGTGCGTAATTCTAATGCCGCCACCACCTCCGACGCCGCCACCACCTCCAACGCCGCCGCCACCTCCAACGCTGCCGCCGCCGCCACCACCACCACCACCTCCTCCCCCAGGGTTGTACGTCGTCGACAGATCCACCGCCCCATGGACACCACCACCTCAACCAATACCCCCATTAGACGAGTCGACAGCAGTCTTCACAACGAATCAACAATACACCATGAGCGTGCTGTTGTGGAGGTTGCGATGGATGAAACAGAACACTGGTTGTTCTTTCATCTAGGAGAAGTACTGAGGATGACCTCACCCTATCCGGGGTCATCTTCGTTACCCTCTTTCATGTTAAATATCAATGCCCACACGATATGTGGGCAAGTAATCCAGCCATTTAATCCAATGGGGATATTTAGCGTTCAGGAAATGCTTACGCATTTCTTTCGGATGCTAGCGGCTACAGCTCCAACACAAGCGGAGACGCAAAACACAGATGAAGAGGATGAGGATATCAAAAATGATCCCAATGAATGATCGCGTCGATTAACACAATGGACGGAAGTGGAGGGAGGCGGTGTTGGTGGTGGTAGTGGTGAGGGTTCTATAAAAATGGGGGAAACAACGCTATGAAGCACACACACACATACATAAAGTAGTAAGTAATTTGTTCATTGTCTTTATTTTTTTTTCATAAAATTTAAAACGGTTTTTTTTTTTGGTTTCAGCGGGAAAATGTCATCGGTGGTGCATGAGGCACAGCAGAAGCAGCAGCAGCAGGTAGCTACGGCGGTGGCTGATGAGACAACACAAGCAGCAGCAGCAGCAGCAGTAGTAGCAGAAAATAGAGGTAATAAAGAAAATTAAAATTGGTTACGATCCTTCGTTTTTCTCAATAATCGAATCCAGATTGAACCAAAATTGTGTTTGTATTGGTTCGATTTCTGGGCACGATTATTGAGAAAAACGGGGAATTTGTAAACAATGTTAATTTTCTTTATTAGGAAACCACCACAACGAGAACGACAACGGCTGCTGCGACGGTGGACGACGACGAGATGTTTTGCATAATGGAGAAGGTAATAAAGGAAATTAAAAATATCAACTTTTCCACACTTTTTGTATAAATAGTGCACAGTCGTTTGGGAAAAAAAAACAACCCATGACTGTGTCCTATTTATACAAAAAGTATGGAAAAGTGTGATATTTATAATTTTCTTTATTAAGGACAAGGCAGCGGCATCGACGACGACGACGACGACGGCTGTGAAAAACCGTTGGACAGCATCAGTAGCGACAAGAGCAGTGGGCGGCGGGAATGGTGGTTGCAAAAACAATCAGGTAATAAAGGAAAAGAATGTTCAACCTTTCACGATTTATTGTTTTAATAATTTCCTTATACTATTGTCGAGAATGCACCTTCTATTTTTTGTAGTAGTTGTAGTAGCAGTTGATTCTGTCTCTCACTCAAAAAAAGTAGATTGGTGAATTCTCGAAATGGTGTAAGGGAATTATTAAAACAGTACATTTTGAATGGTTGCACTCTCTTCTTTTATTAGGAAAACAAAAAAGCAGAAGCAGTGCTGGCAGCCAAGTCATCCATGGAGATGAGCCACAACAACAACAACAACAGCATCGCCGTGGCATCAAGCGAAGGCGGCAAGAACAAGACGACGACGACGACGACGATGGAGGCGGTGGCGGCAATGAACACAACAACAATGTTGTTGTTGATGATGAACCATATGGTCAGGACATTATGGAGGATAATTATGGGGAAATCGACCAGGAAACGGGGGAGTTGAAATCCTGGAATCTCCACATGGAATTTTGTCTAACTTGCCACCAATGGGTGGACAGAAAGAAACAGCCCCTTCATGATGTTTACTGTGCTTGCTGTAAGGTATGTTATAATTTTTTTTGTTTGCATTTTTTTATATACTTTTATTAATTGTTCTTGTTTTTTGTTACAGAGACTATCGGACTTTATAGAGGAACTAGAAAAGGAAGAAGAAGTCCAGCCGGAAGAAGGAAAAAAAGCAGTCCACCACCACCAGCCGCCGCCGCCGCCGAAGGAGGGAGAAGAAGACTGAAATGGAATGGAAATGGATTTTTTTCATTGTATTATATATATATCTTGTTAATGTTTTTTTTTCCATTTTTCGTTCTATTGAATATAAAAAAAATAAATACAGTTTTTTCTTTAACAAAAATGTTAATATGTTTTTCATTATATAAAAAAAATACCCCAAAAAAAACCCGCCATTTCCCCCAAAATCCCATCTAACTAGTGTTTTTTGTTTTTTTTTTCAGAGTTTTCTTAGTGTTTTTTCTATTTGTTGTTGTTGTTGTTGTTGTATATCTATTTTAATAAGAAATAAAAAGTCAATTTTTTTACTACTAAAAGTATATGTTTTTTAATTATATAAAAAAAACCCACCATTTCCCCAAAATCCCATCTAACTAGTGATTTTTAATCTTTCAGTTTGTGTGTGTGTATATGTTTTTTTGAAGAGATGATGATACAAAATATAAATCAATTTTAAAATTATAATTTTTTTTTATTACGTAAACCCCTTAACCGTCATTTTCCCCCACCCCACAGCTAACATTGTTTCTTTTTTCTATTTGCTGTTTTGTTTTTTTAAATGACAAATAAAACTCAAATTTTTCTTGTTAAAACTAGTTGTTTTCATGACGTAAACCCCTTAACCGTCATTTTCCCCCACCCCCAGCTAACATAGTGTTTTTTCCGTTACTTTTTTTTAATATGTATATGTATATTCGGAAAAAAAGAATATAATAAAAACACAGTTAAAAATTATATACAAGTTTTTTTTATTCACCCCCCACACACATCCAAATACATAATATAATAGTATATATTATTAATAATTCTAATAAAAATAAATAACCAGAGAGCCAGTTTTTGTTTGCATTTTTTTTAAAACTCCATTATGGGTTTAATTAGCTCCATTGTGGCAACATAATCTTCTGGATTTCCTGATGGCCATAAACCCGAATCAGGTCCACACCTCCATCCCACATCTTCGTTTTTCTCCATTTTTCGCAAATTTTTCAAAAGCCATTTTACTACATCCATATGTGAGTCTCTTGTTAATATCTCCAATTTGAAGTGTAAATTTTTCTCTTCCAAAGTTTTCAACATATTCCCAACAAAGATGGGATTTGCATTAAAAATTCCAGTACACATAATTTTGTTAATATAATAATTACAATTCTTGTAATTGGATAATATATGTAAATACAAATATGATGAGGATGTTGCATCAAAATTGGGTTTATTAATATCCAGTTTTGTTAATTGCATTATTAAATAACATTTGTAGTCATCTGTGAAATCCTTATATGGTACAGTACTGATGATTTCACTTAAATTTTCATATGTAAAATCAATTACATTTAAATTTAACAATTTATTAGCAATTAATACAATAAATTTATCATGTTCCAATTGGGATGAGAGTAACACATTTAACATTTCAACATTGCACAATCGTAAAATATCATATGTTAAAATGTGTGTGCTTGGAATTGCGATACGTTTTAAAATCATATTCATTTCACTCACATTTGAACTTTTTATTCTTTCCACCAAGTGATTCTGATATACCACAGAATTACTGTCATGTAAATCATTTACAAGTTTTATTTCACTTTTTGATAACATTTTTTGTTTTGTTTAAGTACTATTTGTCTAGTGTGTGTGTGTGTGTGTGTGTGTCTTTGTATAATGGTACCTACTGATGGGGTGGTTCGGCTCCTGTTGCTTCTGCTGCTCTTGCTACTGTTTCTTCCACAAAACCCCACGGCAAACTGTCTAATGAATCATGCAGTGACATTCTTTTATCATCACCAACATTCAAAACAATTTTTCGCTGTTTTATAGAATACATTACATGTTTCTTACTTTGCAATAGAATTTGTTGTCTTACCATTTCCCGTTGATTCAATAAACAATTCTTATAATCATCAAATGTGATTGTTTTCAATGTACTACCAACTACTCCCTTGGACCTTTTTATTTCTCCACCAACACCGTCACCACCACCACCCCACATTTTAAATGAATACATTTTCGATCGTAGACCAATAAATTCCAACATAATGCGACCGGCATTTTCATCTTTAAACATACCAAGTTCCTTCCTATTCACACGCGGTATATTAAAAATATTCGCTTCATCATAGTCGCTTGTATCGAAATATTCCCTACAATCACGTCTTATATATTCATAGAAATCAATATTTTTAAATAGATATATAAAACTGTCTGTGTCCGTGTAACATAAATCCACGCTATTTTCATCAAATTGTCTTAATATATAGTCATAATGAAAATTATACATGTGTAATTTACTTAAATCTAAAATTGTAAAACCAATATAAATGGGTTTGTTCATTTCCATCTCATTTCGTTGCATCTCTATAATCACCATATCATTATCATATATTTCCAAACTGTGAAAATTCGGTTTCGATATTAGGGCCCGTGCTCCAGATCTCCCCTCCCAACTCGTCACTAATTTAACATCTTTATATTTCCTTACATTTTCAATGGTCTTTCCAAATGCCGAATTCACCATTAACTTGAAGAAATTTTTTTCGAAATCATTTTTTGATTGTTTTCGCAAATTTATATTCAATTCCACATAACTTTTCATCCAGGCACACTGTTTAAATTTCAATATTCGGTGGATTTTTCGCAAAACCAATCCTCTCTTTAAATAATTCTTTAAATTTCTATAGTGAATAACATAGTTGTGTTTATCGTATAATGTTGTCATTAATTTACTGTGTTTACTGCCTGGTGGTGTTAAATGTTCGGGGGCCAATGGGAAATCTTTGTGTAAATTGTGTAGATGAGATGGATAATGAAGGTCCACCTCCAAAATATAACCATATTCTGCATTGTCTTCAATTGATAATACATCGAAAGAATTACCATCGCTACCGTCGCTACCGCTGTTGTATTCATCCTCTTTTAACCATTCAAAATCTTGGTATGGTAGAAACTCACACATTGTCGTTGAATATAATGCATTTTTATCTATATAAATTAGATAAGTGTCCAATTGGGTGGGGTCATAGTCATCCATCATATATTTATTGTTGGCTTTTGCACACGATTTTATCACAGCAGAATAGCCGCCACGTATTCCCAATTCAATAAACAAAATCATATCAATATCTTGCATTAAATGCAATTTTATGCGTGTATTTTTTAGCATTGCATCAAAACTTAGACCGGGCGATGTGAAATAGTGCAATGGATCCAATTGATAGGTCCTATAACATGTTTTACGGAAATTTTCAAATACATCACTCAATAAAATCACATCTGTTTTAAGGTAAATGTCCGAGTATTCACCTAGTGTGTGCACATTAAATGTTTGCCATACATTCTCAGCATGTCTATAATCTTCCGCAGATATTGTCTCGTTTTTCAGTTCATTGAATAATTTTTTCCCAACTATCAATGTATGCATAGGGAAAAACACCTTTTCGCAATAACAATTTAAATTCATTGTCATTCGGATAAAACGATCTCATTATGGTCTTTTCTTCGGCACGCAAGTACGAGGATAATTTGTCCAAACTGGATGCCATAAATCTGAAGGAATCAATGAATCTCAAACTGATGTTTGTATTTTCAATTTTCTTTGTGAACGATATATATTTCTCCTTGTTTATGGGTAGAAGAGAAATGGGTCCTTTGATGCCTGTTGCCAGTTCTTCAATTATAAAATGAGAATCGTAGCCGCTTAAATTGTGAAAAACAATTGGAATTACTTTGGATTGTTGAAATTGTAAATTACAATGAGGGTGTGCGGCTCCTCTATATGTTCCAGTCACATGACAATGGTCTTTTACACGTACATCATCTTCGTCTAATGTGACATTAAATGGTTCTTCACAAATATGACATGTTGTGGCAGTATAGTGTGCTATTTCCTGTTCTAAAGTCAATTCAGCCATTGGAACTATACGATTGAGTATTTCGTTGACTGTTATTGCAATTTTATGCAAATCCATTATAAATAACTTTATACAGTTCTTATCTCTAATTAATTTAAATTGAGAGAGTGAATCATCGTAATTGCATTTTAAGTAATAGGCAATACTGTGTGGTATGTGTTTTTGATATCTTTCAATGGAACCACCACCACTACCACCACGTTTTTTGTTTTCTTTTTCATCACCATATATAATAATGGGCTCCAAAATACATTCTAAATCGGCATATAATACAAAACAAACTGGTATCTTGTGGGAGAAATTCTTAAATTGTAGAATATGATTCGACGATGAGGGCACTTTTATGTGACACACTTTTTTATTTTTACAATAATTTAAATGTTTAATTAAAACACACTTTGAAGAAAAATAATTTAAACACCGTTCACAAACATATATTTGTGATTTATTTTTCGATGATAACTGATTAAATAATAAGCGATTTAAATTTTTAATTAACACATAATGAGAACATCCACCTTCCACATTTTCCAACATTAATAAATTTATACATTTATTATTATTATTCCCATCATCTTCATCTTCATAATTGCTTTTTTTTATTGTCAATGGATATATTTGTTTGTTGCTCACATAAAATATATTAATGCTTAAATTGTTAAGTTTCTCAAATTTTTTCAAATCACGCACATTGAATGGAAACTTTATACCATCATATTTTAACACTTCACTAAAGTGTGGATATTGTGTCATTCTTTGTGGATTTGTATTTGTGGGGTGTAAAGCAGCCACAATACACCACAAAAAACAATATTGATCATTGTTTTTTATATTAATCACTGCCTTTTTATTGGCTATAAATTTCGGTACTTCCGTATATGTAGAGGAAGAAGTACCCGCTGCATTTAATGGATTGCATCGGTTAAAAATCACTTTTAATGATATTATTTCCGACAAACTCCATCCTGAATCACGTTCTTGAAATTCACTAAGTCTATTCAAAATTTTATCTTTTACCAACGTGTCATACCATTCCTTTAAATTTGTAGTTGCATCAATTACTTCATTCCTTGTGGTGAATGACTTTAAATCTGTCTCTAGAATCTCGCCACTCTTTTTCGCAAATTCACCAGTAAATGTACAATTGACTTTTATGCAATTATGATTTTCATGCAATTTCTTCTTCACTTGCAACAGAAAACATTTCTGTGCTTTATCTAGAAACATAACAGGATCTTTTACCGTTAAATTTGTAATTATGCCACTACTGATACTATTCCTAAAACAATTCTCTAAATTTTCCCATTCTACACAATTTTGATATTTCTTTTGCCGCTGTTGCTGCTGTGTCCGACCACGATTACGGTTTGTCTTTGATGTGATGGTATTAGCAGTCGTCAAACCTGCGCCACCAATAATATTTAATTTTTCCTTTTGAATTAAATGTAGTCTTTTTCTACATGTTTTCAATAAACTTAAATTGTTTGTTAGTTTTAGAATGTTATCATTGAGGAACAATATGTTGCTTACATTATCTTGATCATCTTTTTTCTTTAAGCCAATCACTTTCCGTAATGTTTGAATACACTTATTCGTTTGTTTTAAAATAGCAATCACTTCATCTTTTTTTCTTAGCAATGGAAATGTTTTACGGAGTTTTTTCAAAAAATTATCACTAATAGATGTAACAGTAACAACAAACAACAACAACACTCCCCCACCCCACCCCACTAAGAAATTGGGTAAATTGGTTTGTGCGTGTGCGTCTGTGGTGGGATATGGTTGGATGGGGGATGATGACGTATTTTTCCTTGTTTAAAAGCCGCTGCACATTCATTTCCAATCTCAGTATCAATATTTTATTTTTTTTATATTAAGATAAAGTATATTTTTTGTAAAGTGAAATTATCAGAAAGAAGAACAAGAAGACGAAAAATGAATACTGAATTTAATACTGTATCAAGACCCTTCATCAAAATTTCCGAATTAGAGGAGGATGTGACATATAAAATACGCTCTCTAAGAGTCATTCAGACAAAATATGGTCAAGCAGTTCTTATGATAATTGAAGGCCTCGAAAATGATGTCATATTGCCAAAAAGATACAACCGGCCACTGGAAAACGTTCCCGAATATAATGTGAGACTAAAGAATGGAGAAAATCTCTCCTTCATTGTACGAAAGCCCAATCAAACCAACAAATGGTGGCAAGTGGAATTTTTATAAACTAAGAAGAAAAACTATTTTTGTAGAAAAAACGTAAGAAAATTCCTTTCCGTTTTTTTACACATTTTTTGTTTTTTTATTAATAATGGTTTCTTTTCTATTTCAGGGATCATATATATGGACACTTAATTTCCATTTTTTTTCTGAACTTTTTTTTTATATATACATGAAATAGAAAAATAATAAAGATAAAATAAAATGCATTTATTGTTTTATTTCTCTTAAATAAAACTACCTCTATTTTACCCTACATTAATTATTAACCCATTTTCAAAAACAATAAAACGATATATGTAAATTACAAAATGTGCATGTGTCAGGAAGTTAGTGCAAAAAACAAGTGAATACAGGTCACTTAACCTTTTAAAAATTTGCATACAATATAAGCGCCAATGCATTTTTGTTTTTTTTTTTTTTGTTAACCGGATGCACTTCCTCACTTTTTTCATACTCACACAGGTGTGTGAGAGAAAGAGAGAGCGCCCGGTACCGCCACCGCTCGGTGATGGTGGTAGTTCAACCCCCAATCCAATACTCCACCCACCCCACCATACACAGTACTCTCTTCCGCCTCATTAGCAGTACCCACCAACACAAAAATGCTAATTAACACCTATCAACACACTTCTATGCTCTGTCCACTCCCCCTAACCCATCCCAACAACTCCCACATTTCAACCCCACCGCCGCCGGGAACCAACACCTTGCGCCATCTATCGGACGTTTGATGTACTAGTGTGCCAGAACCCGCAGTTTTACACTACTAACCTGAAATACAGTAAAAATTAGGAATTGAAAGACAAATTAACTATAACTTACCGTAATAAATATCATTTAAGCCGTTGGAAAATATTTGGAGGTTATGTCATTTGACATATTAGTTACTTTTACTAGTTAATGTTGGAATTGCAAATTCCACTGTTGGAAGTGGGAGAAGTAGTAGGGAAAAGAGTGGGAGCAGTATAAAAGCCGCTGCACAGCCGTTTTCCGGCAGTTCGCTGCAGTTCCTACCTGGAAGAAACATTGGAGTCGAGGTAATTGGAAGAAGCAATTGCAGCTCTGTACGGCCCTCTTAGTAGTATTCCTACAGAGTTTCAAAGACCCCTTCTCATAAGAGATATTGTCTTTGAGGCACCTGGAGCCCCTACTATTGTCCGAGTTGGGATACTCTAGTTTAATATCGCGTTAGATTCGTGTATGGAAGAAGAAATTTCGTGTTAGGTTCATAGCAATATATCGCGTTTTGTATTAATAATTGTACCGTTTGGTTGTTTGAAACCCGTAGTAATTGATCCTTTAAGTCCATATTCCTTTCAATCACACTTTTCCCAACACATACACATATTTATTATTATTTGTTAATTTCATTTAATTTAATTAGTTAAATATTGATGCAATCAAATAGTATTGATCAATAAATGTTATTAATTTGAGTTAATAATTTTTGAGTCTTATTTGCGTTATTTTCATTTCAAAGTCCAATAAAATAAAATCAGAACCCTGGAATTATACCCGTTTGCCCCGCTAATAGCCCAAGCTACCTTGAGAGCTGTGTAATAAGTTTTTGGAAGTTGATTTCTGTTCATCGTTGGATAAAAAGTCGTTGCAGAGACATCGATTTTGTTTGATTTTTAAATCTTTCCCGGTTTGAAAGGAAACCTGGTGGCGCCCGAGTTATTTTGAATTTATGTGAAAGTACTATTTGAATTTAGAAATAATATTTGTACCGTCTAATATTTGAATTATTTTTATCATATTAAATTGACATATTGCGAACAGAAATTGAACTGCTTAAATAACATTACAATCTTCGTGGGCGGCAAGTAACTGGTAGCCCTGGAGTGGTCTCAATAAAATGTGTTGTGTTGAATAGTTTTTTGTTGATTTGAAGGTCGTGTGATATATGGAAACAGCGATAACTAATCACTATTACTGTGTTATGATGTCTTGGGTTGTAGGAGTGTTGAAGTAAAAACTGCACCAATTATCTGACTAGTGCCATAAGCGTTTCGCCCAAATTATGGGCTTCCTCAGTGGCTGAAAATTTATTAAATTATATATAACATGATTACATGGTGAATATTTATTAAATTATTTATAACATGATTACATGGTGAATATTGTAATAGTACGAACCCCTGGCTTAGAATATTTTGCAAAACAGAGATACATACAGACCCGGTTCTGAGTGGAGAAGACCAATATCTGAAAATTAAATTTAGAAAAAGAGTACGTTAGTTTAATTGACCGTCATTTATTTATTTACCTATAAATAAAGTAAAACCGGACCCATTGTGAATTACTCAATTATTCTAAGATAATGTATGGACTTTTGTCTTTAATTTAATCATTTATTATATTATAATGTCCAACATATCCTTATTTACTATTAAAATATAAAAAGCGCAGACTGCAATGTATAATCATTCCAACACGTACCTCGACCAAGTTTCCCTTATGGTCATTTTGAGGACTTTACCATTCCAATCCCATCAACGTCTTGACGGATGTTAAGCGTCCTTAACGATGCACAGGCTCCACTTTTGGAAGCACCGGCTGTTGACTAGCAGTCTTACTTAGGAAGATCTACCAATTGTCAAGAATAGCGCAATTTTTATACATATTAGCCACTACTGTAGTTGAATATTTTAACGTGTACATCCAATACAGAGGCACAAAGTATTAAATAATGAATTTACGTATAAACAACAAACATGAGCAATTCACACGGACAATAAACAAATATTAAGGAATTCCTTATTTTTAAATCAAAAATTAATGCGACTTAAAATTATAAATTAAAACAATCAAAATAAACTAAGTGAGAATATCGTACTCACCAATCAAATAAAATAATACAAATGCACAAATCACAAATATAGGTACGACTTATGGTAAATACTTAAAACTGAATGTGAAGAAACTGCACTTGGGTGACAAATGCGTTTCATGAACTAATGCGCACGTCGACCTTCAACACAAACCCTAATAAACACAGGCCCAAATATTTTGCTGACCAAAATATATCAGAACCGGGCTCTTTACAATATTGCATACATTGTTTTTTAATAGAGACATAAAGTTTTACCTATTCTTTTGCCTGCGTTGTGTTGATATTGGATGTATAATTGTCACATCGTACGTCATTTTTTGTATATATGTATTGTGGTTGTTTTTATGTGTTAAACGTCAATTTCATTTATTCATAAAAACACAAAATTACGAATTAAATATAACACCATAAAAGATAATATTAACACCACAATGCCGTTGCTCCCATTCACCGCGTGTCAGGATTCAGAATGGCTGCTAGTAGTACGCTTCCGCCGGTACTGACCGCCCTCAGCGCCATCTCCTAGTTATCTCCCGAACCATCCACCGTCGACCATCGCGACACCAACCATCAGCGGCCATTTTAATAACTATCCCACCTTAATTTGAAATGAGGGGTAACATATGGTTAAAATTGTATAGAAATAGTGTAAATAGTTTTTGTATATAGATTTAAAATGACACGAATTGTGGATTAAATTGTGGTGTCCTAAAAGAGAGGGATTTGTTTGATTAATTAGTAATTGTTTATGTGTGTATATTACCTTTGGTATAATTGTATATTTAATTTATTATAAGTAATATTTCTCACTACTATTTCTATCACAGATTTTTGTATACGTGTCTTTAACTTATTGTGCGTGTGGGATAGTGGAAGGGGTTGTGTTAGTTGGTCGTCTGGTCAGGATCGGACTAGGGCAGATTAAAAATTCATATATATGGTGTAACGAACCTGTATTTTGGCCATCTGAAAATGCATTCGTTAATATGAATTTATTACGAATTGCTTCTTCTGATTAATTACCTGATTATTTCCCGCTTTATAACATTTAATCTGCGGCATTATTTTAAGGTTAAATGTTTGTTTTGATTCTGAATAATTAATTAGTTATTAATTGGTTGACAATAGTCAACCACCCGTGCCGCATTTAAAAATCGATAATCGATTAAGAGCACTTCCGCAACCGAATTTTGAATTTATTTGTGAATTTATTAAGAGTGACAGTTTTAGTTTGATTTCTTCTGTTAATTTGGCACTTGTGATATTTTGTGATTCCGCTGTATATTTCTGCATAGTGTATTTTCTGCATTTTATTTTCATCCCGCATAATTTATTCTGCATATTTGTTTTAAGTAACGTACCTCCGCATATTTATTATCTTCCTTGTAAGTTTGTTTCGAGTGGATTTTATTTTTATTTCATAACAAGTGTTCGTTTTTATTTTTTTTTATTTATCAGTTTAAATAAATTAATTTGAAGTTCAATTTATTTTTGTTTTCATTTTATTTCGGTACGTTTAATTAAGTACACTTATTTTGACCCCTGGATTTTGATTTAAATATTTCTTCACTGAGTTTTTTTACCCGCGGTACGGTTGGTGTTTGGCCTTAAAACACCTGGCGCTCGAGGAAACAGCTCGGGTCCGCGAAAGTACGCTACAATGGCTAAGATTGTCGGTGTCAGTTCTTGTATTGATGGCATTACGGTCTTTTTTGATATGGATCATTTCGCTTATTAGTCTTTTCTTTAAGTTAGGTTCTCTGTCTATTATTCTGGTGTTGTCGAAATTGAATGTATGGTTTGTTTGAAAAGAGTGTTGTGCTAATGCCGTTGTACCTGTGTTGTGTATTTTGTTTGGTTTACAGTCGTTTTTATGTTGTGTTATTCTGTTATGTAAGTGTTGTTTAGTTTGTCCAATGTATGTTGCATCGCAGTTATTACATGGAATTTTATAAACTGTATGAATTTGTTGGGTTGTTGGTACTTTGTCTTTTAATGGGGTGTATAATTTGTTTATTGTTTTAGTGTTGTTCTGTCCCAGTCTGATGTTGTATATTGATTGTATGTTGTTAGTCATCTGGGGGATATGTGGGAAACGGTGGAAGGTGTGTGTTGTAACTGCGTGGGATTGTTTTTGTGTGTTTTCGGTGCTGTAAAATATGTGGTTTATTGTTTTTTTTTGGGTAATTGTGATGGGTTGAGGATTCTGTGTTGGATGGATTTTATTATGCTGGTTTTGTGGGATGTAGGTGCGTGGGATAGGTAATTAATGACTCTTAGGGATGTTGATGGTTTTACGTATAGATCTGTGATGATGTGGTTGTTTTGTCTAATAAGTGTTAAGTCTAGATATGGTAGTTTATTGTCTTTTTCTATCTCTATTGTGAATTGTATGTCTGGGTCGTTTGAGTTAAAAGTTTCTAATCACTATATTGATTGTCTTGTTTTATTGTTTTGGTAGCGTATTGATCAGTGCTAAAAACGCCCGTAGCACCCACGGAGAGGCAAGTTTTCATGTCAATCAGTTTCTGTCCTGTCAAAATTATTATTTTTGAATTATTTGTTACATTATTCATTAAATCCATAAATTTAATATATATATTTAGGTAATGAAAATTTATAAAAGCAGTGAATTGTTCACCCAAATGTAATCAAATAGATTATTTTCAATGCTAACCGGCACTTTACTTTATTGCAATTAGCTCGGCCACCACCTGATTTCCCCCCAAATCAGAAAAGATACAAATTTAAATATTTCAAAGTCTCTGCAACGATTTATCAAAACCAACGGTGAACAAATCAGCCTCTAAAAACCATTACATAGCACTCTAGGTAGCTAGGTCTAGTAGCGGGGCAAATGGGTTTGATTTCAGAGTTTTGATTATCTTTATTGGACTGTAAAAAATATGAAACTAACTCAAATAAGACTCAAAAATTATAACATAAATCATCACAATTTATTGACCAATGTATTTGATTGCATCAATATTTAAACTAACTAAATAAATGAAATTAATCAAATGTAATAAATACAAAATTAATGTGTATAAGTTGGATTATGTTTGCGTGAAAGGAATACGGACGGAAAAGGATCTATTAATACGGTTATTATAAACAACCAAAAGGGTCAATTAATAGTACAATAACGCAAATAATCTCAATGAACCTAATACGCAAATTTCTTCTACCATACACGAATCTAAACTCGAAATAACTAGAGTAACCCAACACGGCAAATCGTTATAGCTCCAGGTCCCTCAAAGACAATATCTCTTACTATATAGCAATGTTTCTCGCTGCGCAATTCACGGATCAAAATATTCAACTCGGGCGCCACCTGATTTACTCCCAAATCAGGAAAGAAATACTCAAACTCAAAATTACTCAATTACTCAATTTTTACAACGACTCACATATTACATACATTTTACCCACTTGTTGTTCCAGGTGAAAAAATAGTAAATTCCCCCACTACCTTAATTTATTTACCAATCGATACAAACTATATAGATGAAATTATAGTTAAAATAGTTGATCAAAGTGGCAATTTAATTAATTTTAATGGTGAATTATTCACAATAAGGTTAAATTTAAAATCTATTCTAAATAAATTGTAAACTCGTGATGGTCTTTAGATATAATAGGTCTAATTCATTTATTGTTTCTTCTTATGAAAATATCGATAAAAATACTATAAATAAGAAAATGAACATTAAAAACTTTAGTAAGAAAGTGAATGTAATGAGATTAACATCTGAAAATAAACAATTTCTTTAATCTTTAGGGTTTAAAGTTCTAAATTAAAATTTAAAAAATGAGTTCTATTTTACATATTAGACAAGAGTTCTATAATTATGATACTATTACATCGAAGCAAAATTGCAAGGCAAAAAATTTATTTGGTTTCTGTGAGGATTATAAAAAAACATTAATCAATATTAAACAAGAACTTGTATTATTGCGGGCCTCAACAGATTTAAATGCAACAATACCAACAGACCCTAATGAAATACCCTAAATTGAAATAAATCGAATAGTTTTAAAATACCACATATAGAAGTATCTACAGAACAACAACTTAAATTATTAAAGAATGTGGAAAGTGGTAAAGATATAAATTATCGCTCCTGGCAGCTATTTGAACAAAAAAAATCTATTTTCCAATAGTAAAATTCATATATGGAATATTGTTTCTTCAAGTCAACTTGAAAAACCACGTCATGTTATTATAGGTTTTCAAACAGACAAAAAAAATAAAGCAATTATGAATATGAGCCATTTCGATCATTGTAATTTAACAAATGTAAAATTATTTATTAATTCAGATGTATACCCTTCTGACGATTTAAATTTAGATTTTGATACAGAAAAATATTCAATTGTGTATCACATGTATAGCATGTTTCAAGAATCTTTTTACTATAAGAATTCTGGGGAACCATGTATTCCATATGATAAATTTTTAACAATTGCTCCATTAATCGTCATTGATTGTAGTCAACAGAATGACAAAAATTTAAAAGAGAACACGTGTGACATTCGTTTGGAATTTCAAACAAATGAAGATATACCATCGAACAAAAGCGTCTATTGTCTTATTATACATGACAAAGTAACTAAATATAACCCATTAACAAACATTGTCAATGTAATGTAAGAATGAAAGGTGAATTAGATTTATTCTAATAAGTGTATTTGATTTTTTTACCATTTAACTAAGAAAAAATAAACCAATGGATTATTAAAATATTTTTTTATTTCAAACATTAAAACATCAAACATCAATTGTAACGGAGCATTTTTTTAGAAAATAATTTATTGTCAAACTATTGAAAATTGTGATTAGTGAAGTGACATTGTGAGAATGACTGTGACAGTGACAACGAATGTTAGTGATTGAAATTAGTGATTTAATTTTCATATATTTGGAAGCACTGAAAAGGGAGGAGCTATAGGGTATAAAAGGCGATGTACTCGCCAGAATTCATCAGTTTGGTTCCAGCTCTCATAAGAGAAACATCTCCTTAGAAGACCAGTTCGAGGTAATAATCCAGGAAGATAATACAGCAGCTCTGTACGGCATTCGAAGTAGTATTCCTACAGAGTTACAAGGGCCCCTTCTCTTAGGAGATATTGCCCTTGTGGCACCTAGAGCTCCCAACTATTGTCCGAGTGGGGTGTTTCTCTAGATATTTCGCGTTAGCTCCGCGTTTGGTAATATCCCGTTTGAGGTCTTAGCATTTCCGTGATTTATTTTGTATGTTAAGATATATGAGTATTTGAGAGTGATTGTCAAAGTCAGATTAATTTTCTGCATTATTAATAAATACTTGAGAATATATTGAAATAATAACCATTTTCCTTACATTACACATAAACCAACATTCACACCATTGAATATTTATTATTGAATGCCATAAAATAGTACAATTAATAAATTGAATTCTTCTGAGAAAATATTGAGCATTATTTGTCCTTAGTCTCTTTCAGTAATAAGACCCCTGGAATTGAACCCGTTTGCCCCGCTAACAGCCCAAGTTAACCGTGTGCTTTATAGATGTCTCGTCGTTGCGAATTTGTTGTAAAAATTGAGTAATTGAGTAATTTATGAGTTTGAGTATTTCTTTCCTGATTTGGGAGTAAATCAGGTGGCGCCCGAGTTGAATATTTTGATCCGTGAATTGCGCAACGAGAAACATTGCTATACAATCATAAATTAAATTCCTAAACAGCAATTGCCCCTGCTGCCGGAGGTGGTGGAGGAGGCGGACCATCTTCATTATCATTATCATTCTCATTCCAATCACTTGTATACGACTCATCCTCTGCCATCTGCACTTCTTCTATCCAACGATCGATTTCAGCCCACAATTCCGCCCTTTCTCGATCCGCTTGCTCCTCATCTTCTGCCCTTTGAGCCGCCTTATCCCAATTTACTTCTACTTGCTCAAAGGGCCAGGGCATGAAATCTCGCACCCGAGTGTTTTCTCTTAGGAAATGTTGATAGTCGTAGCAGTGCAGATGGTGCTGTTCCATTCCACTCACTTGAACCAACTTCTTGCATTTACACATAAAAAACATTCTCTTGTTCTATAATTCCGATCCTTAATATTGCTCCCGCACATAATGCCTCCTATTATTGGGGCATTTTCTAAATCTACTATCATTATTTCTATTATTATTATTATTATTATTATTTTTAGACATTGCGTATGCGATTTGATAATAATGTTAGAAACTAATTTAAATTAATTTAATTCCCTTCCTTTTATATAAATCAGTTTTGATTACTAAACACTCTGTATCTAAATAAGTTTCATTGGGCTCTTACAATGTGGATACCATGCTAAAATCCCAGGAAAATTTTGTAAATAATCTACATTTAATTAATAAAAGTTTATATATTATTATCTACACATAATGAATAAAGGTATTTATATTATATTCTTGAATAACAATTCATATTATATTTAAGAACAAGTGAATACTTATTGTCTCACCAAGATTAATTCAAAGAACCACACTTGTAAAAATATTATTATAAAAAATTAAATGCATGCTTTGTACCGAATAAAATGACTGATTTGATTATTACAAAATTAAAAATTTTCATACAAATGACAAAGTATATAAAATAGTCCTATGTAAAAGGGGGACATAATTAATTTTCAACTTAGTATGTCATATTATAATTACCATGAATAATAAGAAATCTACATTTCAAAGGTGTCCCTATAATAAAGGGCACATTGTCAATATTAAATATTTTTTAAGACATATTGAACAATGTAGAAGACGAAAGCGCCCCTATTTAAAGACAAAAAAGTTTTTTAAATGTGTATGTGATACATTTATTCAAATTCACACATTGAAACGCCATCATATTCGGTGTCGTGATTACCAAGATTATATTAAAAATAATAGTCAAGTACAACCTCTTATACAAGAACCACATCGACAACAACAACCACGAGAAGTAGAAGAACCACTTCCACCACCACCAGAGCAGGAAAATAGAGAAATGGATGAAAGAGAGAGATTGTTAATGGTAATGGATTGGCTTGGAAATGTAATCACTCCAGAAGAAGAGGAAGAAGACAATAACGAGGAAGATGAGGGATATTGTGGCGAGATATTCCTTGACAGTGATAGTGATGAAGAATCTGATGATAGTGGACATCAACCACCACCGGCTGGAGCAGCAGCGATAGCTGTTTAGTTAGAGGTATTTTTCATAATAAACATAGATATAAAACAAATTTTATTTTATGTTTTTTGTTTTATTTTAGATGCTGCATTTATTCGATTATAAGTTTTATTATAGTTTATATATTTTTTTTATAAACCTTCATATAAATAAATATGTATAATTAAATTGTAAAATCTGAGTTTAATGTTTTATTTTCTCATTCATCTTCATAGTCACCTATTAAATCATATCCTTGATGTAAGAATTCCTCATCTAGAATACGAGCCACCTCTTTTTAGCTTCTTTCACTTCTCTCTTTTTGAATTTTCAAATCTTCATTAGTAGAGGTGATTGATTTATTTGATGAAAAAGAAGACGATGAAGAATGGGGTATGGCTGGAATAACATTTAAGCCATTTGTAACTGATGGAATGTTTTGATCCAAATCTTCATTTGGTTCTAAACCAAAGTTATATTTGCGCACTAAATTCTCAAATATCTTTAAATCATTTTCATTGTCAATGCAGCCCTCCGTATATTTCATTGGAAGATCACCAAACTTATTCATAAGAGTAACTTCTTTTGGTGTATAAGACAATTTAATAAAAATTGTGTCATCATTACGAGCATAAATATCTCGAACACCATATCTAAAAAATAATAATAGAGAAAAAAAATAATTAAACAAGTTTTAAATATTTAATGTTGAACTTACTTGAATATGTGTTTTAACACAATTAAAGCATGTTCTATTGGTAATTCTTGAGGTTCAGTTATTCTAACAACAACTGTACAAGGTATAGTTGCCATTACGTTTTGTTTATATTGTTCACAATTAAAGAAATTACTAAAACTGAAATAAAATTTTTATATAAGGGGGTATTATATAGTTATAGTGACTAAGTCATATGCGCATGCCTTTTTTTCATTTAAAATAGGGTTGGAGGTTAAAGCTATTTATAGTGGTAATTAATTCAAGAAATTGTTATTATATTAACTTTTAGAGATTCAAGTTTATATAATATTACTTACAGTTAGTTAGTTAGTTAGTTAGTATAGTACATCAGTTTCTTATGTGAATATCACTATGAAATTAACAATATAAGGTAAAACAATTTATATGAGTAGTGTAAAACTGCGGGGACTAGCACACTAGTACATCAAACGTCCGATAGATGGCGCAAGGTGTTGGTTCCCGGCGGCGGTGGGGTTGAAATGTGGGAGTAGTAGAGGGTTAGGGGGAGAGGACAGAGCATAGAAGTGTGTTGATAGGTGTTAATTAGCATAAATGTGTATAATTAGCATAAATTAGCATTTTTGTGTTGGTGGGTACTGCTAATGAGGGAAGAGAGTACTGAGCATGGTGGGTGGGTGGAGTATTGGATTGGGGGTTGAACTACCACCATCACCGAGCGGTGGCGGTACCGAGCGCACTCTCTCTCTCACACACACCTGTGTGTAGGTATGTGAGTGGGAAAAAAGTGAGGAAGTGCATCCGGTTAATAAAAAAAAATGCATTGGCGCTTGTATTATATGCAAATTTTTAAAAGGTTAAGTGACCTCTATTCACTTGTTTTTTGCACTAACTTCCTGACACATGCACATTTTGTAATTTACATATATCGTTTTTTTGTTTCTGTGTGACCGTTAGTAGAGAGAGAAAAAAAAAATCAAAAAAGATTGTATTAATATTTTTTTATATTATAGTTATATATAAATATTATTGTATAATATAAGTAGTCCTAAATGGACAGAAATGAATATGGCAATATTTCACATCGTCTTCCAAGAACGTATCAGCTGACAGTTGCATTGTTGGCATTGCCACCACAACTTTTTTTTCTTATCCTAGATATTCATACTGTATGCCAGTATGGCTATTTCGCCATACCACTCATATCATGTAGTAGAAAATATATATATTAAAAATATTGCAGTAATTTGTAATTGTTTGCTCTCGATGGTTTTCGTCCTCTGGTTAACTTGTTTGATCGAAGATTTCCGGATGAGGACCAATAAATAAAATTTAGATTTTGGCCAACGTTTCGAATTTATTAAAAATCCGGAAATCTTCGATCTAACAAGTAATTTGTAATAATAAATTTAAGTATAACAATACAAGGGAATGTACATTTTTTTGTGAAGAAAACACTTTTTCAATAAACATTCTAATTTTACCATGTTGAGTTTCCATTTCTTTTAATATTACATCATCATGATCATCGTTCTTATTATGGTTTGACGTATTATTATTACTTATATAACCTTTGTTGCTGATGGAGCAGTTCTTGGAATTGTGTAAGAAAAATCCATTCCAGTGTGGTATGTGAAGGTACTTATTTTCATGTGTAAATATTTTCACCTTATAGCGTAATTCATGGAGTGCGAGTTGTGATTCCGTTAAATCCGTCTTCATTACATCCAATTTTCCATTATTTATTGTAATTAATTCCATTCTCTTCCAATTTTGAGGCCAATTGTCACAATTTGTGTGATTTTGAATTGTTGATTGTGTTGTTGTTAAATTTAAGAAACAAATGAATGCATCTTTTGTGTTTTCCAACTGTGAAACGTATAATACGTTTCGTTGCACAAGTGTTAGAAATAGAAATATTGCAATGCTTCTTGTTTCCATTTTTTGTTTTTCTTGTGGACTGAAGATATTGTGAAAAAATTTCAACTTATATACAGATAATACACAAACACGTGCTGCGCATGCATATTGAGTGATTAATAGAAAAAAAATAACTATTCTATAATATTGTTCTCTCGCAATTCCTCAATAATGGAATTTATTTCATTTACATGAGAATTATTACCAGCCGCCTGGGATGCCATTAATAAACGTAATCGTTGTACAAGTTCATTTGGAGAATCCCAATAAACATATTCAATGGGCTTCTTATTATAAGTCATGAATAAATTGTTATTAGATTTATTATTATTATTTATTGTTGTTGCTGTCGCTGCTGATTTACCATAACCCGATCCATGGTTTGAAGAGGAAGCAGTAGTAGTAGGTAAACGTAACTTTGTTAATGTTTCCCTATCCTGTTGCTCTTGCTCCTTCTTTAGAACGTCCACAACAAGCGGTTTTATGGTATAGCGATACTTATCACCACGATTGCCCACAATCTGTTCATCGTTCATGAAATGTTTTTTGTGAGCACTAGTAAACACTACAAGCTCTTTAAAATTTCTCTTATCGTCCGATGTGATCTTATTATCATCAGGTATGGTTTTCATTAGTAATTCAATCATTCCAACAGTGAGGGGAAACTTCATTTCATATCTATCAGGATTAGTTACTGTTATTGCATCATCATTGAAATTTAAACGGCCATTACCAAAATGCATAACATCCGTGGACACATCATGAGTGAAATAATGTGTATCAAAATCATTGTTGGTACTTCGCATTCTGTCCACAATGTATTGTTGAAGGATATCAGGGAACTGATCCAAATATTCCATCAATGTCTCATCGGGAATTCTATGTTGTGTTGCATTCAAATCCTGTATTGAATCATCGAAAAAATAACTTTCTTCTACCGACGGTAGCGGCTGTGGCGGATGGTATACAAAACTCTGTTCAGCATGTGATGTATTAGGAAAAAGTTGTTGAATTATACTGCGTTCTTGTTCTTGTTGTTCATCTGTTTGAGTACCGAAATTAGTACTTTGACGTTTTCTAGTCTTTTTTACATCATGATGAATATCTTCTTCATCTGGTAATGGTTTTTCCTCATCCGGCTCCTCCTCCTCCTCTATTTTCACTTTATTTTTTTTTCTGTTCGTTTTTTAGTAATGCTTTGGGTAATATATTCATCAAGGGCAAATAACTTTGTGCAAGGTTTTCTTGTGTGGAGAACTGTTCCGATTTTAAGGCATCCAATTTGGCTTTTTTTTTGTTTCATGTTAATAGAAAGTGATCGAATCCCTTTCTGTAGCGTCTCTTTGCTATATCATCATCTATTGATATAACTAAAAAACCATATTTGTCATTGTTCCAACAAAATCTACACAATTTAATGAATTTATCATATTCAAAGTCTGTGTTCACGTGATCATTGTAAACATGTCGTAAATTAGTCTCGTCTTGCTTGAAAAGAACGAGAAGATTAACATTGTCACGTATTAATTGTTTGGAAATTCTGCTATAACTTTGCGAGAGATAAAATGAATCGATTTGATTATGTCTACCCATACTAAAGTACTCTCTTATCACACTCTGCGGTCCACACGCCACATCATCAAATATCATTATAGAATTGGATTTGGCATCATTTGGTGACAGTATTTCATCTGTATCTCTAAATTCATGGTAACCAATTCCCTTGATTGGTTCTAACAGTGCCCTCAAGTACTTGTACATGGGTTGATATAAAGATTTGGAATAAATGTACACATTTTCAAATCGCAAACCATTTTTATCCTCCAATAAATTTAGCATAACACTCGTTTTACCGCAATTTGAAGGTCCTACAATAATGCAACGAATTGTATTTGGAAGTAATTGTCCATGTCTTGATCCCATACAACCGCCACCACCACCACCAGTACCTGATGCCGTTAATCCACACGCATTATTCGTTTGTTGAAGCCAATTATAATTCTTTATGTTTAACTTTTGTTTTTGTTCAATTAAACGCATTTTTATTATTATTTCGAAAAATAAAAAACACCCTTTGTTTTAAAATATATTATGGTTTTCACTCTTTTATGTGTGTGTAAGTGTGTACGCGTGCGGGGGTGGGTTGTTATATATAAATTGAGGAGTTAATCAACACATTTCATTAGTATGCAACCATTTAGAAGACTAAAGGGTGCTATTCAATTTACATCGTTTATATTATTTCATATAAATATAATAAAATGAGGGTAATTTATACGAATGCAATTAGTCGACGAAAAGTTGCAGAGCGGAAAGGAAGCGGTATCTTAAATAAATTGATAAATAAATTCAGAGAAAGGCACGAAAGAGAGGCAAGAGAGGAAATCTTCGCAATATATTTGGAAGAGTTAAAAAATCAACTATTCCCCGTGTAATTCCAATACCTACTACTACTGCTAGGAAATCTGGTGGATTTTTACCACTTCTTCTGGCTGGATTAGGTGCATTGGGATCATTGATTGGTGGCGGTTCGGGAGTCTATTCGGCAATTCAAAATGCGAAACAAGCACAGAAAAATCTAGAGGAATCGAAACGACATAATGAAAAAATGGAGGCTATTGCTATTGGAAAAAATGCTCAAGGGCAGGGTCTCTATATGGGACCTTATAAACGTGGTTTAGGCCTATACATAAGACCCTATTCAAAAAACTAATTGAAAACTTACCGGCTCGTCCCCTAACCAATTATGACATTATGAAATACTCGAAAAATATTCCACACTTTCGTGATGTATTTATGCGCGATAAATTACCACATAAGATTAATATAAATGAGTCGGGTGTAATAAATACGGGTTCAGATAAAGGACCAGGAGAACATTGGGTTGCTTATGTTAAAAAAGACTCTTTGGTTTACTATTTTGACAGTTATGGAAATCTTAAACCACCACTTGAGTTGGTTCATTATTTTCAAAGTGGACAAACAAAAAAAAACAAAAAAGCCGACGGCTGTTGTGATAAAATACAATCATAAACGTTATCAAAAGAACAATGCAGTAAACTGTGGTCATTTATGTCTTCAATTCCTATATAAAAGTTATAATATGTAATGAATGTGTTTAGTGTACAAAAAAAAATTGTAACAGTATAGGTAATAATAATTATGAGTTTGTTGCTATTTGATAGTAAACAATCGGAAATAACGATTCACCATTATCCACCGATTCAATTGGAAAATTATGATGACTATGTGTTGGGATTAACTAGTTTCAAGGTATTCAATTCAATACCAAACATAGATGACACAAATAATGTGTTCAGTGTGGGTGGACATGATATTAAAATTCCAACAGGTTCATATGAAATCCGCGATATAGTGCAATTTTTACAAAAGTCCATACAAGAATTAAAAATTAAACATCCCACATTTAATTGTTTTCCATAAATTCATGGAAATGTTAATACACTACAAACGGAAATCAAGTGCAGTCACAATATTGACTTTAGAAAACCGAATTCGATATCATCACTAGTGGGATTTGAGAATGTACTGTTGTACGCCAACAAAAGACACATTTCCACAAAACTCATAAGTATATTTAATGTAAACACTATACGAGTGCTATGTAGCATTAGTGCGGGATCATATGATAATGGTGTACCAAGTCACATTATCTATGATTTTTTCCCCACAGTACCGCCAGGATTCAAAATCAATGAGACCCCTCAAAATGTTATATATTTACCAATTAATACATCGGAAATTTATAATGTCACTATTCGTATAGTTGATCAGAACGGAAAACTAATCGATTTTCGTGGAGAAGAAATATCAATAAAACTACATTTAAAAAAAAAATAAACACAAAATAATTCTAAACAAAAAAAAAATGAGAATAAAATACAAAGCTTGTGGTATTAGTGGTGACAGGAAGAAAAAATCTAATAATAATAGAGCATCATATAATAATCAAATCATTAAACAATCTACAGTTATTCCAAGTCAAGAGGTCAAACGATTAACACGAGAAAATATACAATTTTTAAAGTCTTTAGGATTTAAAGTAAAAAAGTGAAAAAAAAAACAACTATTAGCCAAAGACAGTCAGAAAAAATAAAATGAGTGACATTTTAAATGTTGAAGAAACTGTCTTATTTGACAATTCATTGACCAGTTACGAGAAACACTCTCATCAACCATACATAAATTCATCATTTAAAAATAACGATGAAATACGAATACCAATACAGCAAACCGATGTCTATACACTACCATCTCAAAGTTCCATTTACATTGAGGGCACTTTATTGGATGACAAGGGAGCAGTGTCTAGAACGGCCAAATTGGTAAATAATTTTGCACTGCACCTTTTCGAAGAGATTCGCTATGAAATTGGAGGCAAAGTTGTGGATAGAACAAGAAATCCGGGTATAACATCAACACTCAAATCTTATGTCTCCATAAATGAGAATGAGAGTAAACTATTGGAAAATGCTGGATGGTATACATCGAACAATGAATGCGCCTTCACACCAAGTAATGAGGATGGAAATTTTAATGTTTGCATTCCCCTAAATAGAGTGATCGGCTTTGCTGAGGACTTTAAGAAGATCATAATTAATTTGAGACATGAATTGATTCTATTGAGATCAAACACGGATGATAATGCAATCTATAATACAAACACAACGGAAAAAGTGGTTTTGACCATTTATAAAATTGTATGGAAAATACCATATATTAAAGTTGCCGACGCTGAACGATTGCAACTAATCAAATATATGAACAATTCAATAGAGTTGGAAATAGCGTTTAGATCATGGGAACTGTGTGAAAATCCACAATTGCAAAAAACCCAACAACAGTCCTGGACTGTTATGTCAACAAAACAATTGGAAAAACCACGTTATGTAATTGTTGCATTTCAAACAGATCGAAAAAATATGATTAATAAAAATGCAAGTAAATTTGATCATATAAATTTGTCAAACATAAAATTGTATCTAAACTCTGAATCATATCCCTATGAGAATTTGAATATTAATTTTTCCAAGGACCAATATGCCGTGCTTTATGACTTGTATGGAAACTTCCATCAAGCATACTATGAGAAAGACAATGAGCCACTCTTCACACCCGAGCGATTTAAAGAAATCTGTCCGATTGCGGTGATTGATTGCTCACGACAGAATGAAATTTTAAATGCCCGTTCAGTGGACATACGTTTGGAATTTGAATGTGATAAAGATGTGGATGATAAAACCACAGCGTATTGTCTCATTATACATGATCGTATAATAAAATATAATCCACTCACATCAACTATTCGCTTCATTTAGAGAAATCTCTCTGAACTGAAAAGTGTTGATATACTTTTTATTAACTACAGACACACATAAAAAAAAACGTAATCATGAATAATTTATCCAATATGTGTATTATGGACTTTCAAGGATTCCAATACAAAGATAGTGATTTTATATGTAAAGAAATGGCTATAAAACAGTTATTTGATGTGTCATCGGATAACATAAAAACGTTTTTATTTGAACCGCATATGAAATTTAATCATTTATCAGCTGATTTTAAAAAACACGTTAAATTTATACAAAGTCAAGTTCATGTTCAGGTCTAATCTGGAATTCATCAAATAGTAGTAAACAAGAGGAACCAACAACTAATGTTTATGGTATTTCTACCCCCACCAATGGCTGGATCAACCGCAACAATAACGACACAGAAAAAACCAAGAAACTTTCTCCCACCACCACCACTACAAGGTGACCCAATTATCGGAAATTTTACATAATGAAGTTATTGAAAAAAAAATTAACATTATAATAATTAGGGGACATCAAAAGGAGAAATTATTAAAAGATATTTTCTGTAATAATAAATTGTATAATGATAAAAAAATTGCTATTGTAAATGTGGAAGGTATAAGAGATTGGCCTTCATTACATGCACTTAAAGATTATTATCATGATTATTTGAAAAATATGTCTACAAAGAAATGTCTAATTCATGGCTATTGGAAACCAAAACACTTGCAGTGCAGTGTAGAAAATGTAATTATTTTAAGTTTATGGTTAAGTGAAGAAAACAATTTAAATAATGTCATGATGAATTTATTGCAAAAAAAAAACATATATATATGAATGAATGAATAAAATGTATTTAAAAAAATAACAGAATTTTTTTTCTTATTACCAAAATGACTGTTGATAAGTTCGGTCGTCCTTTAGATAATTACTATTACCGTCAAAATTATGCTGACGATGACGATGACGGCTCCAATATTGGTGGACAATCATCAGTTATTGTGGGTGCGAGTACACCTTCATCAGGCAAAACCCAACAACAACAAATAAGACAATTGCAACAATTGGTGGAGACTGAAGTGATAAAGGTATTTGCCACACTTGCACTTCCAAGTGTACTGGATATTGAACATAAAATTGACTTAAAATTTCTCAATATACAACAACAAATTCCATCTCAACAATATCTTAATAATTTAATCTCCAGTAAAATACAAACTCCAACGGAAATTCAAAATTTAATTGACCGAACAATACGTAAATATCATCAAGTTATTCAGACTACAGCAAGCACTCTTTCAACAGCTGATGTGAATAAATTAATTGATGTAAAATTAAAAAGTATAAAATTTGTCACAGATACAGATGTGGATGCAATTGTTTCTGCAAAAGTATTTCAACAGTGGCAAACATCATCATCATCAACAACAACAGGGGCAGCACACAAAACATGGAAAACACAAGATATTGTTGATTTGATTGAAAATTCATTGAAAACCAAACAAATAATTACGGGTGTGGAATGTGATCAACGCATTTCAAACATAATATTGAAGCGAAAATTAGTCGATGAAAAACAAGTGAATGACATGGCATTGGATACCATTAAGAAATTCTTGCCATGGTATATTGCAAGTAATCATATTCCGAATGAGAGTGCCGTTGAGGACCTTATAGAAACTGATGTGAAAAATCTGGTGCCTTGGAGACCGCAGAATGTGACGGAAGTGCAAACGCTTATTGCAAACGAAGTGAATGCCATTATAAGTAAATCACATCACATCCAAAACTATGATGAAATTAATCAATTTGTGGAAACGAAATTGAAAACTTTATATGGTTATTTTATGTTAAATATTAGCGCCTCAGGACCCGTTCAAGCGAAAACAGGCTATCTGAAAATAAATCTTTCTAATCAATATGAATATGAAATTCATCTGAAAGAATGTCGTCTATTAATTGTGAAGCAATCCAGTAATTTCAATAATATGGAAATTTATTTAAATGGACAACTATTAACGAATATTGAATCTGTAATTTTCCATATGGGAGATAGAATATCAATAAAAGAAATCAATTCAAAAACAAATAAAGTACATGCAGTATTTATGGTTCGATATCCAGTATATGATGTTATTGTTCCATAATCATCATTATGATGAGGAAATATAAGAAAAAAATACCGAATGATGTGGATTTGAAAAGATTAGTTGTCAATGAATTACACAAAACAGCTAGAAAACAATTTGAAAGAAGACATGTCATTGTAAAAGGTTTAAATGATTTATATCAAGCTGATTTGGTGGAAATGATCCCATATGCACGATTAAATAAGGGCTATAAGTATATTTTAACTGTAATCGATGTATTTAGTAAGTTTGCTTGGGCTGTGCCTGTAAAAAATAAATCTGGCAAAGAAGTTGCCAATGCAATGAGGAATATCCTATTAAGTAAAACACAACAACAGCAGCAGCAGCATATACCGAAAAATCTACAAACCGATAATGGTAAAGAGTTTTACAATAAGGAATTTATGGATTTGATGAAAAAATTCGGAATAAATCTCTATTCCACTTTTAGTGCAATGAAAGCTAGCGTAATTGAACGTTTTAATCGCACCCTCAAAAGTAATATGTGGAAAGAGTTTAATTATCAGGGCAACTATAAATGGCTCTCGATATTACCGGAAATTGTAAAAAATTACAATGAAAAATCCATACATAGTACAATTAAGATGCGTCCTATAGATGCAATTTCTAAGAAAAAAAAAAATGAAAAGCATCTCTTAAATACGGTGTATAATAGAATAAAGATTTCAACACCAATGTCATCAAATAAATTCAAAGTTGATGATAAGGTGCGTGTTAGTAAATATAGGGAATTATTTGCAAAAGGATATACACCCAATTGGTCAAATGAGGTATTCACAATTAAAACGGTTCAATTGACAAATCCAACAACATACTTACTGCAAGATGAAGAATAACGGGACATCAAGGGAGCATTTTACACTGAAGAAATCCAGAAAACTGCACACCCGCACATTCAATTGATCGAGAAAATTGTTCGACGAAAAGGAGACAAACTGCTCGTTAAGTGGTTAGGATTCGATAACACGCACAATAGTTGGATAAGTAAAAAAGACATTGTTAATTAAGTGCATGTACATAATGATTTATTTTTTTCCGTCCAGACATTGATTTGCATAAAAAATTGATTTCTATAAAAGTCAAAAGTTCGTGTAATTTACATACAAAATAGACAATGCACAAAATTATGTGCAATTGTATAAGATAGTTTATATTCAAAAACAATTCAATAAAAATGTCAAGAAAAATATGTGACCTTTTTACACCACCACCGTCACCACCACCGCCAAAACCTAGCTCCCCCCCACAAAATTAAGGTGTATAAATAGTGCACAATCTTGTGGACAAAAGTCAGTTTTGAAAACTAAGCTTTTATTTCCAAAAACCAACTATGAACGCCAAGAATAACAACACTGCCCACCTTGGTGGTGGTGCTCGACTATCAACTTCTTCTTCAAGAAGAGGGCGCAATTCCAACGCCGCCACCACCTCCAACGCTGCCACCATTTCCAACACCGCCAACGCCCCCAGCATGGTCTCCACAACAATAACAACAACTACTACTACTAGTACTACAGACCCATCCTCCAGGGTTGCACGTCGGCTGCAGCTACAAAGCACCACCAGGGACACCAGCACTGCCGCTACCAACACAACCGCAACCGCTGCCACCGCCCCCAGCATGGTCTCCATAACAGGCACTGCGGTAGCTGGTGCTAGCGGTTCCCGGATGGTCTCCACAACAGGCACTGCGGTAGCTGGTGCTAGCGGTTCCCGGATTGGTGGTGGTGGTTGTGCCCCGATTAGAAGCCCCAGCCGTGGTGGTACTGGTCAGCGGGGAATTATTCATGGTCCGTTTGCCACCTCAGCTCGCACCACCTCCAACGCCCCGTTTGCCACCTCAGCTCGCACCACCTTCACCTCCAACTACCACAATCGCCACCGCCAAACAAACCCTAGCAGCATCCAACACGCTATTGTGGGTGTAAATATAGATATGAGGGAGCGTGAGCTGTATAACAGCTTGGTAAGGGTTCTACGGTTGACCTCCCCGTATCCGGGGTCAACCATCCTGCCCCCCTTCACACTTAACATATGTGTGAGGACTATATGGGGGCAGGAATTGTCCCCCATAAATCCCTTGGGGATTTTCGATTTGGAGGAAATGCTGACGCATTTCTTCCGAATGTTGGGGGCTGCAAACCCAATGAGAGCTTCCACCTCATCACAGCCACCACCACCAACAACATTCTACCAAGACGTTCCCTCCGATCAGGAGTCGGATTATTGGGATTTCGTAAGGGAATTAATTGACCCGCCGGAACCTGGTGAAGATGATGATAATCCTGATGACCTCCACAACGTGGAATAGAACATGGACGGAAGAGGAGGGGGCGGTGGTGGTGGTGGTAGTGGTGAGGGTTCTATAAAAATGGGGGAAACAACGCTATGAAGCACACATACATGTAGTAAGTAATTTGTTCATTGTCTTTATTTTTTTTTTATTAAATTTAAAACGGTTTTTTTTTGGTTTCAGCGGGAAAATGTCATCGGTGGTGCATGTGCAACAACAACAACAGCATCGCCCTGGCATCAAGCGAAGGCGGCAAGAACAAGACGACGACGACGACGACGATGGAGGCGGTGGCGGCAATGAACACGACAACAATGTTGTTGATGATGAAACATACGGTCAGGACATTATGGAGGATAATTATGGGGAAATCGACCAGGAAACGGGGGAGTTGAAATCCTGGAATCTCCACATGGAATTTTGCCTCACTTGCCACCAATGGGTGGACAAAAAGAAACAGCCCCTTCATGATGTTTACTGTGCTTGCTGTAAGGTATGTTATAATTTTTTTTGTTTGCATTTTTTTATATACTTTTATTAATTGTTTTTTCTATTTGTTTTTTGTTACAGAGACTATCGGACTTTATAGAAGAACTAGAAAAGGAAGAAGAAGTCCAGCCGGAAGAAGGAAAAAAAGCAGTCCACCAGCCGCCGAAGGAGGGAGAAGAAGACTGAAAACAAAATGGAATGGAAATGGATTTTTTTCATTATATTATATATATCTTGTTAATGTTTTTTTCCATTTTCGTTCTATTGTGTTTTACAAAAAAATACAGTTTTTTTTAACGAAAATGTTAAATCTGTTTTTTATTACAAACACCAAAAAAAAAATCCCCCTTAAAGAGTTCCAATTTAACAGTGTTTTATAGTGTTTTTTGTTTTTTAATAACAAATAAAAATTGATTTTTTCTCGTTAAATATGTTTATTATTACATAAAACCTCTTAACCGTCATATTCCCCAACTAACTAGTGTTTTTGTTTTTTCTTTCTTTCAGAGTTTTGTTATAGAAAACTTACCTAGTGTTTCTGTTTGTATTTGTGTGTGTGTGTGTTTTTGCTGCACAATAAAACGATTTTTCTTCTTAAAAGTATAGTTTTTTATTACGTAAAACCCCAAAAAAACCACCATTTTCCCCATCAACTACATAGTGTTTTTTTTCTTTCAGAGATTTATTCTAGTGTTTCTTTTTTCTATTTGCTGTTTTGTTTTTTTAATGACAAATAAAAATCGATTTTTTCTTGTTAAAACTAGTTCTTTTCATGACGTAAACCCTTTAACCGTCATTTTCCCCCACCCCCAGCTAACATAGTGTTTTTTCCGTTACTTTTTTTTTAATATGTATATGTATACTTGGAAAAAAAGGATATAATAAAAACACAGTTAAAAATTATATACAAGTTTTTTTATTCACCCCCACACACCCAAATACATAATATAATATATATATTATTAATAATTCTAATAAAAATAAATAACCAGAGAGCCAGTTTTTGTTTGCATTTTTTTTTAAACTCCATTATGGGTTTAATTAGCTCCATTGTGGCAACATAATCTTCTGGATTTCCTGATGGCCATATACCCGAATCAGGTCCACACCTCCATCCCACATCTTCGTTTTTCTCCATTTTTCGCAAATTTTTCAAAAGCCATTTTACTACATCCATATGTGAGTCTCTTGTTAATATCTCCAATTTGAAGTGTAAATTTTTCTCTTCCAAAGTTTTCAACATATTCCCAACAAAGATGGGATTTGCATTAAAAATTCCAGTACACATAATTTTGTTAATATAATAATTACAATTCTTGTAATTGGATAATATATGTAAATACAAATATGATGAGGATGTTGCATTAAAATTGGGTTTATTAATATCCAGTTTTGTTAATTGCATTATTAAATAACATTTGTAGTCATCTGTGAAATCCTTATATGGTACAGTACTGATGATTTCACTTAAATTTTCATATGTAAAATCAATTACATTTAAATTTAACAATTTATTAGCAATTAATACAATAAATTTATCATGTTCCAATTGGGATGTGAGTAACACATTTAACATTTCAACATTGCACAATCGTAATATATCATATGTTAAAATGTGTGTGCTTGGAATTGTGATACGTTTTAAAATCATATTCATTTCACTCACATTTGAACTTTTTATTCTTTCCACCAAGTGATTCTGATATACCACAGAATTACTGTCATGTAAATCATTTACAAGTTTTATTTCACTTTTTGATAACATTTTTTTTAAGTACTATTTGTCTAATGTGTGTTTGTATAATGGTACCTACTGATGGGGTGGTTCAGGTCCTGCTGCTGCTTCTGCTGCTCTTGCTACTGTTTCTTCCACAAAACCCCACGGCAAACTGTCTAATGAATCATGCAGTGACATTCTTTTATCATCACCAACATTCAAAACAATTTTTCGCTGTTTTATCGAATACATTACATGTTTCTTACTTTGCAATAGAATTTGTTATCTTACCATTTCCCGTTGATTCAATAAACAATTCTTATAATCATCAAATGTGATTGTTTTCAATGTACTACCAACTACTCCCTTGGACCTTTTTATTTCTCCACCGTCACCCCACATTTTAAATGAATACATTTTCGATCGTACACCAATAAATTCCAACATAATGCGACCGGCATTTTCATCTTTAAACATACCAAGTTCCTTCCTATTCACACGCGGTATATTAAAAATATTCGCTTCATCATAGTCGCTTGTATCGAAATATTCCCTACAATCACGTCTTATATATTCATAGAAATCAATATTTTTAAATAGATATATAAAACTGTCTGTGTCCGTGTAACATAAATCCACGCTATTTTCATCAAATTGTCTTAACATATAGTCATAATGAAAATTATACATGTGTAATTTACTTAAATCTAAAATTGTAAAACCAATATAAATGGGTTTGTTCATTTCCACCTCATTTCGTTGCATTTCTATAATCACCATATCATTATAATATATTTCCAAACTGTGAAAATTCGGTTTCGATATTAGGGCCCGTGCTTCAGATCTTCCCTCCCAACTCGTCATTAATTTAACATCTTTATATTTCCTTACATTTTCAATGGTCTTTCCAAATGCCGAATTCACCATTAACTTGAAGAAATTTTTTTCGAAATCATTTTTTGATTGTTTTCGCAAATTTATATTCAATTCCACATAACTTTTCATCCAGGCACACTGTTTAAATTTCAATATTCGGTGGATTTTTCGCAAAACCAATCCTCTCTTTAAATAATTCTTTAAATTTCTATAGTGAATAACATAGTTGTGTTTATCGTATAATGTTGTCATTAATTTACTGTGTTTACTGCCTGGTGGTGTTAAATGTTCGGGGGCAAATGGGAAATCTTTGTGTAAATTGTGTAGATGAGATGGATAATGAAGGTCCACCTCCAAAATATAACCATATTCTGCATTGTCTTCAATTGATAATACATCGAAAGAATTACCATCGCTACCGTCGCTACCGCTGTTGTATTCATCCTCTTTTAACCATTCAAAATCTTGGTATGGTAGAAACTCACACATTGTCGTTGAATATAATGCATTTTTATCTATATAAATTAGATAAGTGTCCAATTGGGTGGGGTCATAGTCATCCATTATATATTTATTGTTGGCTTTTGCACACGATTTTATCACAGCAGAATAGCCGCCACGTATTCCCAATTCAATAAACAAAATCATATCAATATCTTGCATTAAATGCAATTTTATGCGTGTATTTTTTAGCATTGCATCAAAACTTAGACCGGGCGATGTGAAATAGTGCAATGGATCCAATTGATAGGTCCTATAACATGTTTTACGGAAATTTTCAAATACATCACTCAATAAAATCACATCTGTTTTAAGGTAAATGTCCGAGTATTCACCTAGTGTGTGCACATTAAATGTTTGCCATACATTCTCAGCATGTCTATAATCTTCCGCAGATATTGTCTCGTTTTTCAGTTCATTGAATAATTTTTTCCCAACTATCAATGTATGCATAGGGAAAAACACCTTTTCGCAATAACAATTTAAATTCATTGTCATTCGGATAAAACGATCTCATTATGGTCTTTTCTTCGGCACGCAAGTACGAGGATAATTTGTCCAAACTGGATGCCATAAATCTGAAGGAATCAATGAATCTCAAACTGATGTTTGTATTTTCAATTTTCTTTGTGAACGATATATATTTCTCCTTGTTTATGGGTAGAAGAGAAATGGGTCCTTTGATGCCTGTTGCCAGTTCTTCAATTATAAAATGAGAATCGTAGCCGCTTAAATTGTGAAAAACAATTGGAATTACTTTGGATTGTTGAAATTGTAAATTACAATGAGGGTGTGCGGCTCCTCTATATGTTCCAGTCACATGACAATGGTCTTTTACACGTACATCATCTTCGTCTAATGTGACATTAAATGGTTCTTCACAAATATGACATGTTGTGGCAGTATAGTGTGCTATTTCCTGTTCTAAAGTCAATTCAGCCATTGGAACTATACGATTGAGTATTTCGTTGACTGTTATTGCAATTTTATGCAAATCCTTTATAAATAACTTTATACAGTTCTTATCTCTAATTAATTTAAATTGAGAGAGTGAATCATCATAATTGCATTTTAAGTAATAGGCAATACTGTGTGGTATGTGTTTTTGATATCTTTCAATGGAACCACCACCACGTTTTTTGTTTTCTTTTTCATCACCATATATAATGATGGGCTCCAATATACATTCTAAATCGGCATATAATACAAAACAAACTGGTATCTTGTGGGAGAAATTCTTAAATTGTGTGAAGTTCTTAAAATATGATTCGACGATGAGGGCACTTTTATGTGACACACTTTTTAATTTTTACAATAATTTAAATGTTTAATTAAAACACACTTTGAAGAAAAATAATTTAAACACCGTTCACAAACTTATATTTGTGATTTATTTTTCGATGATAACTGATTAAATAATAAGCGATTTTAATTTTTAATTAACACATAATGAGAACATCCACCTTCCACATTTTCCAACATTAATAAATTTATACATTTATTATTATTCCCATCATCTTCATCTTCATAATTGCTTTTTTTATTGGCAATGGATATATTTGTTTGTTGCTCACATAAAATATATTAATGCTTAAATTGTAAAGTTTCTCAAATTTTTTCAAATCACGCACATTGAATGGAAACTTTATACCATCATATTTTAACACTTCACTAAAGTGTGGATATTTTGTCATTCTTTGTGGATTTGTATCTGTGGGGTGTAAAGCAGCCACAATACACCACAAAAAACAATATTTATCATTGTTTTTTATATTAATCACTGCCTTTTTATTGGCTATAAATTTCGGTACTTCCGTATATGTAGAAGTACCCGCTGCATTTAATGGATTGCATCGGTTAAAGATCACTTTTAATGATATTATTTCCGACAAACTCCATCCAGAATCACGTTCTTGAAATTCACTAAGTCTATTCAAAATTTTATCTTTTACAAACGTATCATACCATTCCTTTAAATTTGTAGTTGCATCAATTACATCATTCCTTGTGGTGAATGACTTTAAATCTGTCTCTATAATCTCTCCACTCTTTTTCGCAAATTCACCAGTAAATGTACAATTGACTTCTATGCAATTATGATTTTCATGCAATTTCTTCCTCACTTGCAACAGAAAACATTTCTGTGATTTATCTAGAAACATAACAGGATCTTTTACCGTTAAATTTGTAATTATGCCATTACTGATACTATTCCTAAAACAATTCTCTAAATTTTCCCATTCTACACAATTTTGATATTTCTGTTTCTGCTGTTTCCGACCACGATTACGGTTTGTCTTTGATGTGATGGTAGTCAAACCTGCGCCACCCATAATATTTAATTTTTCCTTTTGAATTAAATGTAGTCTTTTTCTACATGTTTTCAATAAACTTAAATTGTTTGTTAGTTTTAGAATGTTATCATTGAGGAACAATATGTTGCTTACATTATCTTGGTCATCTTTTTTCTTTAAGCCAATCACTTTCCGTAATGTTTGAATACACTTATTCGTATGTTTTAAAATAACAATCACTTCATCTTTTTTTCTTAGCAATGGAAATGTTTTACGTAGTTTTTTCAAAAAATTATCACTAATAGATGTAACAGTTTCTGGATGATGATGAGTGATGGTCTTCTCATCAGTTGACATATTGCCAATTAGAAACTAACTAAGTCATGAATCCTATTGTATTATCCATTTATACATATACACCCTTTTTTTTCACCCTTTGAAAAATACTCTTCTTATAATTGTGATGAATCATTGAAGAAATTACAGAACAACAACAACAACACTCCCCCACCCCACTAAGAAATTGGGTAAATTGGTTTGTGCGTGTGTGGTGGGATATGGTTGGATGAGGGATGATGACGTATTTTTCCTTGTTTAAAAGCCTCTGCACATTGCATCCAAATGCATTTCTAATCTCAGTATCAATATTTTATTTATATATATATATTAAGATAAAGTTAATTTTTTGTAAAGTGAATTTATCAGAAAGAAGAAGAAAAATGAATACTGAATTTAATACTGTATCAAGACCCTTCATCAAAATTTCCGAATTAGAGGAGGATGTGACATATAAAATACGCTCTCTAAGAGTCATTCAGACAAAATATGGTCAAGCAGTTCTTATGATAATTGAAGGCCTCGAAAATGACGTCATATTGCCAAAAAGGTACAACCGGCTACTGGAAAACGTTCCCGAATATAATGTGAGACTAAAGAATGGAGAAAATCTTTCCTTCATTGTACGAAAGCCCAATCAAACCAACAAATGGTGGCAAGTGGAATTTTTATAAACTAAGAAGAACTATAGAAAAAAAGTAAGAAAAGTCCTTTCCGTTTTTTACAAATTTTTTTTATTAATAATGTTTTTTTTCTATTTCAGGGATCATATATGGACACTTATTTTCCATTATTTTTTCTGATTTTTTTTTATATATACATGAAATAGAAAAATAATAAAGATAAAATAAAATGCATTTATTGTTTTATTTCTCTTAAATACAACTACCTCTATTTTACCTACATTAATTATTGACCCATATTCAGAAACAAAAACGATATATGTTAATTTTAAAATGTGTGTCAGGAAGTTAATGCAAAAAACAAGTGAATAGAGGTCACTTGTTCTTAACCTTTTAAAAATTTGCATATAATACAAGCGCCAATGCATTTTTTTTAACCTGATGCACTTCCTCACTTTTTTCCCACTCACATACACACACAGGTGTGTGAGAGAGAGAGTGCGCTCGGTGGTGGTGGTGATGGTGGTAGTTCAACCCCCAATCCAATACTCCACCCACCATACACAGTACTCTCTTTCCTCATTAGCAGTACGCACCAACACAAATATGCTAATTAAACAATTTTATGCTAATTAACACCTATCAACACACTTCTATGCTCTGTCCACTCCCCCTAACCCATCCCAACTCCTCCACCCATATTTCAACCCCACCGCCGCCGGGAACTACCACCCACCGCCATCTATCGGACGTTTGATGTACTACTGTGCCAATCCCCGCAGTTTTACACTACTAATGTCACACGTGCCTCCTTTTAAATTTTTGTCATTCTGTTGACTACAATCAATGACGATTAATGGAGCAATTGTTAAAAATTTATTGTATGGAATACATGGTTCCCCAGAATTTTTATAGCAAAAAGATTCTTGAAACATGCTATACATGTGATACAAAATTGAATATTTTTCTGTATCAAAATCCAAATTTAAATCGTCATAAGGGAATACATCTGAATTAATAAATAATTTTATATTTGTTAAATTACAATGAGCGAAATGACTCATATTCATAGTTGCTTTATTTTTTTTGTCTGTTTGAAAAATTATAATAACATGACGTGGTTTTTCAAGTTGACTTGAAGAAACAATATTCCATATATGATTGCTACTATTGGAAAATAGATTTGGTTGTTCAAATAGCTGCCAGGAGCGATAATTCATAGTTATATCTTTATCATTTTCAACATTCTTTAATAATTTAATATGTGGCTCTGTAGATACTTCTATATGTGGTATTTCAAAAACTATTCGATTTATGTCAATTTTAGGTATTTCATTAGGTTCTGTTGTTATTGTTGCATTTAAATCTGTTGAGGCCCGCAATAATACAAGTTCTTGTTTAATATTGATTAATGTTTTTTTATAATCCTCACAGAAACCAAATAAATTTTTCAAAGGTAAACAAATGTTAAAATGTCCAGTTGTATTGTTAAACGTCAATTTCATTTATTCATAAAAACACAAAATTACAAATTAAATATAACACCATAAAAGATAATATTAACACCACAATGCCGTTGCTCCCATTCACCGCGTGTCAGGATTCAGAATGGCTGCCAGTAGTCCGCTTCCGCCGGTACTGACCGCCCTTAGCGCCATCTCCTAGTTATCTCCCGAACTATCCACCGCCGACCATCGCGACACCAACCATAATCGGCCATTTTAATAACTATCCCGCCTTAATTTGAAATGAGAGGTAACAGTATCAATTATATTAGGATAGTTGAAATGATTATAACTAGTATGTTCATATCGGTCAGTATCATTTTTTGTAAAAGAAACGTAACCTTTTAAAGTGGTAGTAATACCAACATTTATACACCTATCAACAACTTTTCCTCCAATTTCATATCTGGCACTATCAAACATAAAAGCAACACCATTATTTATAATTTTAATTGTATTACTTACTGTATTATCTTGATTAACAATTTTACCTTCAATTAATATAAAACTTCAGATGGTAATGTATATATATTTTGTGTTTGAATTGGAAACCTAATTTCATCCGATAAAGATATTTTGGAATCAGAATATGGATAATAAGAATGAAATTGCTTCGATGTAATAGTATTATCATTATAGAGCTCTTGTCCAATATGTAAAATAGAACTCATTTTTTAAATTTTAATAAAGAACCAATTGAATGTTCTTCATCAAAATGAATATTGTAAACCGATTTAATTTCACAATGTAATGAATTTAGATTTGCCTTAATAGATAACAAATAATGTTTCTCATTTTTTTCTACTAACTTTTTTCTTTCTTTTTCTATAAAATGTGCTATATCTTTTATTTCATACAATCCAGGATCAATTGTTATTTCATAAATTTTATTGGTATGTGTTATGACGCGCTTTCGTCGGTTTTCTCGAGCGCCACCTAATTTTATAGGAAATTAGGAAACTATTCCGCCGCGGGTGTTCAGCGGAGGAAAATAATAAAACCAGGAGTTCTAGTTTATTTAATTTTATTTTAATAAACAATTATTCCAGGTACAATTACCTAGAATTTTTAATACTTTAAGTACCAAGTCTAAAAAAAATTACCTAGATTCGGTTATATTAGGAAAAATGAAAATATTATTATTAATTATTTAAACATAAACCAAGAACAGAAAGCCAAGCGATTAATTACGGTAGATAATTAATAATACTACAATTATATGTACAGGCAAAAGGTACTAGCAAAACGGTCAAGCAAGTTATTGTTAAAAGTTCGGCGGTTTTAAGCAATTACTTCAATATACGTGCAAAGCAGGATGAATGATAAATACGGTGCGATTTTAACGAGCAAAGTGCAAAACACCAATGTACAGCGAAAGAAAACCAAGCAAAGCAAACAGCGACAAAAACTAAGCGGCAGCTCACAAAGAGAAATTCTTTCACTTCTGAACGTACGGACTAAATTACTTAAACACTTTTCTGAAATCGGTTCCCTAAATTTTACAACACATTTACAGAACAGGGAAAGGAGAATGTAACTACTAGCGGTAAATAGGGGGTCCAGCTAATAGTTACACCGGTGGACAGCACAGAAACATTCAGGGAAGCGATCGCCAGCGGTAAATAGGGGGTCGCACTGACAATCGCACAAATAAACGGCACAGAAACAAGCAAGGAAGCAATCACCAGCGGTAAATAGGGGGTCGCACTGATAATTGCACACAAACGGTACACACGAGAAGGAGATGCGACAGCCGGCGGTAAATAGGGGGTCGCACCGGCAGTCACACCACAAGGAACGGATCGTACTTTCCTACTTCAGACTAATGTTCAGTACAATGTTTACTTACTTCGCGGACCTTTTTCTCTCCCCGACACAGCCACTTAATCTAACGTCACTTACCAGTATTTCAAATTGAACACTGCTTCGAAAGGCAAACACAATATAAGCGTCCAAACTCGCACTATTTACGGTCCCAATCACGGGTACGGCAAAACAAAACACAGGCGTCCAAATCGCACTAATAATTGTCCCACTTACAGGGAGTGTAACACTAAACACAGGCGTCCAAATCGCACTATCTACTCCACTAATCACGGGTACACTTTTATATCACTTTTCACAGCGGTACACTTTTCGGTTTTCGCAATTCACGCTCACTCTCGGAAAATCGACAACGTCCAAAATTCGGATGAGTACAATACTGTCGATTTCGACAAGTCAACGGCCTTTTGGCCACAAGCCAACAGGTGATTCTCCTACTTCCGAAAACTCCTTCCCACGCAAAGTCGGTACCTGATCCTTTGATCTTTTTCGCGTTCGCGCGCTTATCATTGTAGGTACCCGTTTTGGAGAACCGCGTAACTAGATTCAAAACTTAAAATTATATACTTCGGACGGAAAATCTAGTGACTTCGTCACAGTGTAAATTTCTTTTCTATTGTAGGTACAGAGAAATGAAATTTATTATTCTCTTTAGTAACATTATTAATTGTATGATAACTAATAAAATCAACTAAAGCCACAACATTTACATCTGATTCATTTAATATTAAAGGTGGTGAGAATTTACAACTTAAAATTGATGAACGATCTGAGAGTAAAATTATATGATCATTCATTATGACTAAAAACTAACAATGTTCACATACCTACAACACCACATTAATGATTTAATTTTATTAAAAATCCTTTTTATATGTTGTTTTAAACCTGAAATTGATCATAAAAATGCACAAGTTAAACTACAAAATATGTAAATTTTCAATTTTGCTTTTCAACTTTTGTTTTATCAGTTGAACCAAATCCATTATCACCTCGTTTTAGAAAGGGGCCTTGTCCAACACGCTCCATAACATATGGGATGATATTTTTCTCCAAAATTAATGGAGCAATTTTATCACCTTTATTAAAATATGCTCTTGTTTTTCCATGATTGTACAATAAAACCTTAATATTTCCTGTATAATCTCTATCAATAACACCAGAACCAACTTCTATACCCATATTTAATGAATAGTAAAATCCATGAGTGTTATTAACTCAAATCCAGCACTTAATACACTAGCTCTCGTTGGTGAGAAAGCCATTTTCGATACTCTCACAATATGTAATATTGGGTCTTCAGTTGTTCTACCAGTTGTCATGTTTTTTTTATTTATATTTAAAATACCTTAAATAAAATCTATAATAAATAAATAAATTCAATATCAAATTATAACGTACGAGAAATATTTCTTGGTATATAATTTCAAATAATTCTTATATGTATATGTAATATGTATATAATGAATTCTTAATTAAACTGAAAAATATTTCAAACTGTAATGAATAGTACCATTAAAAAATTATATATCATTTAAATAACACCCCCTCCTCTTAAATTAAATGTCATAGATTTCTTATGCGCATAATTTAAATTTAAATATCGCGGTGTTCTAAAACAAAATGGAAAGATGTTCTATGTTATTTCTACAGAAATCTTTAAATGATCTCATTAGCCTAGTGGTAAATGTAATGTAATTGTAGGTAAGTAGCATTGATATAGCACAGGGTCGAATCGCGCTGCAGTCACTAGATAATGTTGGTCACTTTTTACTAAATAAATATTTCAATAAATACCCAAAATTACTAATTAACTAATCAATCAATCAATTCTCCAATAGCCAAGCCCAGCCTAGCCTGGCCCGGCCCAGCCCAGCCTGATCTATACCGAAATAAATTCGATTATTGTATATGTACAAGAAAAATCTATATTTCACTAGTGACATCTATTGGTAAAATGTTACACTAGTTTCTAGTTTTCTTTTTTAAATTTATACCCATCACCAACACCTTTTCTTAAATCTCTTCTACAATACTCTGGACATGGCCAGCCTACCCTGGCCTTGGCTGGATAAGTCTTGTATGCGCGCGTGCTCATATACAAGACTTCTTCTGCAGCGCACTTCTTGCAGAAGTTCTTCTTCTTGTTGGACCGTCTCCTTCTGTAGATCATCCCCCTACCACACCCTTATTGGATGGGCCCTGAGAATGGATACATGTCATCAAATGTTACTAGGAGTGTCTCACCGCGTGCAAGACTTCTTTTGCACTTCTTGTAGGACCTTCTGGAGACCCCCTACTGGATGGTCCCTGCTAATGGCATGTGCCATCAGAAGCGCCATCGGGTCGTGCTATCACCCCAAGATAACTACTGCTGTGATATTTGAATGACAGTGACAACGAAAGTCAGTGATTTGAATTAGTAATTTATTTTCTTTTATTTGGAGGCACTGAATTCACTAAAAAGGGGAGGGGATGCATGGTGTGAAAGGCGATGCACATGACAGAATCATAAGTTTCTCTCTAAGAAACATCTTTTAAGAAAAATAGTTCGAGGTAATAAATCTAGGAAGAAAATACTGCATCTCTTTACGGCACTCGAAGTAGTATTCCTACAGAGTTACAAGGGCCTCTTCTCTTTGGAGATATTGTCCTTGTTGCACCTAGAGCCCCAACTATTGTCCGCGTTGGGTTCTTCTAGATATTCCGCGTTAGTTCCGCGTATGGTTATTCTGTTTGAGGTCTAAGCTTTTCCGCGATAATAATTTGTGTGAAAGATATTTGAGTATTTAATTATTTGAGAATATTTTGAGAAACGTGCAGTAAAACGAATTCGCTATAAAATATTGTATTTAAATTTATTGTTGTTCTTTTCGCGCTAATAACTTGCAAATTTGTATTTATTGGTGACTTGATCATGTGTCGTTGGACCGGATCCAGAATTCAAGAATACATCGGTTTTCGTCTCGTTGAAGAGAACTTGTCGCTTTTTCGAATTGAAATTAACTCAATTAAAGACATATAACAAACATTTTCGTATCAATACATATAATCATTATGCCCATAAACATTACATTTGTGGTTTGTCGAGGGTGCATTTTATGTATTGACTTTGAGGCTTTGCCCATCTTCCTTTGTCGGCGTGCACGTGGACCTTCAAGTAAACCAGGGTACCCACTGCACCGTACGAAGTCGCATCACTACATATACATTGTCGCCTGTTTGCAATCATCTTCTTCCGCTTTGTCGTTTTGCATGCTGCACTTTCCTGCATCAAGGTAAATCACCAATTTATTACTCTTACATTTTTGCAAGCGCTATCGTTTTATCGCTTAGTTTTGTCGTAATTCTAAACAATATTAAAATAATTTGTATAAGAAAAGTTATTGAATTAAAACCATTTTCCTTGCATTACCCATTTACCAACATCCACAGCAATTTCATATTTGAGGTAATATTGAATGCCATCAAATAGAGAGGTTAATAAATTGAATTCTTTGAGAAAATATTGAGTGTTATTTGTCGTTGAATTTTCAGCAGCCTCTTTCAGTAAAAAAGACCCCTGGAATTAAACCCGTGTGCCTTGCTACTAGCCCAAGTTACTCCGTGTGCTTTATAGGTATTTCGTCGCTGTGAAATCATTTTTGAGAATTGCGTAATTAAGTAATTTTGAGTCCAAGTAATTTTTTTCTTGATTTGGAAGTAAATCTGGTGGCGCCCGAGTTAAATATTTTGAGTCGTGAGAATTGCGCACTAACCTCTTAATGCGTCTTGTTAGCGCCCCAACGGTGCCAGGCTTTCCGTACGAAGTACAGCCGTTTTGACTAGTAGTTCTTTCTGCGAATCTACCAAGTCGACACAATGCTTGTAAAATCCAGCCATACTATAACCAGAAACCTATAGGCCATTATCCAGTTATAGGGCTCAAATTGTCATTACCATAATAGTTTTGTGTTTGTTTCTTCTCCTTGTCATTAACATTGACATAAGTTAATAAACTAGAAATTAAAACTTGTTCAATTTCAACGTTTATGAAATAAATAAAAAAAGAATATTCTTTCATTTGAATCAAAATAATGAATCTTGAAAAACAATCAATATAAACTATGTGAGAATATCGTACTCACCAATTATCTCTTAATATCCAATGCACAAAATCTCAATACACAACGTACACCAAATAAAATAGAAACTGAATGTCCCAAACTAGTGAAAGTACGAAATACACTTTTAAGTATCTATGCGCACGTCGAACTTCAACTCTTTTCACATATCAGCCCTTTTGCTTTATCTCAATCACGTACACAGGACCGAGCTGTGTATCTGTAGAAATACAAAAACAAATTTTTTATTCTTATTATGGCTTATGCGCCTGTCTAATTTTTTATAAAAATTTGGAAATTCCTTTTGGTGGCTTTTGGTGTCCTCTAAGTGGGACATGCGTAAAATAACAGTGTGAATATAACTCTTGTACGGTAATGTTATTTGATATAACGTATATAATACGTTATATACCAACGTATTTAACCATAATTGTAAAACCGTAATTATAAAAGTGTGGTCTAATTAAAATATTTTTTTTGTTATTGATCTCTCGGTTTATACTTAACTTTAACAGTATCTTTACAAGATTGACAATTTAAATTCAGATAAATTCACATATCAAATCATACCAATGCGTAAAGTTCTACAACTCTTTTTTTTGAATTACCTTTTGTTTATTCAAAAACATCCGAGTAGGTACAATTTTTAACTGCTCATCATGATAAATTAAGTAGCATTGTACAATCTTCCTTATGGAAAACCAAAATTAAAAATATGTTCAACAGAATCGTTTTTCCGTTGTTTTTGTATTATGATGATTCTCGAAAGGGAATGCAGTTCTCATGCAACCGTTCACAAATTGGGAGGTAAGTATGTATTTTATATTGCTATGCCTCCCAGTTGAATATCAATCACGCCTGGAATTTATTTTCTTACTTCAGCAATTTCACGCTTCAGATCTAAAACATTTCAGGGCTTGTAAAATTTTAAATAAAATAATTGAAGTGCGAAACTTTACAAAACAATGGAATTTCAATAACCCTATCAAACAATGAATCTAAATAAATATATTTCAAATTTGCATTACTTCTTGGTGATAATCTCGGACTAAATTCTATGCAATGATTTGTTGAAAGTTTTCGGGCCAGATTTTTTTGCTGTCTCTGAACTTCTGCTAGAATTAAGACCGAATCTTTAACGGTTCAAAATAACGAAACAATAAGAAATAAAGAGAATCACGAATCCAACGTAATTACAAACAATGTATTCTTAACAAGGTATTAAGGAAGAGAGTTTTTGGAATTAACTGTCTGATTTAATGTTATTGAAAACTTTTCTGTCGACTTAGCAAGTGACATTTTCGAGGGAATTGCACTGTTTGATATTACAGAGTTTTTATATCAATATTTTATTATCGACAAATTGATTTCGATAAACGTACTAAATTCACGTCTTGAATACTTTAATTATGGGAAACAAAATATAAATAATAAGTGCCCTTTATTACGTATGATAATCTAAAAATTAAAAAAATCAGAATGTTTTGTGCAGAAACAAAAACATGTATCCAGGAAGTTTCAGCTAAAGTGGGCAAAAAAGTAGTGGTAGATTCTTCTCACTGCCCTGATTCCGAAAACCTATAACACTTATGCCCGGAAACGCATAATAACAGTCAGAGTTGTTCAAAATTCTTGAAAAAAATTGAATTTTCAAAATACCTCCGTACAGAAAAAAAATTAACAAGCCCTATTTGGTACACTTACTTATCTCATAATGACATATTTTACTGCAAAATTTAAACAAAATCGGCCGCCCCCAACACCACTTTTTGACAATGGAGTGGCTTACCACCTTTGGCCATTTGTGTGGGGGATATCAAATTTTAATTCCGTTAAGTCCTATCGATAGAAAATTTAATAAGGAAACTTTTTTGTTTCTTGGATTTTTTTTGTACGACGCACCGTTTTCGAGAAAAATGCAATTGTATTTGAACTGGTCAAGATTTTTCGAAAATTTCTTAACTTCAGTGGTTCATAACTTTTTAGATAATGAACCGAATAATCTAAAAAATTATTCCAAGATCACCATACGCTACATATTATGATTTTTAAAAAAATTTTGTTATAATTTTTTTTAACATGCCGAAGAAGTTGATAGCAGCCTCTATTTGCTCAAAGAGACATTTCCAAGAAAAATCCAATGAGTTTTCGGCTCAGGGTGACCCACCGAATCTACAAAATTTTTTTGCCCACTTTAGCTGAAACACCCTGTATATTTTCGTTCACGAATGTCTGTGTTTCTGCAACAATCAATAATTATTGTTTCAACAATATTTTAATTGTTAAACAAACCACAAACATTTGTGAAAAAAACCCTACGCTGTATTTTGGACTAATTCTGAAAGGCTTAAAAAACCGGGAAATTCTCACTAGCAAATATATATTTTTACGCATACAGCAAATGTTGCATACTATTTTGTCAGACGAAGTAGATAACAATAGCATTGACCATTTAAAAAGTTTAATAGTGAATCCAAAAATATGCTGAATGCTGAATCATCGAAACTGAATGTTAATATGACATAAAGTTGTTAATTTGCGAAAGAACATAAACTGCAATATTAAATTTATATTGCCTAATTTTCAACAAGTTTTCTTAGAAGACTCAGACTTTTTATATGAGAATAATCACAACCTGTATACAATGAATAATTTTAGTGCATTTGGAAAAAATATAACTTAATTGACCCAATATGTATCAGCAATTCATATGAATCTTTGTTTGGCATTATACACTTAATATTGGTTAATGAGCAAAACCAACTTCTACATATACAGGGTGTCCCATTTCAAACCTCCCGCCGTAGATATCTGGAAAACCGTAAAAGCTAGTAACCTGAAATTTTGGTTACATATGTTATCGAGAGGGGCTGATCGATGGAAAATATTTTCAAATGGATAGCACTTCCGGTTATACCGGAAGTAGACACTAACTCCGTTATTTTAAATGGAATGCCCCATTTTTTATTTTATTTTTGGGTTCTCCATCAAATTCTAGTATGACTTCATGTGGGGTACCATACCCCCAAACTTTGTACTTTTCGAGATATTTATAATTTTAAGTGAAATTTTACTCTTTGCAGAGCTTTAGAAAAAAATTTCTAACTACTTTCATAATTGGAATTTTGAATTGAAATTTTCAGAGTGTTTTCTCACAATTTCAAGCTATCAAACCATCTAATTGGATTGTCATTTTTTTATACTGGGTCTTTATTATGGGCGGTTACGTTCTGTCGACATTTAAACACGAATAACTTTTTTATTTCAAATGGAACACCCTGTATATTATTTGTTAATATGAAAATTTATTTAATTCTGCATCGATTGGTTATAACTTTCCCTATACCTAAAATTAATACTTTTCAAGTTATAAGCGTTTACTTTGAAAATAACGCGCGTAATGACAAGAATTGCTTCCTATTTTCAAATAAATACGTTTCTTGCATCCCTATCAAGGGGCATTGTATTTGAAATTGATAGTATTATCGTAATAATTAAGTTTCTGTCAAAAATTGTTATTTAAGATTTTTTTTTTGGCTTTTTTATGCAATTCATTTACTATAACGCACTTATTTAATGATTTCAGACTCTTTTCATTATCTGCAGGAAATTTTAGGAGTTGTAATTGTAAAATTACGTGTTGAATGTGATTTTTGCCGAATATGTTTTATTTTCATTTGTGCCTAACCGAAACAAATTGTGTTAATTGTTTATTAAGAAAAACAAACAACGTGGTTTAATTGATTTAGTATAGGTACAACAAAAATTTCTTTTGTGAACATTTTGAAATTAAAATGGTGTTCAATTCCATTGTATTATTCAATTATGTCTTAACTTGATTTGTATTGGAATTTGGTGGATCCACATTATTTCGTACTTTGATGCCGCCGCAACCACTTTTTTTGGACTTGTAGCAGCTGATTATGTTAAATTTATTAATTGTCGTTCTCTTCTATTCAGTCCATCGACTAATAAAGTAGTGAAATTTTTAGTAACTTAAAAGTTAATAAATAAGCAACAAATGGCTTTCTCACGTTTTAATAATGATGATTTTGTGAATTTGTTAATAATTTATGGGGAATGCGATCGAGTTATGGAGAGAGCGTGTACATTGTTTGCGGAAAGATTTCCAGAAAGGCCTCGTCCAAACCGTTTTACGTTACGAAGAGTACTTAATAACTGTAGAGAACATGGGTCCTTTCGTGCACCAAGAAATGTTAACAACCAGAGGCAACATGAAGATCATACCGTGGCTGTGATAGCTTTCTTCAGAGCGAACCCACGCGCCTCAGTAAGGGAAGCGGCACCGGAGTTGGGATTGTCTTCGTCGACTATCCATAGGATTCTCCAAAAGAACAAATTCCACCCGTTTCATTTCACCAACGTGCAGCATTTGTATGAAGATGATTTGCGCCGTCGAATCGCATTCTGTGAAGAATTTCTTGTTTTGCATCAAGGGGATGACCAGTTTATTTCATCAATTATTTGGAGCGATGAGGCGAAATTTTCAAATAATGGGATGTATAATAGACATAATGTTCATTTATGGGATGATGAAAACCCAAATGCTGTACGTCAACGAAATTTTCAAGTATGGTGGAGTTTTAATGTTTATTGCGCGATAGAAGACAACAGAATCCTATGCGTATACCTTTACGAGGAGAATTTGACGGCGGTCAGGTATTTGAGGGTTATTCAAGACGTTTTAGTTCCCTCAATGGAACATTTAAAACCGGAGGATCGCAACAGAGCCTGGTACTAGCACGATGGTGCACCGTGCCATGGAACAGCGGCCATTAAAACGGCATTAGAAGAACTTTTTGAAGACCGATGGTTTGCCAATACTGGTCCACATCATTGGCCAGCCCGTTCCCCTGACCTGACACCTCTTGATTTTTTTATATGGGGTTATGTCAAAGATAAAGTCTATTCGGTTCCAGTAACAACAAAGCAAGACTTTCAAGAGCGTGTCCTGCGGGCATTTAATGATTTGGAGCCTTCTATGATTCGTCGTGGAACGAGAGATGGTATGCTTCGTCGTATTGAAAAATGTTTAGAGCAGAATGGGGATGTTTTCGAGCATTTGTTGTGAATGGCTCATTTTTCGACCGGCTTTTATTAAAGCCACTAACAATATTCATATTATAAGAATGATCTCTTAAAGTTGTGCCTACACTCATATAATTAATTCCTGAAATTTCCTGCAGATAATGAAAAGAGTCTGAAATCATTAAATAAGTACGTTATAGTAAATGAATTGCATAAAAAAGCCAAAAAAAATCTTAAATAACAATTTTTGACAGAAACTTAATTATTACGATAATACTATCAATTTCAAATACAATGCCCCTTGATAGGGATGCAAGAAACGTATTTATTTGAAAATCGGAAGCAATTCTTGTCATTACGCGCGTTATTTTCAAAGTAAACGCTTATAACTTGAAAAGTATTAATTTTAGGTATAGGGAATGTTATAACCAATCGATGCAGAATTAAATAAATTTTCATATTAACAAATAATATACAGGGTGTTCCATTTGAAATAAAAAAGTTATTCGTGTTTAAATGTCGACAGAACGTAACCGCCCATAATAAAGACCCAGTATAAAAAATGACAATCCAATTAGATGGTTTGATAGCTTGAAATTGTGAGAAAACACTCTGAAAATTTCAATTCAAAATTCCAATTATGAAAGTAGTTAGAAATTTTTTCTAAAGCTCTGCAAAGAGTAAAATTTCACTTAAAATTATTAATATCTCGAAAAGTACAAAGTTTGGGGGTATGGTACCCCACATGAAGTCATACTAGAATTTGATGGAGAATCCAAAAATAAAATAAGAAATGGGGCATTCCATTTAAAATAACGGAGTTAGTGTCTACTTCCGGTATAACCGGAAGTGCTATCCATTTGAAAATATTTTCCATCGATCAGCCCCTCTCGATAACATATGTAACCAAAATTTCAGGTTACTAGCTTTTACGGTTTTCCAGATATCTACGGCGGGAGGTTTGAAATGGGACACCCTGTATATAAAAAACAAAAACCGGTAACGCTATATTATCACTTGTTTGTATATGAAATTAAGGAAACATATGAAATAGGTTGCTTCAAGTCTCAGTTAGTTATTCATATACACGAATCAAAAAAGTATATTGCTACATTCTAAGCATATTGAACAATAGAATGTACTTCCATATACACACTGGGCCTTGTTGAATTTGTTGAATCGATATTGATAATAAAAACGAACTTTTTGAATGATTGACTTTAATTGAAGTTATACTGGTTAATTATAACACTTGAATTAAACACTTATTTTCGTTTGAATGTTAAAGACAAAGTGTGCGCAAATTACAACATTTTTAAATTGCTTCTCTCTGGGAGAAACAGAAAAAAGACATACTGAAATTAACATTTCGTCGGACGGAGCACGCTTTTACTATTGCAATAAAACAGGTTACATTTAAATTAAGTATTTTTCGCGGGAACACTTCCGTTTAAACATACCGCAGGTCTTGGCAAGCTGGGATGCCAACTCCATAGAAGGTGCAACTTATTGTGAAACAAATAACTGTAAATGACGATAATGACACATAGGTTTAAAAAACGCAAATGTACGCAAATGTGTAACAACAATTACGGTTTAGCAATAAACAAACAAATAAGTGACTTCAAGTGAACAATCATAATACAGAATTATAGAAAGAGACCAATAAAGTATGGTATGGTATGGTAAAGTTCATCAGTTCGTTTGATTGTGCACTTCTTGTGCTGTACCTGGAATTTCCACCAGCTCACTTTCACTCTCACCTATTAGAACTTTACTTGGTGTGGCTGATGCGATGTGCAACGGGCAGAGTTTTGTGATTGCCCGACGAAGGACCCCATTGGAAGTTTTAATTGATGCCACTCATACGATACCATCTGCACCGGGATGCACTTCACACACCCGCCATAACAGCCACGGAATCGGAGGCAAGTTGTTTTGTTTCACCAACACCACCCATGTTCAATTTTAGATATTCAGTACCGGTAAGATACATTTAAAGGTCCAATAGCTATTACTACAAATTCTTATATTTCGTTAGAGTTGATCGTTCGGGGAGATTTTTTGATTGATTTCCCCGCCTTTTTTACTGGCGTAGAACGAGTCAAAATGTTGGTGTTTTTTAAATTTTTCACATAATATAATACATAGTTCGACAATAAACAATTTAAACTTAACAAATACAATTTAAAAAGAGATTATCAGCCTATATGTGCCCAAACAGTCTTTGTGTAATTTGCTGTATGGCCACCCAATTAAAAAATCCGCTGGAGTAAGGGCTGTCAAGTCGTTTGGATGCGACGATAAGGGAAACAAGGGTCTCGAGTTGAGCATGGCCTCTACTTGATTTAAGATTGTGACAAACTCTTCAAATGTAAGTTTTCTTTCATTGATTACTATAAACAAATGCCGTTTAGTACTTTTAATTGCGGACTCCTACAGTCCCCGAAAATAGGGAGAGTTGGCAGAGATAAATTTCCAATTGATATACAGTTTCGAACATGAATTTACAATAGTGTCATTGAATTGACTGAAAAACGCTTGGAGGTCTATTAACATACGATTTGCTCCATGAAAATTCGTTCTATTGTCAGACCATATTGTTTTAGGAAGGTCCCGTCTAGAACCGCGTAGAGCCGCGATAAAGCAATCTGATGATGTCTTTAACTAGGAATGGGCCACCATAATACACACCAGTAACACTAAAAGGACTCGAAATTGTATTTCGATCGTGCGGTAAATCGCTGATGACTGTTTGTAGTGGCTTGGGAGCGAATTTAAAACAGAGAACCCACTGACGTGCTACCTTTTTGGCCAACTGTAGGCCTATTGTCGGCCAATAATGTTGGCGTATGGAGTTTAGGACCGTTTGTTGACCGGCATGTAACAGTCTTTGATGTTCATGTTCAAACAATAACTTACATAATCAATACTTGGCATGCAATAGATTAGGATGTTTTATATTGTACACTAATTTGACTAATTTCAGTCACACGGCTCACAAATGTTTGTAGACGACTCGGCTCCGTATTAATCCAACAGAGGACAATTGTTGCGTCTGTCCAATAATGACAAATGGGTGTTGGCAGCCGTGAAAAAGCCTCAACAAGGCGTTTTATCAGTCTGACCCCCTGAATTTTCGTGTTTTCAATGGTGAGACCTTTGTTTTCGAGCCCGTCAATGCAACCTTATTTTGTTTATTTTCAGAAATGGATCGCACATAAATGCAGAAATTATAAGCGTCCAGAGTCGCATCAGTATAACAATGGAGCTCAACACGTTCTGGCGTGTTACCCAAAAATTGTCGCATGATTCGCAATTGATTTAATTGGGAAAGAGAAGATCGAAAATGAAGCCACTTCGCAAGTATTTCACACAGAATCTCGCAAGCCCATCCAAACTTTGCGGCACAAAGTTGTTGCATGATTATTTTAGAAACGATAATACATGCACTGGGCAGCCTAAGGGGGTCGTAATTTTGACAATTTCGCTCAGAATGCCCCTTTTTGTAACAGAGCATGATGGAGAAGCCGGAAGGATGTCAAAGGTAATGCTATCATTTTTACATATCCATTGGATGCCCAATGTTTTCGAAAAACCTCGAGAACAAGTGAATTATTGGATTTCCACTTTCATAAAGGGAAGTTAGCAGAACCCGAGATAAAATTAATTTCACGGCACAACCGAATTGTGTCTAACTCATTGGAAAAACCCGTTATGAGATCATTAACGTAAAAGTCTATACGAATGAGATTTGCTGATAGAGGACATTTAGATTTTCATTCAAATAATAGCTGTCTTGCACACCGCCACGCCAAATAGAGCGCTGCCGTCGTATCGTAAACGACCGCGTTCAACTTATAGACCGATAATGGTTCATCCTTACTGTCACGCCATATAATCCGTTGGAGCGGCCAGTCATCTGGATGCACAAGGACTTGGTGGTACATTTTCTCAATGTCCGCCGCTACGACCACCGAATGTTCGCGAAACCGCACCAAAATGTCAAAAATATCGTTCAAAACAAAAGGACCGACATATTGCAAGTCATTCAGCGAAATTCCTGAATCTGACTGACTTGAACCATTGAAAACAACCCTTATTTTTGTTGTCACACTGTCCTCCCGTAAAACAGCACAATGTGGTGAAAAGGAGGAGGGTGCGATGGACTGGACGTCATCAACGATCAATATGTGACCCAAACAACGGTACTCCCTCATAAATTTCACATATTGACAACTCAGCGATTTATGTTTACAAAATTTTTTCTCTAGATTAAGAAATCGACGACTGTTTTTCGTTTTGGAATCCCCTAACAGCTCTGGAGACTGTTTTAACGGTAACCGAACAATGCATCGGCCCTTCGCGTCTCGAGAAACGGTGTTCAGAAAATGAGATTTGCCCACTGTGTCGTCATCTGACAGACGATTCGGTGGAGAACACCCCTCTACTTTTCAAAATCGTTCTAAATTGATATTTATGTTACCGTTTTGGATAAGTGACACCGAAAATGACCTGGAGGTTGATAAACTGCACCATTAGCGATCCACTCGAATATGGAATTGCGCAAGGTAGGCTTATTTTTAGCCAAACTGACTTTTCCAGGGGTTAAGAGTTCTCAAAATATTATTGCCCCAATCACCAGCTCTACTGGATTACTTTTATTGAATTTGGGGTCAGCTAAAGATAATTTAGAAGGAATATTCCATTCTGAAATGTGATATCAGACATTTGGAACGTTGCCTGTTGAAACAGCTAACCCGAGAGCCGATTTGGAATAAGCACATATGTTGAATTGTTGACACAATACTATTGATTCCTTCTATATGAATATGAATTTTCCCACTCACGCGCAGCGTTATGTAATTATGTGCACTTGTTTTAAGGTTTTGTATGATTTTAAACGACTCGCCACTTAAGGAAGCCTTTAAATAGAGAAATTTTATAACATCCGAAACAGTTTTATTGTAATGGATTTATGAAATGAATGTGTCCTTGGTTGAATCCGATCTTTTAATCTTTAATTCAATCTGGTCCACTTCTATGACAACATGTGGTAAACCCTGTAGAAAGTAGAAAAAATTCCATGCATTTTCCCAGCGATACTCGTTTTGATGTTTACCATTTGGAGTACAGGCTCTCTTTGCCCACTGGCGATAATTGCAGCACCCCCAATTCAGTCTCGAATCGGTAATTCAGACGTAGCAACGTATTTGGCTACTGCTTCGCTGATATGAGGGACAATTCGGCGCCGGTGACAATCAAAGCGGCGAATACACGGCCCTGAATGTTTAGTGGCACGCATGGTCGTTCGGGGTTGAAATTTCTTATCCCCCCGGTGATGGTGTTAAGGGGTAGTGTCTTATTTTCCGAAACACACTACTTTGAATAAACAAATAGATTTGGAGGAACTCAACGACATGGAATTCTAAAAAAGAACAGGCTTGAAACTTGAGAGGGACTTAAAAGAAATTGCCATACCAGAACAACTAGACACAGAAGATACGTGGGATGAAATAAAGAACATCATAGTGAAAGTTCAGGAACAGGTCATTGGGTTTAAGAAAAACAAATAGAGATAGGAATGGATGACAGGGGAAATTCTGGAACTTATGACGGAGAGAAGGAAGTGCATGGGAATACCGATGAAGTATTACAAAATCAGTTTTGTGTTTGGTTCTTTTCCTTGTTATGTATAAAGGATTATTGCTTATGGTGGGAATAGCCACTGAGGAAGCCCAAAGCATAGGGCGAAACGCGTATGGCAATATTCTAAAAGCTGGTGCAGTTTTACTATACCAACTCCTACATCGCAGGAAACCTAAAACTTCACAAAAACAGTATTGATCAAAATTTCATAGTGAATATTTATCGAAATGACTGTTGTGAAACAAAAAACTTCACTCAATATTAAAGATAATGATAAAAAAAAGATATACTCAAACTTAGTGTTTTATTGTCAAGTACAATTCGATATCTAGTGATTGGACCTTCGAATTGTGGAAAGACCCAGTTTGTAATAAGTTTAATAGAACACCCGAATGGTTTCTGTGTGATTCCTAAGAATCTAACCCACTGTTTCTCCTGATAATCGGCTTAAAACTAATAATAATTACCTTGACAAGAATACTACAGAGACCGTTGAAACTTGTGGATTTATAGTTTTCCAATAAATATGTCTAACAAATGAATTTAGCTAATAAGTAAGATAATAAGGAATACAAAAAAAAAAGGAAAACAAAAGCAAAAAATAAGTCTTAAAAATATCAAAAAGGTAATGTTTAAATCAGGGTAGATTTAAGGTTCGCTACCAGATAGCAGCCTCACTATCTGAAGGTTTAGACTTGGTAATAGCGAAGAAGTGACTATTAACGTTGATTTGCTAGTAATGTTTTATTAAAAATTGGTGTTCCTTTATATACAAAAATTATATACAAAAATTATATACATAAAACTAATGCTAACATATTTGTCCTATATAAAAAATGCATTTCTGCAAAGTTGCAGTTGCTTAATTTTAGTGCGTATTGACCCCTCTTACGCAATAAATGTGCTATTTATTGAGCACGGTGAATATACTGTAAATAATAACAAAAAATATTTCGAGATGGTTTAAATGCAGATGTGACAATATCTGTAGATTAAACATTCTGCCGGCCACCAGGAAGAGTGTATAGCGGGGTGAGTTTAATCATTTCTGTAGTCTTGTCGACCTGTTGAGAATTGTGTCTCTTCAGTTTGTGTGAAGATCTTCGTTGGTGGATGTAGTAGGTGACTCCTATTGCTGCTAGGATCAGGATGAGCGATCCGTTTGTACCCAGTGTCCAGTATGCTGTGTGGTGTTGAATCTCTTCCCAAGTGGTGTTGGTTAATTCCTAATGGATATCCTTATCCGTTGCTATTAAGCTGGACAGTTGGTCAGCTGAGCTAAGAACTGGTTCGCTTATTTGTGTCGTCTTTGTATGAGTTTTTGTAATGGTGCTGTTAATCGTAGGTCTCCATTCTTTCGAGAAGCTTTCGATTGCTTGAAGTGACTCGTGCCTTTTAGGAGTTAGAACATTGTACTTGGTTTTGATGATGCATGATTGATCTATTTGTATTAGACCTGTTCCAATTAGTGTTGTCTCTTCTCTATTGCTATTGCATGTGATGGCAATGTTTGAAGGAGAGTTTGCAATAAACATCCAAGTGTATTCCATGTGTACCTTTTCCATATGGTTGTGCTGATTTTAATTGTCTTAGTGGTGCATGACCTGCTTGTCTTGTTGAATGTTTCTTCGCTGATGCAGTTTGGACGGTCTCCATGTTTAGTACTGATGTTGGAGAGTAGATATAGCTGTTGTTGTTGATGTGCAGTGCTGTCTGCCAGCTGTCTGGTGGAATTTGAAAGAATTCTTACTCGTTACAGCTAACTGCCATTATTTCGTTCGACGTGTCTAGAACTGTGTACTGGTTTTCTCCTATTGATGCTGGAACTGGGAAAGCCTTGATGAGTGTGAATTCTTTTCGTTCCGTAATGGGGAAGTAGCTGTACACATGAATAAATTCTGTATCCGTTTTGAGACTGGTGCGAATTAAGGGATAGCTCAATATCTCGATGTTTGCAGGTAATTTTTGCATTGCTTCATCAATGATTGTTTGTATGTGAGCAGGGGTTGTTAGATGATAGAGGTTTTCTTTTGACATTCCTATCCGTATGATGTTTTGATGATAATCTAATATTTCATTCATGAAATTCTTGGCAACCTCAAAAGAAGTTATCACGTGTAGACTTATGATCTGTTCATACACTCTGCTCCACCATCATTGAAAATGGCGAAGCCTGTCATTTATTCGTTTCTCGGTGTCATTAAATGTTGACAGCGCTGATATCATGACTTTGGTCTGATAATTTGATGCCTGTATTTCTATCGCTTCCGTTTCCGAGTTAGCTCCTGACAGTAGGTCGTCTACATAAAAATCTTGCATGGTAATGGCCGCGGCTTGTGGGTAATTTACGGCTTCGTCTTTTGCCAAGGTTTGTAGGGTTTTGACGGCAAGGTAGGGTGCTGCGGTTGTACCATATGTTACTGTTGTTAGTTTGTATTCCTCTATTGGGTTATTGGAATTGAAGCACCATAATATTTTATTGTACTTCTGATCTTCTGCGTGTAGTTGCGTCTGCCTGTACATTTTCTCGATGTCTGCAGTAAAGGCTATTTTGTGACTTCTCCATCGTAATAATATGTCCGTTAGCTCTTGTTGTAATCTCTTATCTGTAGCTCTCTCTTGTCTGTAGCTCTTGTTTTACAGGACGCGTCGAATACAACCCTTAGTTTTGTTGTAGAGCTTGCTTCTCTTATGATTGCCTGATGCGGGATGTAGTACCCATCCTCGTTGGACGACTTGACTTTTTTCATATGTCCTAAGTCTAAGTATTCTTTCATAAATTCATTATAGTCTTGTCGCAGTTTTAAATTTTGGTACAATTTTTTCTCTAGCTGAATTAGTCTGGCTGCTGCTCGTTTTTTAGGTTCTCCAAGTTTTCCTGGATCATCTTTAAATGGAATTCTAACCGTGTATGTCCCGTTCTTGTTCCTTGTTGTTGTGTTTTTGTAGAACTCTTCGCAATCTTCATCTTCTTTGTTTTGAGGTTTCTTGTCCTCAACTTCCTCTAGTTCCCAAAATTTCTTTAGTTGTGTGTCTTCTTCCACTTGGGTGACCATGCTTACTAACTGTATTTTTTCCAGTTGCGATCGAACTTTTCCTGATAGAATCCATCCTAATTCGGTTTGTTGCCCAATCAAATTGTCATTTTTCTTTTTAAATCCTTCTAGAATTATTTTTCCGAATTCGTTTGCTCCTAGGATGATATCAATTGGACCAGGTTTATTGCATAATGGGTCTGCCAATATTTGGTTTAGCCATTCGTTGATGTTTAACTCAAATGATTTTTGAGGCAGTGGTCAATGAGTGTGCGTAATATTTGTTGTTCTCCACTGCTATTTTATACGTTTAGTAGTGTGGTTGCTAATAGCACTGATTCGTCCTGTTGTAGGGTGTTTACTGCTGTATTGGGAGTCCTTTTTTCGCGGGTTGTTTTTGTGTCCATATGTAATGACGTATGATGGCGATCTTTGCAGATACGACATGTAGATTTAGTGTAACATGTTTTATCTTTTGGGTGGTTTAGACAATTCTGACACAAGTTTTTCTCTCGAATTGTCCTTAAACGCTCGCTGGGAGATTGGGCGCAAAAAATAGGACATGTATAGATTTCATGATATTTTAAGCAGATTTTACAATTATTGTACTTATTGGTTTTCTGAGGATACGATGGCTTCCGCTCAACGGTTTCATATGCTTTCTTCTGATACGGCGTGATTTTTTCTAATGTACGGAAGCGATTTTCTAGAAATTCCATGAATTTGTCAAAATTGTCCACTTCATTGGGTTTTTTGATTGACTGTTCGTATAATTTGTTTGTTTCTTTGTCGATTTTATTGGAGATTATGTATGTCATTATTGGGCCCCAGGATTCGGTGTTGATTCCGCAATTGTTGACGCCCTGTAGGCACTCCTTTGTTGTATCGTCTAATTTCTTGATGTCTTCTGCTACGTCTGTTCTTGCGGTTGGTAGGTAAAAAATGTTTCCCATAATTTTTGACGTTATTAACCGAACGTTTTGATATCAGTAGTTATCTTGGGGTGATACCACGACCCGATGGCACATGCCATCAGCAGAGACCATCCAATAGGGAGGTCTCCAGAAGGTCCTACAAGAATTTCTACATGAAGTGCAAAAGAAGTGTTGTACGCGGTGAGACACTCCTAGTCCCATTTGATGGCATGTATCCATCCTTAGGGCCCATCGAATAAGGGTGTGGTATGGGGGATGATCTCTAAAAGGAGACGGGGTCCAACAACTACAAGAAGAAAAACTTCTGCAAGAAATGCGCTGCAGAAGAAGTCTTGTATATGAGGACGCGCGCACACACATCATGCATGGGTATGAGGGGGGCCATGTTTTCCATGATGGTTGGTGATGGACACATACGCGCACGCACGCATACAAGAGTTATCCAGCTAAGGCCAGGGTAGGCTGGCCATCTCCAGAGTATTGTAGAAGAGATTTAAGAAAAGGTGTTGGTGATGGGTATAAATTTAAAAAGGAAAACTAGAAACTAGTGTAACATTTTACCAATAGATGTCACTAGTGAAAAATTGATTTTTCTCGTACATATACAATAATCGAATTTATTTCGGTATGGATCAGGCTGGGCTGGTCCGGGCCAGGCTAGGCTTGGCTGGGCTATTGGAGAATTGATTGGTTGATTAGTTAATTAGTAATTTTGGGTATTTATGGAAATATTTATTTAGTAAAAAATGACCAACATTATCTAGTGACTGCAGCGCGATTCGAACCTGTGCTATATCAATGCTACTTACCTACAATTACATTACATTTACCACTAGGCTAATGAGATCATTTAAATATTTAAATATTTAGACATGTAATTTAAAAGGAGGGTGTGTTATTTAAATGATATAAAATTTTTTAATGGTACTATTTATTACAGTTTGAAATATTTTTCAGTTTAATTAAGAATTCATTATACATATACATATTACCTATAAGGATTATCTGAAATTATATACCAAGAAAAACAAGAGCATATTTTAATAGAAAAGATAAAATTGCTCAATTAATTTTGGAGAAAAATATCATTCCATATGTTATGGAGCGTGTTGGACAAGGCCCCTTTCAAAAACGAGGTAATAATGGATTTGGTTCATCTGATAACACAAAAGTTGAAAAGCAAAATTAAAAGTTTACATATTTTACAAATAAAATTTTAATAAATACTCAATATCTTTTGTTTTTAAATATTTTTATAATCAATTTCAGGTTTAAAACAATATATAAAGTTGGATTCACGAATTATGATGGTTACGCAATAATCAAAAATATTGTTGAAACAATGAATTTGATTATTGCGTAACCATCATAATTCGTGAATACAACTCTAACAAGGATAAAAAAATCATTAATGTGGTGTTGTTGGTATGTGAACATTGTTAGTTTTTAATCATAATGAATGATCATATAATTTTACTCTCAGATCGTTCATCAATTTTAAGTTGTAAATTCTCACCACCTTTAATATTAAATGAATCAGATATAAATATTGTGGCTTTAGTTGATTTTATTAGTTATCATACAATTAACAATGTTACTAAAGAGGATAACAAATTTCATTTCTCTACCTACATTAGAAAAGAAATTTACAGATACCAATAAAATCTATGAAATAACAATTGATCCTGCATTGCATGAAATAAAAGATATAGCACATTTTATAGAAAAAGAGAGGAAAAAGATAGTAGAAAAGAATGAGACAGATTATTTGTTATCTATTAAGGCAAATCTAAATACATTACATTGTGAAATTAAATCGGTTTACAATATTCATTTTGATGAAAAACATTCAATTGGTTCTTTATTAGGATTAAAAAAAAAATAATATGCTGGTATTAAGCATATATCAGAAAATCCAATATTTTCAAATCCTAATATTTCAAATGTGAATGCAATTTGTATTGATTGTTCTTTAGTAAAAAAATCCCCTGTGATAATAAAGGACTCACATCTTACATACATTTTACCCACTTGTTGTTCCAGGTGAAAAAATAGTAAATTCCCCCACTACCTTAATTTATTTACCAATCAATACAAACTATATAGATGAGATCATAGTTAAAATAGTTGATCAAAGTGGCAATTTAATTAATTTTAATGGTGAATTGATCACAATAAGGTTACATTTAAAATCTATTATAAATAAATTATAAATTCGTGATGGTCTTTAGATAAAATAGGTCTAATTCATTTATTGTTTCTTCTTATGAAAATATTGATAAAAATACTATTAATAAGAAAATGAACCTTAAAAACTTTAGTAAGAAAGTGAATGTAATGAGATTAACATCTGAAAATAAACATTTTCTCTAATCTTTAGGGTTTGTAACGAACCTGCATATTGGCCACCTGAAATGCATTTCGTTAATACATAGTTAATAACGATTTGTTGTCTGATTTATTACCTGATTACTTTCCGCTAAATATTTCCCGCTTAACTTTGTTGATTCTATTCTGCATTCAATATTTATCTGCATTTATCGACACATTTAATCTTCTGCATTATTTTAAGGTTAAGTGTTTGTTTTGATTCTGAATAATTAATTGCCAATTAAGTTTTGACCATACTCAACCACCTGTACCGCGTTTTTAAATTTGTAACGGGTGGAAGTACTTCCGCAACCAAAATTGCCGAGTGGAATTTACTCGCAAAACGTGACTTTTGCATTACACGTGCGGTAATTGTATCTAATTGCAATTATTGTGTTATTCCACATCAATTCCACATTTTTGGTTTGCTTTCAACACCGCATTTAACAGGGTAAGTCTGATTTATGTTATTCTATTTACATTTTATGTACATTGAACATTGGAATGTGGTCAACCACGCCGCTTCCATTTTTACTCTGTTTCCCCTGAATTGTTCCTGCATTTAACCCCCGCATCCGCATATATTTTCTGATGTGTGTTTCTGAGTCCTGATTCATTCGTATGAATCAACCCCGTAGATAAAGGCGTGAGTTATGTCGTCATCTGCATTTTATTTTATCTTTTATCTGGAACTTTTCTCTTATTTTCTTATTTTAAATTATGTTATTTTCTTTTATTTTCCTGAATAATTAGCCAAGGCTAATTATTCCAATTACACGAATTACCCCCCGCCCTATTGGTACTTCTAGTACCCCACCGCTGAATTCTATAGTTTTTTGGGGTGTTTTGACGTCATTATCTCTTCCGCGCGTACTCAGAATCCCTTCTCTGATTTCCGCATATAAAATCCGCTGCAAAGTGCCTAAAAATTCTTTATTTTCGACCTGAATAATTTCCAATCCGTGACCGTTGGAAATCTGTCTGCCTGTTATAAATCTGTCTGCTGGCACTGCGCATCGGTGTGACCTGTTTCAAGTTTTAAATTTTAAGTTTTGAAAGAAGTTTCATTTTGGTTTTTATTTTGAGTGATCTTTAGTTTATTTTAATTTATTTCAACAATTTTTGCTCCAATTTACTTGTTTAAGTGCTGTGAAATTGTGGTGACTCCGCTTATTTCTGCTTTTGTATTTCTGCATTTTATTTCTACCGCATAGTGACTTTATTTAACGTACCTCCGCATATTTATAATTTTGACTGTGAGATTTCTTTAATTTTTATTTTTTTATCATGAGTGTTCTATTTTTTTGATATTATCAGTCCAAATAAATTTCGTTTAAGTTAAATCAATTCATTTCGTTTATTTTGGTACGTTTAATTAATCACATTGTTATTGACCCCTGAATTGTATTTTTCTCCACTGAGATTTCTACCCGCGGTACGGTTGGTGTTTTGCCTTAAAACACCTGGCGCTCCAGGCAAATTGCTCGGGTCCGCGAAAGTACGCCACAGGTTTAAAGTTCTATATTAAAATTTAAAAAATGAGTTCTATTTTACATATTGGACAAGAGCGATACTATTACATCGAAGCAATTTCATTCTTATTATCCATATTCTAGTTCCAAAATATATTTATGGGATGAAATAAGGTTTCCAATTCAAACACAAAACATATATACATTACCATCTGAAAGTTTTATATTAATTGAAGGTAAAATTGTTAATCAAGATAATACAGTAAGTAATACAATTAAATTTTTAAATAATGGTGTTGCCTTTATGTTTGATAGTGCAAGATATGAAATTGGAGGAAAAGTTGTTGATAGGTGTATAAATGTTGGTATTACTACCACATTAAAAAGTTACGTTTCTTTTACAAAAAATGATACTGACCGATATGAACATACTAGTTATAATCATTTCAACTATCCTAATATAATTGATACTGTTACCTCTCATTTCAAATTAAGGCGGGATAGTTCGGGAGATAACTAGGAGATGGCGCTGAGGGCGGTCAGTACCGGCGGAAGCGGACTACTGGCAGCCATTCTGAATCCTGACACGCGGTGAATGGGAGCAACGGCATTGTGGTGTTAATATTATCTTTTATGGTGTTATATTTAATTTGTAATTTTGTGTTTTTATGAATAAATGAAATTGACGTTTAACATATCAGAAGTGAGATTTGATCCAAGTGCTTTTGTGGAGTTTGTGAAATAAAAGTGGTGTGTAGGAATGTGAAATTCGTGGTGTAAAACATGGCGGATGGCCATAAGAATCTGGGTGAGAATGACGACGTTAAACGACCCAAATGTGGGACTAGAAGTGGAGGAAACTGATCTACGGTGTGATGTGGGTACTTCAGGAGGAGTTGGTTTGTCGAAAACAGTATAAAGTCGTAGAAAAGGTCTTTGAGAAAAATGAAAAATTCCTCCATGATGACTTTCGCAATTCTCTAGTAGTGACAATAAGAGTCGGAGTGGAGCATTAGTAGGAAAAGGATATCTGGAGTCGTCTAAGGCGAGAGGCATTTTGTAGTACTTCAATCAAGATCGATTTCCTGATATTAAGGAGTGGCTGGCGTTCGTTCAACACTTATTGAAATCACTTCGGTGGACTGATGAAGGCAAGATTTTGCAAATACATGTGTTAGACGAAAATACTGGATGGAATCAGGGAGTCAGGGAGGTACGAAAGCTATATTCCGACGCCAAGGCGTTTCATGCAGAGACAGTCGGTACAATCGAAGGTGATGTATAGAAATAGAGAGCGTGAAGTCTTTATGTATCGTGGTGAACATGGTGACACTGATGCTCGGTATTTCAACTGCCAAGTGAGGGGCCATTATGGACGTGATTGTTCACAAAGTATGGAGCAGCGGTGTATGTACTGTAAAGCGATTGGGCACGTGTTGAGAGACTGACAAAAGAAGAGAATTCAACATCAACCCTATGGTGGGCAACGGCAAGGTTATGGAGGGCAACAAAACAATTATGGTGATCGACGTGAAGATGGAGTGCCGACTGGGCCGAGTAATAATGTAAATTTGGTACATAAAAAGGTGGAAGGGTATACGCAAGAGGCGTGTACTAGTTCGGGTGAGATTATAAAATTGTACATTGATCCTGGGAGTGAAAATAATGTCATTACACCATCGTGTGTGAAACGATTGAGTCCTGGTGTCCGAAATGGTGTTTTAAAAGCTAAGTGGCTTTGGTGGTGGCACTGTAAAGACCACTGAGGAAACGACTATTAAAATATTAATCAATCAGTGTGAATTAATTGTAGATGCAGTTGTGGCGGAGACTCAGATGACTGATATTCATATGATTTTTGGCCAACCAACGATAAATAATGGTCTAATGCGATTGGCGATTTTGGGAGACGCGGTGACATTATCCAAGGCAAACATGGAGAAAGACAAAAACATAGAGAGTGTAACGAACCTGCATTTTGGCCATCTGAAAATGCATTCGTTAATATGAATTTATTACGAATTGCTTCTTCTGATTAATTACCTGATTATTTCCCGCTTTATAACATTTAATCTGCTGCATTATTTTAAGGTTAAATGTTTGTTTTGATTCTGAATAATTAATTAGTTATTAATTGGTTGACCATAGTCAACCACCCGCGCCGCATTTAAAAATCTGTAATCGATTAAGAGTACTTCCGCAACCAGATATCACGATTGGAATTTGGTGATAAAAAGTACCAACATGTGCATTTTACACAAAAGTGCAGTTTACTGATTTGTTCTGATGTTTTGTGACTTAACTGCAACTGCATTGTGATTACTATGTGTCCGCATTTATTTGAGTAAGTCACATTTACCCGATTTAATGGTAATTACTGAATATTGAACATTGGAATGTGGTCAACCACGCCGCTTTCAAGTTCACCCCTGATTTTCTGAATATTACTGCACTTTACCCCGCGACTGCATATATTTTCTAATGTGTTTCTGAGTTCTCTCGGGGATTCTTATGAATCAACCCCGAAGATGAAGGGGTAATAATAATAGTAATAATAATAATAATAATAATTTATTGTTCAACAGAGAAAATTCAGTTACAGAACAATAATATAATTTTACTATTTAAGTGAAAGTAGATAATATTACACATAATAATAATTTTTGATTTTAACAATAATAAATAAGATAATTACATATCACTTAATATCACTTAAGTATTAGTTTCATCTAAAGCAATGTTACAAATACTTTTAATTGAACTATGAAAAATATCACATTTATGGGAGATTTTATTAAAGTTCTTGGCAATGATACACAGAAGTGATTTAAGTTGCAAGTTTGTGTTGGCTGAGGGGTTATAAAAAGTAGAGATATGTCTCGTATTATATTGGGGTACCGCAAAGTTTATATGGGATAGAAGATGTGGACTATCAATATGACCGTGTACGAGATTAAATATAAATTTAATTGAAGTAATTATTCTTCTCATATTGAGGGAAACAGAATTGAATCTTGCTAGTAATATATTGTTATCAACTCCCCGCTCTGGATATCTGTCATCAGTCTTAAAGGACAAGTATTTTAAAAATTTTCTTTGTACTGATTCACACAGACGTTTGCAACCCTCGTAATGTGGGTACCACACAAGACAGCAGTACTCCATCTTGGATAGTACTAGTGAATTAAATAATGTTTTGGAAACATTTATGTTAGTAAAGTCTCTACATGTTCTAATAATGAAGCCTAAATTCTTAAGTGAGCTGCGTACAGTATGCTCTATATGTTCAGAAAAAGTAATTTTGGTGTCGAACAGAACTCCCAGGTCTTTTATAGAATCACAACGAGTAAGTTCTGCAGAATCAATATGGTATGTGAAAAGAGTGGGTGATAGTTTTCTTGTATAAGACATTATTTTACACCATACGGTGATTTTGTTTATTTCATCTTGAAGATTGAGGCAATCATTTGGAGAGCGAATGTTGAGGTATACTTTGAGGTCATCAGCAAAAAGTTGGTGTTCACAGTCTAGTATGAGACTTAAATCGTTAATGAATAATAAGAAGAACAGAGGACCTAAATTTGATCCCTGAGGAACTCCAGAACATGGAATAATTTTTTCCGATAAGTAACCATTATACGATACGTTTTGGATTCTGTTAGACAAATACGAGTTAAAAAAACTAATCATATGATCATTGAAGCCAAAAGATTTTAGCTTTGCCAAAAGCACTTGATGATCGAATCGATCAAATGCCTTTGAAAAGTCGGCATAGAAGACATCTACTTGGCTTTGATTATCTAGGCAATTCGATACATAGTGAACAAATGATAGTAGGTTAGTAGAGGTTGACCGCTTTATCATAAAACCATGTTACTTATTGGAAATGTGATTTTTTACAATTGGATAGATACGATGGTATAAGCAGCTTTCAAGAACCTTGGCGAAGTTAGAAATAATGCTTATTGGCCGGTAGTTACTGACATAAGAATTATGTCAGTAACTACTAATTAGCCAAGGCTAATTATTCCAATTACACGAATTACCCCCCGCTCTTTTGGTACTTCCAGTAACCCACCGCTGAATTCTATAGTTTTTTGGGGTGTTTTTGACGTCATTATCTCTTCCGCGCGTACTCAGAATCCCTTCTCTGATTTCCGCATATAAAATCCGCTGCAAAGTGGCTAAAAATTCATTATTTCTAACCGATAAAATTTCCAAACGGGAAATCCGTGTCTGTTGGAAATCTGTCTGACTGTTATTTTCTGGCGCATTGCGCATCTGTTTGATCTGTGTGATTTCGGATCTTTGTGATTCCGCTTTATATCTTTGCATAGTGTATTTTCTGCATTTTATTTTCAACCCGCATAGTTTATTATGCATAATTGTTTTAAGTAAAGTACCTCCGCATATTTATTATCTTGTCTGTAAGTTTGTTTCGAATGGATTTTATTTTTATTTCATAACAAGTGTTCATTTTTATTTATTTTTTTATTTATCAGTTTAAATAAATTAATTTGAAGTTCAATTTATTTCTGTTTTCATTTTATTTTGGTACGTTTAATTAAGTACATTATTATTGACCCCTGGATTTTAAATATCTCCAATGAGATTTTTCCGTGGTACGGTTGGTGTTTTGCTTTAAAACACCTGGCGCTCGAGGCAAATAGCTCGGGTCCGCGAAAACACGCCTCAGTACTTAAATATATACACTTTTAAAACTACATGTATCTTATAAGCCTTAAATTACCACAAATTTTTCATGTAAAATCACTAATCACTTTTTACTGTGACTGTTATAGTACGAACCCTTGTATTACTAGATTTTGCAAATCAGAGATACATACAGACCCGGTTCTGAATGGAGAAGACCATAATCTGTAAACAAATATTAAAAAGAGTGCGCTAGTTTATACTGATTGTTTAATCTACAGATATCGTCACATCTGCATTTAAACCATCTCGAAATATTTTTTGTTATTATTTACAGTATATTCACCGTGCTCAATAAATAGCACGCTTATTGCGTAAGAGGGGTCAATACGCACTACAATTAAGTAACTGCAACTTTACGGAAATGCATTTTTTATATAGGACAAATATATTAGCATTAGTTTTATGTATATAATTTTTGTATATAAAGGAACACCAATTTTTAATAAAATATTACTATAAAATCAACGTTAGTAGTCACATCTTCGCTATTACCAAGCCTAAATCTTCAGATTTATAACCTTCAGAGGCTGCTATCTGGTAGCGAACCTTAAATCTACCCTGATTTAAACATGGTCCTTCGAGCCTTAAAAGGCAACTAACGACGAGGAGAAAAAACATCCATTGCACCAAGAGCCGTCCAGGAGAGAGACTATAAGAAGAGCAATACGCAACAATCCAAACGTAATCGATCCAGAGACGCTGGAGGGACCAAGAACAACCAATAAAACGGAAAACATCCATTGCACCAAGAGTCATCCAGGAAAGGGACTCTACGAAAAGCAATAAAAAAAACGGCCCCGAAAAATCTATGGAAGGTCTATAAAATCGGCTGCAAAGTGCCCAAAGATTCATTAATTTTGGCCTGTTAAATTTCCGAACGGGAACTCTGTGTAATTCGGAAATCTGTCTGTCTGTTCACTGGCACTGCGCAACTGTTTGATCTGTTCTTGATTGATCTTGTTCTTGAAATGTGGTTACTTTGATTTTATTTCGAGTTATTATTTAGTTTATTTTGAGTTTATTTCTTTCTACTTTACTGCAATTTACTTGTTTAAGTGCTGTGAAATTGTGGTGACTCCGCTTATTTCCGCATTGTGTGTTTTCTGCATTTTATTCTACACCCGCATACTGTATCTGCATAATTGTTTAATAACGTACCTCCGCATATTTATTATTTTCTTTGTGAGTTGTGTCGAATCGGTTTTATTTTTATTTCATAACGAGTGTTTGTTTATTTTCTTTATTTTAGTCTCAATAAATTTGATTTTCTGTTCAATTTTCTTGCCAATTATTTCTTTTAAAGTTACGGTACGTTTAATTAATCACATTGTTATTGACCCCTGGATTGTATTTTCTCCACTGACATTCCTACCCGCGGTACGGTTGGTGTTTTGCCTTAAAACACCTGGTGCTCGATTCAAATTGCTCGGGTCCGCGAAAGTACGCCACAAGAGTACACAAACTATTAAAATGGAGGACAAGGAGCAAACTGAACGTGGACTAGCCGTCTTATTGGACAATTTGGGTGACAAACAAGGAGACACAGGCAAGGTGAATGTGATTCAGGGAGATTTAATCAGTTCTCAGTTAAGTGTGGGTGAATTGAGTGGGAGTGAACGAGAGAAATTAGAGTCGTTGATTAGGGAGTACGAAATAATCTTCGCAACAGGCATCAGCGATGTTGGAGTGACCGATTTGGAGATGATGCAGATTCATTTGACAACTGATAAGCCGGTAGTACGACGACCATACCGTTTAGCGAGAGTGGAGTTGGAGAAAGTGAGAGAGAAAATCAACGAGTTGTTTGAGAGCGGCATATTCAGGGAGAGTACATCTCAATATGTCACTTCTTTAATCGTGGTGCCTAAAAAGAATGGAGAAATCCGTTTGTGTGTTGATTACAGGGAGTTAAATAAAGTCACGGTGAAAGATCCTTATCCATTGCCATTGGTGGACGAGCAAATGGACAAATTGGCGTGGAAACGCTACTATACAACTCTAGATTTGGTGGTTGGCTTCTTTCAAATACCATTAAACCCGGATTCGGTGCATAAAACGGGATTTGTTATACCTGATGGACACTATGAGAACGTGCTATAAACAACATGCTGGAAGATATAAACGACAAGGAAATTCTGGAGTACATGGACAATTTATTAATTCCGACTGAGACTGTCAAGGAGGGCTTGGAGTTATTGCAAGTAGTAATTGAGAACATCAAGGTGTTTGGTTCCAAATTAAACTTGGAGAAATGTTTGTTCATGCAATAGCAAATGGGCTATTTGGGACAGGAAGTCACGGTGAATGGACTAAAGCTTGGTGAACGAAAGATCTTGGCGGTCAAGGAGTTTCCGACACAGGAAAAGTGACAGAAACATTTATACAGTTGACAAGAAAGTGTGTGGAGTGGACCTGGAGCAAAGAGTAGCAGAACGTATTTAGTACATTTAGGGAGAAATTGACAAACTTATCTTGGCGATATACATTTCGGGAGCTAAAACGGAGTTCTTTACGGATGCCATTAAGATTGGCTATGGTGGTATTTTATTACAGGAACTGGGAGATGAACAAATAAAGCCATTGATGTAGTAGTCGAGTGACAACTCAAATTCCAATTGTAATTAGTGGAAGCAGTTCTTGAAAAAGTAGATGGGTCCTGAATTTGGAGTTAAAGAGATGGCCAGTTAACGTGATAAAACAGCTGGAGGTACTTCAAGTGAAGACAGCAATAATTGGAGAACCGTCTGAGAAAATGGTGGTGGAAAACGAAGTGAATCGGCTGACTGGATTTCATGAAAGTGCTAACTTGAAAAATGGCCATTAATGAATGACAGCAGGACATAAAGGAGAAATTTATTAAGTCGACATTCGGTGAAAGTGGAAACAATGAGAAAAGTAGCCAATGGAATATCAAGAGTAGAAAACTATATCTTCATATGACATCATGGTGTATGAAATGAATCTTGGTGATTAAACTAAAACATGGTGTTTAAACTTAAATAATGGCGTTCATAACAAATCATGTCGGTTATAAGTTAGACTTTAGTTGACGGTGTTCTTGGTGATAATTAAGACAACAATGGTGATTTTGATGTACCAGGTGAAATATGGTGTATTTGGCGGTGGAGCTATCATATGGCACATCATTTGAGTTGATTAGTGTCCTTATGTGATTGTGTCTATGGTAATTTCTGCCTAAGTGTCTAGGAGTCAGGGTGTCCATGCGTGGATGAGGTATTATTGTGGTCAAGTAGTTCAAAAGAGAACTTCCGGGGTGTTTGGGTATTTAGGGTGCATTAACAGTGATTGAGACGAGGCTTTGGTACTGAATGTAGATTGGTTCGGAGTTCATGGATAACCTGCATTTTATTGGAGGAAGAAATTCAAACGAGTTGTACACTGCCTATTATAATGACTTGGTGAGAATGTGTGAACGATTTGGTATGGCACAAAAAAAACACACATATGGTTTCCATCGTGGTGGGTGGTTTGCAAGCTCATGAAAGAACAAATGCAGTGGTTTTGGAGTGCAAGACACCTATCGAGTTGTATAACAGATTTATATGCAAATTGGACGAAAATGTAGGTGAAACTTATGGAGACAGGAAGACAAGGAGTCGCAGTCTGGTTTCTAGGCGTTTCGTGGAGAGAAATTCATATAGCAATCATGGGCGGTGCACCAATTAATGACATTGATCTGTTTTAGGGCGATCAGCATTAAGCGGTAGCCTATTACGATTGGGGATTCTAGGAGACATGGTGAAACTATTTAAGGTGAACATGGAGGGAAATAAAATTATGGAGGGCACAAAATGTGCTGAACATCTCGTCAACAAGTAATCTGTGTGTGGTTTGACACTCTTATTGGATAACCAATGCGGAAATCAGGAAGACAAAACAACGGTGAGTGAGATTCGGAGAGGTTTAGCCAATTATATGACGAGTGGTAGTGAATGCATGGAGAAAACAATGTATTGAGGATGTAATGGAAGCAATCACAACGATCAAAGTGAATGGACAGCTGGAACGAGTCAATTGAACCCTAATGGAGGCAATCATGGCGAGCACAGAGAACAAAGTGAGGCAAGATGAGGCCAAATTCATTTGATTGACATTTGCATTCACATCCGGAGGTGTTAACGGTGATTTGCTGGCTAGGAGGCAAGGAGTCGAGAAGATAAGCGCGCACGGGGAAATTCACGGAATGAAATACGTGGAACAAAATGTTCACGATGCAGCTTCACAAGAAACTTGGGGAGTAAATTCTGCAGAATGTTGTGGAGTAATAAAGGCAATCTTGGGGGCTTGGTGGACGCGGTGAGAAGGTGTCAAACGTTTATGAGCATCGCATTGGACCACCAGCCATGAAATGCGCGACAGTTGTAACTGTCGGCATGAGGCAGTGGTTAAATGCGAGCGTTGAGTCTTGGCGACGTGGAGAGAAGTCTCGACCAGCACGAGCTCTTTGGGAGTTGATTTAAACTGATTATGTCTCATTGGAGGGCCCTTACAGGGAGGTGAAGGTACTCGACAATGATCGTTACCAAATTACAGCTGTCAAGGTGTTAAAGGAGTCAGAGGGTACAAGAATAGTCAATTGGTTGTTGTGAGTGAATGCATTTGCGTAAAAACACCAGTACCGTATCGATGGACGCATTGATACCGGTACAATTTTGTGAAAATGAGCGAATGGAGAATGTGGGGAGTTTGTATGAATGAGATGGGAATTGTATTAGAGTAATTGGTGTCAATGTTTTAATGAGTTTTGTTTTATAGGCCACTCAAACAACTTTAAGAAAAATAATGGAGTTTAGGGGAAACCAATCCAAACATGGAGGTGCAAATACTGTCGGTGTGGAAAACCATGTGTTTGAGGAAAATTTTGACGTGTTTACCACCAATCAAGAAAGCTAGGAGTGATCAAGGTGTTTTGGTGACCAACGGCAGATCAGCTGATTCAAGAATCATGGAGCAGATAGAAAAGGACAACGTGTGAACAAGAGTACGAACCCAATGGAGGCTGATTTAATGGGGACATTAAACGAGGTCAGGATGGCCGAATGTTACCCCTCATTTCAAATTAAGGCGGGATAGTTATTAAAATGGCCGCTGATGGTTGGTGTCGTGATGGTCGGCGGTGGATAGTTCGGGAGATAACTAGGAGATGGCGCTGAGGGCGGTGAGAACCAGCGGAAGCGGACTACTGGCAGCCATTCTGAATCCTGACACGCGGTGAATGGGAGCAACGGCATTGTGGTGTTAATATTATCTTTTATGGTGTTATATTTAATTTGTAATTTTGTGTTTTTATGAATAAATGAAATTGACGTTTAACAATACAACTGGACATTTTAACATTTGTTTACCTTTGAAAAATTTATTTGGTTTCTGTGAGGATTATAAAAAAATATTAATCAATATTAAACAAGAACTTGTATTATTGCGGGCCTCAACAGATTTAAATGCAACAATAACAACAGAACCTAATGAAATACCTAAAATTGACATAAATCGAATAGTTTTTGAAATACCACATATAGAAGTATATACAGAGCCACATATTAAATTATTAAAGGATGTTGAAAATGCTAAAGATATAACTATGAATTATCGCTCCTGGCAGCTATTTGAACAACCAAATCTATTTTCCAATAGTAGCAATCATATATGGAATATTGTTTCTTCAAGTCAACTTGAAAAACCACGTCATGTTATTATAATTTTTCAAACAGACAAAAAAAAATAAAGCAACTATGAATATGAGTCATTTCGATCATTGTAATTTAACAAATATAAAATTATTTATTAATTCAGATGTATTCCCTTATGACGATTTAAATTTGGATTTTGATACAGAAAAATATTCAATTTTGTATCACATGTATAGCATGTTTCAAGAATCTTTTTGCTATAAAAATTCTGGGGAACCATGTATTCCATACAATAAATTTTTAACAATTGCTCCATTAATCGTCATTGATTGTAGTCAACAGAATGACAAAAATTTAAAAGGAGGCACGTGTGACATTAGTAGTGTAAAACTGCGGGGATTGGCACAGTAGTACATCAAACGTCCGATAGATGGCGGTGGGTGGTAGTTCCCGGCGGCGGTGGGGTTGAAATATGGGAGGAGGAGTTGGGATGGGTTAGGGGGAGTGGACAGAGCATAGAAGTGTGTTGATAGGTGTTAATTAGCATAAAATTGTTTAATTAGCATATTTGTGTTGGTGCGTACTGCTAATGAGGAAAGAGAGTACTGTGTATGGTGGGTGGAGTATTGGATTGGGGGTTGAACTACCACCATCACCACCACCACCGAGCGCACTCTCTCTCTCACACACCTGTGTGTGTATGTGAGTGGGAAAAAAGTGAGGAAGTGCATCAGGTTAAAAAAAAATGCATTGGCGCTTGTATTATATGCAAATTTTTAAAAGGTTAAGAACAAGTGACCTCTATTCACTTGTTTTTTGCATAAACTTCCTGACACACATTTTAAAATTAACATATATCGTTTTTGTTTCTGAATGTGGGTCAATAATTAATGTAGGTAAAATAGAGGTAGTTGTATTTAAGAGAAATAAAACAATAAATGCATTTTATTTTATCTTTATTATTTTTCTATTTCATGTATATATAAAAAAAAATCAGAAAAAAAAAATGGAAAATAAGTGTCCATATATGATCCCTGAAATAGAAAAAAAACATTATTAATAAAAAAAATTTGTAAAAAACGGAAAGGACTTTTCTTACGTTTTTTCTATAGTTCTTCTTAGTTTATAAAAATTCCACTTGCCACCATTTGTTGGTTTGATTGGGCTTTCGTACAATGAAGGAAAGATTTTCTCCATTCTTTAGTCTCACATTATATTCGGGAACGTTTTCCAGTAGCCGGTTGTACCTTTTTGGCAATATGACGTCATTTTCGAGGCCTTCAATTATCATAAGAACTGCTTGACCATATTTTGTCTGAATGACTCTTAGAGAGCGTATTTTATATGTCACATCCTCCTCTAATTCGGAAATTTTGATGAAGGGTCTTGATACAGTATTAAATTCAGTATTCATTTTTCTTCTTCTTTCTGATAAATTCACTTTACAAAAAATTAACTTTATCTTAATATATATATAAATAAAATATTGATACTGAGATTAGAAATGCATTTGGATGCAATGTGCAGCGGCTTTTAAACAAGGAAAAATACGTCATCATCCCTCATCCAACCATATCCCACCACACACGCACAAACCAATTTACCCAATTTCTTAGTGGGGTGGGGGAGTGTTGTTGTTGTTGTTCTGTAATTTCTTCAATGATTCATCACAATTATAAGAAGAGTATTTTTCAAAGGGTGAAAAAAAAGGGTGTATATGTATAAATGGATAATACAATAGGATTCATGACTTAGTTAGTTTCTAATTGGCAATATGTCAACTGATGAGAAGACCATCACTCATCATCATCCAGAAACTGTTACATCTATTAGTGATAATTTTTTGAAAAAACTACGTAAAACATTTCCATTGCTAAGAAAAAAAGATGAAGTGATTGCTATTTTAAAACATACGAATAAGTGTATTCAAACATTACGGAAAGTGATTGGCTTAAAGAAAAAAGATGACCAAGATAATGTAAGCAACATATTGTTCCTCAATGATAACATTCTAAAACTAACAAACAATTTAAGTTTATTGAAAACATGTAGAAAAAGACTACATTTAATTCAAAAGGAAAAATTAAATATTATGGGTGGCGCAGGTTTGACTACCATCACATCAAAGACAAACCGTAATCGTGGTCGGAAACAGCAGAAACAGAAATATCAAAATTGTGTAGAATGGGAAAATTTAGAGAATTGTTTTAGGAATAGTATCAGTAGTGGCATAATTACAAATTTAACGGTAAAAGATCCTGTTATGTTTCTAGATAAATCACAGAAATGTTTTCTGTTGCAAGTGAGGAAGAAATTGCATGAAAATCATAATTGCATAGAAGTCAATTGTACATTTACTGGTGAATTTGCGAAAAAGAGTGGAGAGATTATAGAGACAGATTTAAAGTCATTCACCACAAGGAATGATGTAATTGATGCAACTACAAATTTAAAGGAATGGTATGATACGTTTGTAAAAGATAAAATTTTGAATAGACTTAGTGAATTTCAAGAACGTGATTCTGGATGGAGTTTGTCGGAAATAATATCATTAAAAGTGATTTTTAACCGATGCAATCCATTAAATGCAGCGGGTACTTCTACATATACGGAAGTACCGAAATTTATAGCCAATAAAAAGGCAGTGATTAATATAAAAAACAATGATAAATATTGTTTTTTGTGGTGTATTGTGGCTGCTTTACACCCCACAGATACAAATCCACAAAGAATGACAAAATATCCACACTTTAGTGAAGTGTTAAAATATGATGGTATAAAGTTTCCATTCAATGTGCGTGATTTGAAAAAATTTGAGAAACTTAACAATTTAAGCATTAATATATTTTATGTGAGCAACAAACAAATATATCCATTGACAATAAAAAAAGCAATTATGAAGATGAAGATGATGGGAATAATAATAAATGTATAAATTTATTAATGTTGGAAAATGTAGAAGGTGGATGTTCTCATTATGTGTTAATTAAAAATTAAAATCGCTTATTATTTAATCAATTATCATCGAAAAATAAATCACAAATATATGTTTGTAAACGGTGTTTAAATTATTTTTCTTCAAAGTGTGTTTTAATTAAACATTTAAATTATTGTAAAAATAAAAAAGTGTCACATAAAAGTGTCCTCATCGTCGAATCATATTCTACAATTTAAGAATTTCTCCCACAAGATACCCGTTTGTTTTGCATTATATGCCGATTTAGAATGTATATTGAAGCCCATCATTATATATGGTGATGAAAAAGAAAACAAAAAACATGGTGGTGGTGGTGGTGGTTCCATTGAAAGATATCAAAAACACATACCACACAGTATTGCCTATTGCTTAAAATGCAATTATGATGATTCACTCTCTCAATTTAAATTAATTAGAGATAAGAACTGTATAAAGTTATTTATAAAGGATTTGCATAAAATTGCAATAACAGTCAACGAAATACGCAATCGTATAGTTCCAACGGCTGAATTGACTTTAGAACAGGAAATAGCACACTATAATGCCACAACATGTCATATTTGCGAAGAACCATTTAATGTCACATTAGTCGAAGATCATGTACGTGTAAAAGACCATTGTCATGTAACTGGAACATATAGAGGAGCCGCACATTGTCAATGTAATTTACAATTTCAACAATCCAAAATAATTCCAATTGTTTTTCACAATTTAAGCGGCTACGATTCTCATTTTATAATTGAAGAACTGGCAACAGGCATCTAAGGACCCATTTCTCTTCTACCCATAAACAAAGAGAAATATATATCGTTCACAAAGAAAATTGAAAATACAAACATCAGTTTGAGATTTATTGATTCCCTCACATTTATGGCATCCAGTTTGGACAAATTTTCCTCGTACTTGCGTGCCGAAGAAAAGACCATAATGAGATCGTTTTATCCGAATGACAATGAATTTAAATTGTTATTGCGAAAAGGTGTTTTTCCCTATGCATACATTAATAGTTGGGAAAAATTAAATGAAACTCATCTGCCGACAAGAGAGGCTTCCTTCAATGAACTGAAAAACGAGACAATATCTGCGGAAGATTATAGACATGCTGAGAATGTATGGCAAACATTTAAAGTGCACACACTAGGTGAATACTCGGACATTTATCTTAAAACAGATGTGATTTTATTGATGTATTTGAAAATTTCCGTAAATCATGTTATAGGACCTATCAATTGGATCCATTGCACTATTTCACATCGCCCTGCCTAAGTTTTGATGCAATGCTAAAAAATACACGCATAAAATTGCATTTAATGCAAGATATTGATATGATTTTGTTTATTGAATTGGGAATACGTGGCGGCTATTCTGCTGTGATAAAATCGTGTGCAAAAGCCAACAATAAATATATGATGGATGACTATGACCCAACCCAATTATACACTTATCTAATTTATATAGATAAAAATGCATTATATTCAACGACAATGTGTGAGTTTCTACCATACCAAGATTTTGAACGGATAAAAGAAGATGAATACAATATCAGCGACGGTAGCGACGGTAATTCTTTCGATGTATTATCAATTGAAGACAATGCAGAATATGGTTATATTTTGGAGGTGGATCTTCATTATCATCTCATCTACACAATTTACACAAAGATTTCCCATTGGCCCCCGAACATTTAACACCACCAGGCAGTAAACACAGTAAATTAATGACAACATTATACGATAAACACAACTATGTTATTCACTATAGAAATTTAAAGAATTATTTAAAGAGAGGATTGGTTTTGCGATAAATCCACAGAATATTGAAATTTAAACAGTGTGCCTGATGAAAAGTTATGTGGAATTGAATATAAATTGGCGAAAACAATCAAAAAATGATTTCGAAAAAAATTTCTTCAAGTTAATGGTGAATTCGGCATTTAGAAAGACCATTGAAAATGTAAGGAAATATAAAGATGTTAAATTAGTGACGAGTTGGGAGGGAAGATCTGGAGCACGGGCCCTAATATCGAAACCGAATTTTCACAGTTTGGAAATATATGATAATGATATGGTGATTATAGAAATGCAACGAAATGAGGTGGAAATGAACAAACCCATTTATATTGGTTTTACAATTTTAGATTTAAGTAAATTACACATGTATAATTTTCATTATGACTATATATTAAGACAATTTCATGAAAATAGCGTGGATTTATGTTACACAGACACAGACAGTTTTATATATCTATTTAAAAATATTGATTTCTATGAATATATAAGACGTGATTGTAGGGAATATTTCGATACAAGCGACTATGATGAAGCGAATATTTTTAACATACCGCGTGTGAATAGGAAGGAACTTGGTATGTTTAAAGATGAAAATGCCGGTCGCATTATGTTGGAATTTATTGGTCTACGATTGAAAATGTATTCATTTAAAATGTGGGGTGACGGTGGAGAAATAAAAAGGTCCAAGGGAGTAGTTGGTAGTACATTGAAAACAATCACATTTGATGATTATAAGAATTGTTTATTGAATCAACGGGAAATGGTAAGACAACAAATTCTATTGCAAAGTAAGAAACATGTAATGTATTCGATAAAACAGCGAAAAATTGTTTTGAATGTTGGTGATGATAAAAGAATGTCACTGCATGATTCATTAGACAGTTTGCCGTGGGGTTTTGTGGAAGAAACAGTAGCAAGAGCAGAAGCAGCAGCAGTAGGACCCGAACCACCACCCCATCAGTAGGTACCATTATTCAAACACACACACACACACTAGACAAATAGTACTTTAAAAACAAAACAAAAAAAACAAAAAACGTTATCAAAAAGTGAAATAAAACTTGTAAATGATTTACATGACAGTAATTCTGTGGTATATCAGAATCACTTGGTGGAAAGAATAAAAAGTTCAAATGTGAGTGAAATGAATATGATTTTAAAACGTATCGCAATTCCAAGCACACACATTTTAACATATGATATATTACGATTGTGCAATGTTGAAATGTTAAATGTGTTACTCACATCCCAATTGGAACATGATAAATTTATTGTATTAATTGCTAATAAATTGTTAAATTTAAATGTAATTGATTTTACATATGAAAATTTAAGTGAAATCATCAGTACTGTACCATATAAGGATTTCACAGACGACTACAAATGTTATTTAATAATGCAATTAACAAAACTGGATATTAATAAACCCAATTTTGATCCAACATCCTCATCATATTTGTATTTACATATATTATCCAATTATAAGAATTGTAATTATATTAACAAAATTATGTGTACTGGAATTTTTAATGCAAATCCAATCTTTGTTGGCAATATGTTGAAAACTTTGGAAGAGAAAAATTTACACTTCAAATTGGAGATATTAACAAGAGACTCACATATGGATGTAGTAAAATGGCTTTTGAAAAATTTGCGAAAAATGGAGAAAAACGAAGATGTGGGATGGAGGTGTGGACCTGATTCGGGTTTATGGCCATCAGGAAATCCAGAAGATTATGTTGCCACAATGGAGCTAATTAAACCCATAATGGAGTTAAAAAAAATGCAAACAAAACTGGCTCTCTGGTTATTTATTTTTATTATGATTAGAATTATTAATAATATATACTATATTATGTATTTGGGTGTGTAAATAAAAAAACTTGTATATAATATTTAACTGTGTTTTTGTTATATTCTTTTTTTCCGAATATACATATACATATTAAAAAAAAAATTAACGGAAAAAACACTATGTTAGCTGGGGGAAAATGACGGTTAAGGGGTTTACGTAATAAAAAAAACTAGTTTTTTTAAGAAAAAATCGATTTTATTTATTAAAAAAACAAAACAGCAAATAGAAAAAAACACTAGAATAAATGTCTGAAAGAAAATAACACAATGTTAGCTGGGGGGGTGGGGGAAAATGACGGTTAAGGGGTTTTACGTAATAAAAAAAACTAGTTTTAACAAGAAAAAATCGATTTTTATTTGTCATTAAAAAAACAAAACAGCAAATAGAAAAAAAACACTAGATTAAATCTCTGAAAGAAAAAAAACACTATGTAGTTGGGGAAAATGGTGGTTTTGGGGTTTTACGTAATAAAGAACTATACTTTTAAGAAGAAAAATCGTTTTATTGTGCAGCAAAAACACACATATACAAACAGAAACACTAGGTATAAGTTTTCTATAACAAAACTCTGAAAGAAAGAAAAAACAAAAACACTAGTTAGTTGGGGAAAATGACGGTTAAGGGGTTTTATGTAATAATTAACATATTTTTAACAGTAAAAAATCAATTTTTATTTGTTATTAAAAACAAAAAACAGTAAATAGAAAAAACACTATAAAACACTGTTAAATTGGAACTCTTTAAGGGGGGTTTTTTTTTGGTGTTTGTAATAAAAAATCGTGCCCAGTTATCGAACCAATACACACACAATTTTGGTTCAATCTGGATTCGATTATTGAGAGAAACGAAGGATCGTAACCAATTTCAATTTTCTTTATTACCTCTAATTTATGCTACTGCTGCTGTTGCTTGTGTTGTCTCATCAGCCACCGCCGTCGCTACCTGCTGCTGCTGCTGCTCATGCACCACCGATGACATTTTCCCGCTAAAACCAAAAAAACCGTTTTAAATTTAATGAAAAAAAATAAAATAAAGACAATGAACAAATTACTTACTACATGTATGCGTGCTTCATAGCGTTGTTTCCCCCATTTTTATAGAACCCTCATCACTACCAACACCACCGCCCCCCCTCCACTTCCGACCATGTTCTATTCCACGTTGTGGAGGTCATCAGGATCATCATCTTCATCAGGTTCCGGCGGGTCAATTAATTCCCTTACGAAATCCCAATAATCCGACTCCTGATCGGAGGGAGCGTCTTGGTAGAATGTTGTTGGTGGTGGCTGTGATGAGGTGGAAGCTCTCATTAGGTTTGCAGCCCCCAACATTCGGAAGAAATGCGTCAGCATTTCCTCCAAATCGAAAATCCCCAAGGGATTTACGGGGGACAATTCCTGCCCCCATATAGTCCTCACACCTATGTTAAGTGTGAAGGGGGGCAGGATGGTTGACCCCGGATACGGGGAGGTCAACCTTAGAACCCTTACGAACATGGCGTGAGCTGTTATACAGCTCACGCTCCCTCATATCCATATTTGCTCCCACAATAGCGTGTTGGACGCTGCTGGGGTTTGTTTGGCGGTGGCGATTGTGGTAGTTGGAGGTGGAGGTGATGCGAGCTGAGGTGGCAAACGGGGCGTTGGAGTTGGTGCGAGCTGAGGTGGCAAACGAGCCACGAATGGTTCCCCGCTGACCAGTACCACCACGGCTGGGGCATCTAATCGGAGCACAACCACCAATCCGGGAACCGCTAGCACCAGCTACCGCAGTGCCTGTGGAGACCATCCGGGAACCGCTAGCACCAGCTACCGCAGTGCCTGTGGAGACTATCCGGGAACCGCTAGCACCAGCTACCGCAGTGCCTGTTGTGGAGACCATGCTGGGGGCGGTGGCAGCGGTTGCGGTGGTGTTGGTAGCGGCAGTGCTGGTGTCCCTGGTGGTGCTTTGTAGATGCAGCCGACGTGCAACCCTGAAGGATGGGTCTGTAGTAGTAGTAGTTGTTGTTGTGGAGACCATGCTGGGGGCGTCGGCGGCGGTTGCGGTGGTGTCGGTGGCGGAAACAGCGGCTGCGGCGGTGGTGGCGGCGTTGGAATTGCGCCCTCTTCTTGAAGAAGAAGTTGATGGTCGAGCACCAGCAGCAGTGTTGTTATTCTTGGCGTTCATAGTTGGTTTTTGAAAATAAAAGCTTAGTTTTCAAAACTGACTTTTGTCCACAAGATTGTGAACTATTTATACACCTTAATTTTGTGGGGGGAGCTAGGTTTTTTGGCGGTGGTGGTGGTGGTGTAAAAAGGTCACATATTTTTCTTGACATTTTTATTGAATTGTTTTTGAATATAAACTATCTTACAATTGCACATAATTTTGTGCTTTGTCTATTTTGTATGTAAATTACATGAACTTTTGACTTTTTTAGAAATCAATTTTTTTATGCAAATCAATGTCTCGACGGAAAAAAAATTCATTATGTACATGCACTTAATTAACAATGTCTTTTTTACTTATCCAACTATTGTGTGTGTTATCGAATCCTAACCACTTAACGAGCAGTTTGTCTCCTTTTCGTCGAACAATTTTCTCGATCAATTGAATGTGCGGGTGTGCAGTTTTCTGGATTTCTTCAGTTTAAAATGCTCCCTTGATGTCCCGTTGTTCTTCATCTTGCAGTAAGTGTGTTGTTGGATTTGTCAATTGAACCGTTTTAATTGTGAATACCTCATTTGACCAATTGGGTGTATATCCTTTTGCAAATATTTCCCTATATTTACTAACACGCACCTTATCACCAACTTTGAATTTATTTGATGACATTGGTGTTGAAATCTTTATTCTATTATACACCGTATTTAAGAGATGCTTTTCATTTCTTTTCTTAGAAATTACATCTATAGGACGCATCTTAATTGTACTATGTATGGATTTTTCATTGTAATTTTTTACAATTTCCGGTAATATGGAGAGCCATTTATAGTTGCCCTGATAACTAAACTCTTTCCACATATTACTTTTGAGGGTTCGATTAAAACGTTCAATTACGCTAGCTTTCATTGCACTAAAAGTGGAATAGAGATTTATTCCGAATTTTTTCATCAAATCCATAAATTCCTTATTGTAAAACTCTTTACCATTATCGGTTTGTAGATTTTTCGGTATATCCTGTTGTCGCTGTGTTTTACTTAATAGGATATTCCTCATTGCATTGGCAATTTCTTTGCCAGATTTATTTTTTACAGGCACAGCCCAAGCAAACTTACTAAATACATCGATTACAGTTAAAATATACTTATAGTCCTTATTTAATCGTGTATATGGTATCATTTCCACTAAATCAGCTTGATATAAATCATTTAAACCTTTTACAATGACATGTCTTCTTTCAAATTGTTTTCTAGCTGTTTTGTGTAATTCATTGACAACTAATCTTTTCAAATCCACATCATTAGCGGCGCCATTCGGTATTTTTTTCTTATATTTCCTCATCATAATGGTGATGATTATGGAACAATACCATCACATACTTTATATCGAACCATAATTACTGCATGTACTTTATTTGTTTTTGAATTGATTTCTTTTATTGATATTCTATCTCCCATATGGAAAATTACAAATTCAATATTCGTTAATAGTTGTCCATTTAAATAAATTTCCATATTATTGAAATTACTGGATTGCTTAACAATTAATAGACGACATTCTTTCAGATGAATTTGATATTCATATTGATTAGAAAGATTAATTTTAAGATAGCCTGTTTTCGCTTGAACGGGTCCTGAGGCGCTAATATTTAACATAAAATAACCATATAAAGTTTTCAATTTCGTTTCCACAAATTGATTAATTTCATCATAGTTTTGGATGTGTGATTTACTTATACTGGCATTCACTTCGTTTGCAATAAGCGTTTGCACTTCCGTCACATTCTGCGGTCTCCAAGGCACCAGATTTTTCACATCAGTTTCTATAAGGTCCTCAACGGCACTCTCATTCGGAATATGATTACTTGCAATATACCATGGCAAGAAGTTCTATCAACAGTCATTTTGGTAATAAGAAAAAACATTCTAATGTTATTTTTTTAAATACATTTTATTCATTCATTCATATATATTCATTCACTAATATATATGTTTTTTTGCAATAAATTCATCATGACATTATTCAAATTGTTTTCTTCACTTAACCATAAACTTAAAATAATTACATTTTCTACACTGCACTGCAAGTGTTTTGGTTTCCAATAGCCATGAATTGGACATTTCTTTGTAGACATATTTTTCAAATAATCATGATAATAATCTTTAAGTGCATGTAATGAAGGCCAATCTCTTATACCTTCCACATTTACAATAGCAATTTTTTTATCATTATACAATTTATTATTATTATTACAGAAAATATCTTTTAATAATTTCTCCTTTGATGTCCCCTAATTATTATAATGTTAATTTTTTTTTCAATAACTTCATTATGTAAAATTTCCGATAATTGGGTCACCTTGTAGTGGTGGTGGTGGGAGAAAGTTTCTTGTTTTTTTTTCTGTGTCGTTATTGTTGCGGTTGATCCAGCCATTGGTGGGGGTAGAAATACCATAAACATTAGTTGTTGTTGGTTCCTCTTGTTTACTACTATTTCTTTCCTGTCTATTTAATGAATAGCAATAGCCTCCATTTTTTCATTATGTCGTTTCGATTCCTCTAGATTTTTCTGTGCTTGTTTCGCCTTTTGAATTGCCGAATAGACTCCCGAACCGCCACCAATCAATGATCCCAATGCACCTAATCCAGCTAGAAGAAGTGGTAAAAATCCACCAGATTTCCTAGCAGCAGTTGTAGTAGGTATTGGAATTACGCGGGGAATAGTTGATTTTTTAACTCTTCCAAATATATTGCGAAGATTTCCTCTCTTGCCTTTCTTTCGTGCCATTCTCATGGCCGTTGAAAAGGATATTGCTTTTCCCATTTTCATTCTTGATCCACGACCAATTTTTCTTCTATTTCCACCTATTTTCCTCCTCCTCCTCCTCCTCCTCGTACGGCTATGATGTCCCCTGCCTGTTAATAATTTTCCCTTCATGGCACCAGTAACGGCTAAGGCAGCGGCTTTTTCACCAAATCCCGCGTCTCCCGCTTTTAACCGTTCAAATGCTTTTTGTGCCAACACTTGATCAGCCTTGTGTCGTTCAGATAAGTCGTTACTTTGAGAATATGCTATATCATGTGCTCTACACGCTGCATCCAATGCATTCACACCCTTATCACCTCTCTCTAGGCGTTTTTGCAGTTTAGTACCAGGGCCGCAGAATTGATAGCCCCGAATATGTAATTCAATTGGTAATTTATTTATCAATTTATTTAAGATACCGCTTCCTTTCCGCTCTGCAACTTTTCGTCGACTAATTGCATTCGTATAAATTATCCTCATTTTGTTATATTTATATGAAATAATATAAACGGTGTAAATTGAATAGCACCCTTTAGTCTTCTAAATGGTTGCATACTAATGAAATGTGTTGATTAACTCCTCAATTTATATATAACAACCCACCCCCGCGCGCGTACACACTTACACACACACATAAAAGAGTGAAAACCATAATATTTTTTAAAACAAAGTGTGTTTTTTATTTTTCGAAATAATAATAATGCGTTTAATTGAACAAAAACAAAAGTTAAACATAAAGAATTATAATTGGCTTCAACAAACGGATAATGCGTGTGGATTAACGGCATCAGGTAATGGTGGTGGTTGTATGGGATCAAGACATGGACAATTACTTCCAAATACAATTCGTTGCATTATTGTGGGACCTTCAAATTGCAGTAAAACGAGTGTTATGCTAAATTTATTGGAGGATAAAAATGGTTTGCGATTTGAAAATGTGTACATGTTTACAATGATCACGTGAACACCGACTTTGAATATGATAAATTCATTAAATTGTGTAGATTTTGTTGGAACAATGACAAATATGGATTTTTAGTTATATCAAAAGATGATGATATAGCAAAGGGACGCTACAGAAAGGGATTCGATCACTTTCTATTAACATGAAACAAAAAAAACACCATATATGTATATATAATTTTAATACATTCACTTTATTTCATCAGTTTTACAAATACCGTTCTCGGGGAGAAAACACCCATCACATGATGGATTCAAAGGTGGGAAAAGAACTAATTAAGGCTAGAAAAATTGTAAAAGCTAAATTGGATAGCTTAAAATCGGAATAGTTCTCCACACAAGAAAACCTTGCACAAAGTTATTTGCCCTTGATGAATATATTACCCAAAGCATTACTAAAAAACGAACAGAAAAAAAATAAAGTGAAAAAAGAGGAGGAGCCGGATGAGGATGAGGAACAACCATTACCAGATGAAGAAGATATTCATCATGATGTAAAAAAGACTAGAAAACGTCAAAGTACTAATTTCGGTACTCAAACAGATGAACAAGAACAAGAACGCAGTATAATTCAACAACTTTTTCCTAATACATCACATGCTGAACAGAGTTTTGTATACCATCCGCCACAGCCGCTACCGTCGGTAGAAGAAAGTTATTTTTTCGATGATTCAATACAGGATTTGAATGCAACACAACATAGAATTCCCGATGAGACATTGATGGAATATTTGGATCAGTTCCCCGATATCCTTCAACAATACATTGTGGACAGAATGCGAAGTACCAACAATGATTTTGATACACATTATTTCACTCATGATGTGTCCACGGATGTTATGCATTTTGGTAATGGCCGTTTAAATTTCAATGATGATGCAATAACAGTAACTAATCCCGATAGATATGAAATGAAGTTTCCCCTCACTGTTGGAATTATTGAATTACTAATGAAAACCATACCTGATGATAATAAGATCACAACGGACGATAAGAGAAATTTCAAAAAGCTTGTAGTGTTTACTAGTGCTCACAAAAAACATTTCATGAACGATGAACAGATTGTGAAAAATCATGGTGATAAGTATCGCTATACCATAAAACCGCTTGTTGTGGACGTTCTAAAGAAGGAGCAAGAGCAACAGGATAGGGAAACATTAACAAAGTTACGTTTACCTACTACTACTACTGCTTCCTCTTCAAAACATGGATCGGGTTATGATAAATCAGCAGCGACAGCAACAACAATAAATAATAATAAATCTGATAACAATTTATTCATGACTTATAATAAGAGGCCCATTGAATATGTTTATTGGGATTCTCCAAATGAACTTGTACAACGATTACGTTTATTAATGGCATCCCAGACGACTGGTAATAATTCTCATGTAAATGAAATAAATTCCATTATTGAGGAATTGCGAGAGAACAATATTATAGAATAGTTATTTTTTTCTATTAATCTCTCATTATGCATGCGCAGCACGTGTTTGTGTATTATCTGTATATAAGTTGGAATTTTTTCACAATATCTTCAGTCAACAACAACAACAAAAAATGGAAACAAACAGCATTACAATATTTTTATTTCTAACACTTGTGCAACGAAACGTATTAAAAGTTTCACAGTTGGAAAACACAAAAGATGCATTCATTTGTTTCTGAAATTTAACAACACAATCAACAATTCAAAATCACACAAATTGTGACAATTGGCCTCAAAATTGGAAGAGAATGGAATTAATTACAATAAATAATGGAAAATTGGATGTAATGAAGACGGATTTAACGGAATCACAACTGGCACTCCATGAATTACGCTATAAGATGAAAATATTTACACATGAAAATAAGTACCTTCACACACCACACTGGAATGGATTTTTCTTACACAATTCCAAGAACTGCTCCATCAGCAACAAAGGTTATATAAGTAATAATCATAATAATAATACGTCAAACCATAATAAGAACGATGATGATGATGTAATATTAAAAGAAATGGAAACTCAACATGGTAAAATTAGAATGTTTATTGAAAAAATGTTTTCTTCACAAAAAAATGTACATTCCCTTGTATTGTTATACTTAAATTTATTATTACAAATTACTGCAATATTTTTAATATATATATCTTCTACTACATGATATGAGTGGTATGGCGAAATGGCCATACTGGCATACAGTATGTAAATCTAGGATAAGAAAAAAAAGTTGTGGTGGCAATGCCAACAATGCAACTGTCAGCTGATATGATGTTGGAAGACGTTGTGAAATATTGCCATATTCATTTCTGCCCATTTAGGAGTACTTATATTGTACAATAGTAGTAGTGTAAAACTGCGGGTTCTGGCACACTAGTACATCAAACGTCCGATAGATGGCGCAAGGTGTTGGAAAAAGATACAACCGGCTACTGGAAAACGTTCCCGAATATAATGTGAGACTAAAGAATGGAGAAAATCTTTCCTTCATTGTACGAAAGCCCAATCAAACCAACAAATGGTGGCAAGTGGAATTTTTATAAACTAAGAAGAACTATTATTATAGAAAAAACGTAAGAAAATTCCTTTCCCTTTTTTACACATTTTTTTTTATTAATAATGTTTTTTTTTTCTATTTCAGGGATCATATATGGACACTTAATTTCCATTTTTTTTTCTGAACTTTTTTTATATATATACATGAAATAGAAAAATAATAAAGATAAAATAAAATGCATTTATTGTTTTATTTCTCTTAAATAAAACTACCTCTATTTTACCCTACATTAATTATTGACCCATATTCAGAAACAAAAACGATATATGTAAATTACATAATGTGCAGGTTTCAGGAAGTTAATGCAAAAAACAAGTGAATATAGGTCACTTAACCTTTTAAAAATTTGCATATAATACAAGCGCCAATGCATTTTTTTTTTCACTTGATGCACTTCCTCACTTTTTTCCCACTCACATACACACAGGTGTGAGAGAGAGAAAGAGTGCGCTCGGTACCGCCACCGCTTGGTGGCGGTGGTGATGGTAGTAATTCAACCCCCAATCCAATACTCCACCCACCATACACAGTACTCTCTTCCCTCATTAGCAGTACCCAAGAACACAAAAATGCTAATTATACAAATTTATGCTAATTAACACCTATCAACACACTTCTATGCTCTGTCCACTCCCCCTAACCCATCCCAACTCCTCCTCCCATATTTCAACCCCACCGCCGCCGGGAACTACCACCCACCGCCATCTATCGGACGTTTGATGTTCTACTGTGCCAATCCCCGCAGTTTTACACTACTGACATTTCTTTTCAATTTCAAACAAATAAAGATATACCCCCAAACACAAGCGTCTATTGTCTTATTATACATGACAAAGTAACTAAATATAACCCATTAACAAACATTGTTAATATAATGTAGGTAAGTAAGAAAGGTGAATTAGATTTATTAGAATGTTAGAGGGTTTTGTTCTTGGGTTGAGGTATTTTTCATAATAAATGTAGATATAAAACAAATTTTATTTATGTTTTTTTTATTTTAGTTGCTGTATTTATAGGTTTTTATTATATATATTCTATATTAAATAATAAATATATATGTGTATATATTTCATATTTTGTTATAAACCTACATATACATATTACTAAGTATGTCATGTATAATAAAAATTATAAAATCCGAACTCAATGTTTTATTTTCTCATTCATCTTTATCTATTAAATCATATCCTTGATGTAAGAATTCCTCATCAAGAATACGAGTCACCTCTTTTTTGCTTCTTTCACTCCTCTCGTTTTAAATTTTTAAATTTTCATTGGTAGAGACGATTGTTTTATGTGATGAAGAAGAAGATTGTGGTATGGCTGGAATAACATTTAAACCATTTGTAATTGATGGAATATTGGTTCCAAATCTTCATTTGGTTCTAAACCAAAGTTATATTTGCGTACTAAATTCTCAAATATCTTCAAATCATTTTCATTGTCAATGCAGTTTTTCATATATTTCATTGGAAGATCACCAAATTTATTCAATAGGGTAACTTCTTTTGGAGTATAAGATAATTTAATAAAAATTGTGGCTTCATTACTAGTATAAATATCTCGGACACCATACCTAAAAAATAATAATAATAGAAAAAAATAATGAAATAAGTTTTAAATATTTAATGTTAAACTTACTTGAATATGGGTTTTAACACAATTAAAGCATGTTCTATTGGTTATTCTTGAGGTTCAGTTATTCTAACAACAACTGTACAAGGTATAGTTGCCATCACGCTTTGTTTATATTGTTCACAATTAAAGAAATTACTAAAACTGAAATGAAATTCATATATAAGGGGGTATTATATAGTTATAGTGACTAAGTCATATGCGCATGCCTTTTTTTCATTTAAAATAGGGTTACAGGTTAAAGCTATTTATATTGGTAATTAATTCAAGAAATTGTTATTATATTGACTTTTAGAGAGATTCAAGTTTATATAATATTACTTACAGTTAGTTAGTATAGTACATCAGTTTTTTTGTGTGAATATCACTTTGAAGTAAACAATATAAGGTAAAACAATTTATTTGTAATAATTGATTGATATTTGATTTATATATAATTAAACTTTGTAGAATTTAAAAAAATGGATTTGTGAACAGTATATCCTTTAACATTAGATTTACTAACGAAGGAGATGGTTAATAAAATAAAACAAGTTGGAAAATTGATTAAGACTGAAGAGAAATTCATAAAATTCAACAAACTTTTTAAAAAAAGTGTTTTATTGTTTAAGAAATATTTTCAAAACATAGAGAAAAAGAATAGATTTGTTTCCTATGCAAAATTAGAAGCTCATCTAGCTTTGTTTAAATTTTATAAAAAACTATTTAAACATAGATATAAAAAAGAGTTTATTAATAAGAATAGAAAGACTTTAAGACAACAGTTAATGTGGGTGGATGTTGAATCTTGTCTCAATAATCGATTAAAAACCGGGGCTACTGTAAATTATAATATAAAGGATCCAAATATTTTTTTTTAAAAAGCGATTAGAAGTTCTGTAAAAAAAATTAAAGAAGCCCTAAAAAAATCTCTTATTAAAATAAATGTTACTTTCTTTGCAAATTTCATTAAACCTCAAACTGGTGAAACGGATATAAAACATTTTACAACAAAAAATCAAACAATTGATTCAAATACTAATTTAAAGAAGTTTTATAATGAAAATATAAAAGACACAATATTATCAAGATTAGAAACTTATCAAGAACGGGAATCTGTCCTTGCACTATATGAAATCATACAATTAAAGGTACAAATAAACACATATGCCCCGATTATTGTAAGTGCACCAACATGTATAAGTATTAAATTACCAAGTTAAGTTCAACTAATAAAAGCAACATTAAATGTTAAAAACGAAGATAACCATTGTTTTTTATGGAGTGTAATTGCAGCTCTTTATCCAGCTAAAAAATCTAAACATCCCTGTCGAATATCTTCACATCCTCATTTTTCCACTAAGTTAACTTGCATGAAATTTTTTTATTACGGATTCTGAAAATAGACCCTAAATTTTATTCATCATTTTTTTTAAAGTTCATTAAAGCATCTAAAATTTACTTTGAAAGTCTAAATTTTCAATGTTACGGAAAGTTGCAATATGGCAACTTCGCAAATAGACCACGCCTCCCGGCTATAAAGAGCCCTGAGTTAAACAAGGTTCGACAGAGGAGCGCTTTTTGTTTAAGTACCCGGTTTGTTTGAATTTGAATTTCAAATACTTACGCGCTCAACTAATTTGTGCGAAAGAGTGTGCATGAACATAATGATCTTAACGCGTAAGAAAGAGACCAATAGCCGAAAGCGTTGCCGATTAGTAAACTTTCCGTAGATTTGAAAAGTGCTTTGGAAAATCTTCATTTTCTATGTAATTAGTGGGCTAATATGAAAATAAAAAAGAATTGTCGAATAAATTTCACTCCTCTATTGAGTCATATAGTTTATTTCAAAATCGCCGTTTCATGCAAGTTGTCCGTTATGATGGAATTGAATTTCCAATGACTTTAAGACAAATTCCAAAATTTAAAAAAATGAATAATATATCTATAAATGTTTTTACATTTGGAAAAACCAGTAAGAGAAAAGAACAATAATAAAGAAATAGTCGTTCCACTCTATTTAGGAAAAGAAAATTTTATTAATAAAATAAATTTGTTAATGGTTTCATGCAATGAAAAAAATCAAGAGTGTGATAATGAAATAGATTCAAGTAAAATACAAGATTATAAAAACGTATTTCATTTTGTTTTAATAAAAGATTTGTCTCGTTTACTTAGCCGACAAACACGATATGCTCATCAAAAAATGTATTTCTGTGATAGAAGTTTAAATTGCTTTAAAACAATCAGCTCTTTAAATAACCACCAGTTTGATTGTAAAAAAATGAACAATGTAAAAATGACATTACCTGTGGGTGATGAAAAAATTCTTAAGATTTCTCAGTATAAATACAAAGAAAAAGTACCTTTTGTTTTATATTGTGATATTGAAAGTTTACTAATAAAATACAATGATTTGAATATTGATAGTAATACAAAGAAACATAAAAAACATGAGGCATTTAGTGTATTACATTAGTGTTTGTATTACAATTACAACAGTTAGCATTTAATTTAGATGGAATTTTTAAAAAACCATTGCGTATGATTCCATTAACTGAAAATCAAAGAATGGAATAAGAATCATTCAGATATTGTCATATATGTGAAAATGCATTTTGTGAAAATAATTATGTCAAGGTAAAGGATCATTGTCATTTGCCTGGTGTTTATAGAGGAGCAGCTCATGCAGCTTGCAATCTAAATTATAAAGATTCCCATATTGTACCTATTATTTTCCACAATTTAAGTGGTTATGATAGTCATTTTATAATTAAAAGTTTATGCCCTGAAATTCCGGGATCTATACAATTATTACCTATAAATAAGGAGAAATATATTTCATTTCCGAAAAAAAATTAATGGTATTACGATAGAATATAGATTTCCCGTCTCATATAGGTTCATGGCGTGTAGTCTAGATAAATTAACTTCATATTTAACTGATGATGATTAAACAATAACAAAGGCTTATTGTATGAATGACCATGAATTTAATTTATTAAGACGTAAAGGTAATTATAATATATTAAGGGAAACTAAGTTACCTAAAATTGATGATTTTTATGATGAATTAAATGATCAACACATAACCAATGAAGATTATGAACATGCATTAAATGTTTGGAATACTTATCAAATATCAAATTTACAACAATATGCTGAACTCTATTTAAGGACTGATGTATTGTTATTAGTTGATGTGTTTGAAAAATTTAGAAATGTTTGTTTTGATGCTTCTAAGTTGGATAGCTTACACTATTATACCGCACCTGGATTTTCCTTTGATTGTTGTTTAAAAATGTCTAATGTAACATTAGAATTAATGGATGATGTAGATCAAATTCTTTTCATTGAAAAGGGTATAAGGGGTGGAATAAATCATTGTGCTAATAGGTATGCTAAGGCACGTAATAAATATATGGATAACTACAATTCTAATGATCTACCATCTTATTTAATGTATTTCGATTTAAATAACCAATATGGTCATGCAATGCTCCGTTAACTACAGGAAATTTTCAGTGGATTAAAAATGTTGAATATTTTAATATAGATACAATTCTATGTATATCTGATGAATCTGAATATGAATATATATTTGAAGTAGATCTTCAATATCCAAAAACTCTATTTGAGTCTCATAAAGATTTACCATTATGTCCTGAACATATGGTACCTCCCATGGCAAACAATAAAATTAAAAAATTACTCACTACTTTTTATGATAAAAAAAATTATGTAATACATTATATAAATTTAAAGCAAGCTTTAAATTTAGGGTTGAAATTGAAAAAAATCCATAGAATTCTTAAATTTAAACAATCTCGTTGGATAAAACCATATACAGATCTTAATAAAATGCTTAGACAAAATAGTAAAAATGAATTTGAAAAAAAATATTTTAAATTAATGAATAACTCATTTTTTTGGAAATATAATTGAATCAGTATGAAAATATAAGGATGTGAAGATAGTAACAAAATGGGGTGGAAGATATGGAGATCAAACTCTAATTGCAAAACCAAATTTTCATAGTTGCACAATTTTTGATAATGATTTGGTTATAATTAAAATGCAACGATTAAATGTTAAATTGAACAAGCCTATATACATTGGATTTTGTGTCTTAGATATTTCAAAAACATTTTTATATGACTTTCATTACCAATATGTATTAAAGAAATTTGGACATAATAATGCCAAATTACTATACACAGATATTGATTCATCAATTCAAGGTTAATGACATATATGAACATATGAAAGTAGACATTGATAGATTTGATACATCAAACTCTCAACCAGAAAATGTTTACAATATACCACTAATAAATAAAATAAAAACTTGGGTATATGAATGATGAATTGTGTGGACAAATAATGCAAGAATTTGTAGGACTTAAGTCAAATATGTATTCGTTTAAAGTATATAATAATAATATGAATTATGTAAAAAAAGCTAAAGGAATTAAAGCATCAGCATTACGAAAAATTACCTTTCAAGATTATTATAATTGTTTATTTTATAACAAGTTAATGAATGTTAGTCAAAATTTAATAAGAACTAATAAACATGAAGTATATTCAATTAAACAGAATAAAATTGCTCTCAGTCTTCATGATGATAAAAGAGTTGTAAACTATATTTACACAGAAACATATCCATATGGCATGGTAGACTAGTTGTAATAAAGTATAAAAAATGTGTATAGGATTATATTCAAAGATATTTAAGAAATATTATTAGTTTGTAAAAATAAATTGAATGAGAACTTATACATATAAGAGAGAGAGAGAATGGGTGAATATAAGAATATTAAAAATGTATGTATTACAATAGAAGAACTGAAAACAATTGTACAACCAATAGATGCGATACGAAAATTATTACAAATATATGAAATGGAAGAAATTATTTGTAACCGACATGGGAATCACTTTAAAAGATGTGTATGGTCCAACAATTGTGCAATGAGTGGACAAGATACATGTGAATGTTTCTCTACATCTTTTAATTTGAAACGGATTAAAGGTTTATTAAAATTTATTTTACCAAAAATGGAATTATTAATAAAATTATTATAAATATGTCTGATTGTAATAAATAAATGATATAGTAATATGAATTATTTCATCTGTCAATTTATAATAAATAAGGAGTGGGGAAAACCAATAAATTATTTAATCAATTGAAATTTATCTAATTTTAGTTTTAAATGAGAAATAGTACTAACCAGAAGTAATTTTAAAATCATCATTCCAAAAAAAAAATGTTTATAATTGATGTGCAAGGTTTTCAACACACAAACTTAAATTTTATTGTTCGAGAAATTGCGTTTCTAAACACAAAAACAAAACTCTCATGGGTTAAATTTGTTAAATATCCAAATAATGTCTACTCATTAAGTGTAACATTGAAAAAACACATACAATACTCTACTAATACTATACATGGGCTTGGATGGGATTATTTATCACAAGATATTCAAAGTGAAGACATATTAAATATTGAAGAAATAAAATCCTATTTAAATGAAGTAATTCCATCTGATGAGGTTATTATGGTTAAAGGATTACAAAAAGAGAAATGGTTAAAAAGATTTAAAAAAAATGATATTACTAATGTGGAAGATGAAGAGCAATGTCCATCATTAAGCAAATTGAAATCATTCTTAAAATCATTTAATTGTAATAAACATCAGATTAATAATCTAAATTGTGCCATGGAAAATGTATATTTCATTTATCATTGACTAGAGTTTCATAAATAAAAGTAAAAGGATTTAAAAAATAAGTTCATTCATTATTATATCAAGTTACATACATGTCTCTACCTATATATATATATATTTTTCTTCTCATAAAACAAGGTCAAGTTCAAGTTTATTGGAATAATAAACATAACACACTCATTTAATAATCATCTTTTAATATGAATATGGAGAAAATTAATAAAAAAGTCACTTTTAAAGAATCGACAGAAGAACATATCATGTACACATGGCTACTCGCTTATCAATATTCTCGAAATGGATCACAATGGACCAATTCAGTAATTGATAGGGAACATTTTAAACGACGAATTCAAGAACTTTCCCGCATAATTAACCCTTTAGTATTTAAAAAATATGTAAAATATTTGGAACAAATTATATCTTCTATTTTAACAAAAATGTAATGCAAATAAAATAAATTATTTTGTATGATTTAAATGTTTCTTTTTATTTTAAATTCATATTGTATTCTATAAAACAATTTATACATACATATATGAAATTAATATCAGTTATAAATATACCTAAAATCGTGGATGATTTTCTCCAGCAGAACTCATAAATTCTTTATATTTACATATTCAACAAACTTTATCAGTTCCCTGTTCAACATCATTTTCTCCACCACATTTGACACAGGGTACGCTTTTTATAGGAACTGGCATTGTATTGAATAATAAACAAATAAATAAAAACAAAATATATAACTAAATAAATGTTTAATTACTGTTGTTAATTAGAAATTTTAAACATAGATGTTCTCAATTAAAGGTGTTAAAGTGTTGATATCTTGTATAGTTATATGTAATATAAACTGGACCATTTGATTACCGTCTGGATAAACAGCTGCCACGTAAAGAACATCGATACCAAACTCAACGAGACAATGAGACTAATTAGTGGCTGTCTAAAAAGCACACCTCTGCCCTGGCTCCCTGTTCTAAGCCACATTGCACCTCCCTCCATCCGCAGACAAGAGAGCCTAGTTAGGGAATATAATAAAATAATAACAAATCCCCTACTTCCAATACATAGTGACCTTCCCGAAGCCGGCCTGCAGAGATTGAAGTCTAGATCTCCCCCAATATTGCTAGCAGAAAAACTTGTGAGAGATAATTTCAATTTGACCAATAAATGGAGAGAATACTGGGAAGCCTCGAAACCAGTCCAGGCTGTATATATAACTGATCCTACAGTGTCCTTACCAGGTATGAAGCAGCCTCGCCACGAGTGGAAAACACTTAATAGGATAAGAACCTCTCACGGTATTTGCCATGACTCATTCTATAAGTGGCTACTCACCGAAACACCAACCTGTGACTGCGAAAAGCCTCGCCAGACTGTCCACCATATTGCAATGGAGTGCCCCCTTACTGCATACGGAGGAGAAATGAGCGACTTCTATGAGGCCACTGACTCTGTGCTGGACTGGATCAATGGTCTAGATTTTAAAATTTAAAATATAACTTCAAATCGTGCTATATTTATGTTTATATTTTATTTCTACTCTTCTACTTTTAGATATACACTTATATGTTTATTATGACGTAATGTGAATGTGTACAATTTTAACTAATTATAAATAAATCCATGTATGCCATACGCTAAATAAATAAATGGACCATTTGATCAAAAATATTCTAATATTTCTAATGGTGGTCGTAAATTACCATAACTATCGAAATAGATTATTTTTGTTTTATTTCGCTTGTAAGCAGTCCAGTGTGTACCATTATTCTTTAAACTATCTAAATTAATTATTCCACATTCATTTTTATAAATTTTTTTAGGTAATTGATTACGCATAAAGACCCCACGAAAATCTTTAATTTCCGTATCCTTGGCATATTGTAATAATTCAAAATTTGTTAAAGGTTTGTTGGGTAATTTATTCATAATATAATTTTCTTTTGATATTACCCTTTTTTGTTTTTTTGGTTTGTATTGAATCCTAAAAAAAGACCATGACCACTTTAATATGGTCTTAAGTGTAACCCCTTTCCAATAGCTATAGATTCCATAGTTTGATTGTGACGTTTAGCCTCCTCTAATTGTTGTTTTGCTTCTTTAGCACTATTAATTGCTTTCACTATTCCTGAAACTCCTCCTGTTAGTGCTCCTAGTGATGAAAGGGCCGCAAATATAGGTATAAGTGGTAAAACTCCACCAACTTTAAGTACATTTATTATACGAGGTTTTCTTATTGTTTTTCCATTAATTGTAGATTTTGCGTTCTTCAAAGCAACTTGTATTGTATCATTAACCGTTTTTGGTTTCACTAGTATTATGCTTTTTTAATATTAGAAAGGGCATTTTGAAAACTTTTTAATTTCTAACTTATCCGTTTTCTTTTTAAACTTGAAGTTTTACTATGTTTTCTTTTATTTAATTTCTTCTATATGGTTCTCATAATTAAAATTATTAAATTTATAAAGATTAACCTATTATTACCATAATCTATTCAATACTATTTATGTTTTCATTAAATTTTATTATAAATATCTAATTTATAGTTATTTATTAAATATAAAACAATTTTTATTTTTGTATGTAATTATATTCTTAAATAATGTTAGTTAAATTCCATTTCTTAAACAATTATCAATTGAATCTAAAAATTGTTTAGTTTTATTCAATGATTTATGTAAGTTTTGTATATTATAATTCTTTAAAGAATATTTTTTTCGGTGCTCTCCGAACTTTTATATTATTTAAAACTATTAAATCATGTTCAATTGAATTCAACACTCTTTTCATTTTATTTAACAAACTAAGAGATTTTTGTATTTTTCGTTTTAATTGAATTCCAATACCCATTCCGAGGTGTACTTTAGCTTTCATAATTCCATCAACTCCTAATGAGGCTAAACGTTCACCTAAGGGTGTTGAGGATGATTTGAACCGTTTTAGGGCTGCAGATGCAAGTACTTTATCAGCTTTGTGTCGTTCCCCTATATCTTTTTGGTTTGCATATGCTATATTATGTTCACGATAACTTTCATCTAAAATATATATACCACGATCACCTCTAGCCAAACGTTCATTTAATTTAGTACCTGGACCACAAAATTTATAACCGGGAATATAAAATTCTATGGGAAATTTGTCAATCACTGAATTAATTAAACCACCTATACTATAATGATAATATTTCATGATGCTTTAACTCAATGTCTTTCAATAATAATAATAAAATGAATGAATTTTATACTTTCATATTAGTTTCAAATGATCATCCTATATTAATAGACAACTAGTTAAAAATGAGATTCATTAAACAAAAAGTAACTTTACATATTAAAAACCATGATTTTATTAAAGAAATTTAAAGTAAACATGGTCCATTGTTTCCCACCACTATGCATGTTATTGTCGTAGGTCCATCAGGATGTGGAAAAACAATAGTAATGATATCAATAATTGATGATATAAATGGTTTAAAATTTAAAAATGTTTACAAAAAATCAAAATCTTTACTTCAACCTAAATATAATTATATTGAACAACTATTAAAACCAATAAAAGATGTAAACTATTATGCATATAATTCTAGTGAGCAGATCATTCAACCATGTAAAACAAAACCACACTCAATAGTAATATTCGATTACGTCATTTCTGAAGGTCAAGATATTATAAGACAATACTTTAGTATGGGACGACACTATAATATAGTCTGTTTTTTCCTTTGTCAATCTTATGCTAAAATAAGTAAACACTTAATTAGAGTACAATTCAAATGTAATTATTTTATTTAAACAAGATGATTTAAATTTGAAACATATTTATTTAGATCATGTTGGTAGTGACATGAAATTTGATACATTTAAATGGTTATGTACCAATTGTTGGAAAGATCCATATAGGTTTCTTTCAATATTTAAGGATTGCAAAATGCAAAACGGTCGATATAGAAAGGGATTTGATTAATATAAAAGCTAGTTAACCTATTGACAAGTAAGCTAACCAGAAAATCTTCATTTTACACAAAACATAATCATGTATTTTAAATTGTAGTTAGTACTGAAGATGGCAGATCGCCGAAACTAGTCTAATAAATAATAATTACATCAAGGAAGTACAATCCTGATTTATAGAACTCCTATAATATAAAAGCTTTGAAAAAGTAAAATTCCTTCATATTTAGAACAGATTTCTTCAGTAAAGTTAGAACTGGTTAACAAAAACCTATTCAAAAACTGTTAAAAAGCTGTTAAATACCTGTGTGAAACCAGTTTCATACCTATTCTGTTATACACTGATTCTTTTAAAGGAGGTTATCTTTAATTAAAGTAAATTAAAAAAAATAAATCAAAAGAAACAGATTTAAAAAAACATTTAGTTACAAAAAGGAAAAACATTAAACAAAATCTGAAACTTTTAAAACAGAATGAAACCATGCATGCAAATTTATTTTCTCCTGTAACTAAACATTTAAAAAACACTGAAGACGAATTGAAAATCCCCCAAAAATTACTTAAAATAAAAGATGAAAATGATGAAGACGAAAACCTTAATAATAAAACAATCGATAGAGTTACAATGTAACGAACCTATTTTTACGCCTCTTAATTATTCACACAATTTATATTGTCCCTCTGACGTTCGAGGTTAGGTTGTTTGTTTACATTTGTAAACAAACATTTATTTTAACTAATTATGCACATTGACCATAGACAACCACCTCAGCGTCCCTCGGAAAAGGATTTTCACAAAAGTACTCCCGCAACCAGGAGTACGATGTGAAATTCCTTAGTACAAAAAACCCCTTTTGTATTTACAACGTGCTCTGTGTAATTGCAACTTACGTGTAATTATTCAAGTGTTTTCGAGTGTCATTTGGCGAGAATTAATTATCCAATTGAAGTGTTATTTCCTCTATTTAAACGGTGAGTCCAGAATTCATTTATTGTATTTATTTTGTATGTATTTTGTATTGGAATGTGGTTGGCCACGCCGCTTCCAATTCTTATATTTATTGTCCCAATTTGTCATTATTTTTCCTCTGTACTTTAAGCGTTTAATTGGATTCACATACTATTTAATTGTTTACATCTGATTCAATTGTCCAATATATAATTCCTCTGGATCAGATGAAACATACGTGCATTTTTCGGACATAATGTTATTTTAGTTTACATTTTAATTTCGAGTTCAATTTGCTTTTCTTTTCTTTTCTTTTCTTGTCATTTATTCTGAGTGTAATTAGCATCCTCTCATTACACTCATTATCTCAATTGAGCCCCTCCAGAGCACATATTCTCATTTAATTGCTTTCTATATAAAATGCCCAATTTATGTATTTTTATTTGCCTCTTTCGGAATTTTATTTGACAACTCATTACATCCAACCTTAGTATAATTAATTTCCCTCTAATTACGCTAAGTACAGTAATTGCCCCCCTCTCCTCGTACTAATAGTACTCCCACCTCTCAGATTTTGGGTTTTCGCGAAATTTTTCCTCTCTGCGCTTACTCAAAATCCCTCTTAACTTTTCCCCATATATAAACTCTTGCACAAGCCTTTTAAGGCAGAATTTAATATTGTAAAATTTTTCTTTCTCATATATAATTTCGAAGACCAAAATTCATCTTGGAATTTTATTGGTCCGGTTCGTTGATTGTGATATTAATTTTGATTTAATTTTAGTTTCATTTAATTTCGTTTATAATAAATTTTGTAAAAGTGTTAATTAGTTTTCTAACGGATGTAATTATTTTGATATTGTGTTCCTCATGTATATTTTACTGTTGCCTCTCGTTTTACCTCTATAAATTTAAATTTACCAATTATAAAGTTGTACATATTTCATAAAAACGCGAAAAGTAAAACAATTGATTTTTTATTTAATAAATATAAACAATTAAGTGCGATTCCCTCTTTTATTTCGACCCCTGGTCTAAAACTCTCTCCACTGAGAGACGCTCGCGGTACAGGTTGGTGTTTCGGCCCTAAAAACACCTGGCGCTCGAGAAAATCCTCCCCTGACGAGGAAAACACGCCACAAATTTGGCGCCCGAGCAGGGACCTCTTTAAATCGCATTTTCCAAGCATTTTCGCGAAATTCCTCACATTTTTGGGCGACCTCGAGCAGAAAATTTTTCTTTTCTCTGCTTCCAAATTCCTCTAGATTCAATCAACCTCGAATTCCAACAAAATGGCTGGTGGAGACGACATTCCTACAACATCAGAGGAAAAGCCGACGGAAATGCCTCAAGGTCAAATTCCAAATACGACAAATGCCCACATAACGACACAAACGACGCTCAGCGGGGCTTGTGGGCCAATAAGAGTGAGCGAGATGTCAAAAGAGACCCTTATATTCGAATTAGAACAATTTGGAGCCTCTACAAGTGGCACGGTGGCCGAATTACGGAAAAGATTACGGGCTTTGAGAAAAGAAGCCCATACACCGGCCACTGAATGGGAAGAATTCCAGTTTCCACCGGGGCCAACAACCTCTTTTGGACCATTTATGGGAAAACCCCCCTCTTTTGGACAAAAGACGTCAACGGCACCCTCTTTTGACTATCCATCGACGACCATCCCCTCTTTTTCTCGCCCCTCGACCACCCCTCTGTACACAGGACTGCCACCAAGGCCAGCACCAGGGTTAAATGTGCCTGGAATGCCCTCGTACATGATGTACAATTACCCCCCTCCAGAAACACGTGTTCCCATGGGTAGAAATCCAGCATTGAGGCGGCTAAACGACTGGAAAGTGTCGTTTGATGGCCACGGCGACCCAATAGCGTTCCTGGAGGAACTACAAGAGCTACGGGACTTTTATCAAATCTCGGCAGACGAATTGTTGCCGGGAATGTCCATTTTGTTGCGAGATAACGCACTCCTCTGGTTCCGTAACAACAGGCAGTCGTGGTTTACATGGTTAGATTTTGAGAATGCGTTCAAACGATTTTTCTTGCCCATGGACTACCAAATTCGGATGGAGGAAGAAGTGAGCCGACGTCAACAAGGCCGTCATGAGTCGGGAAGTGATTTTATCACCTCTATGCTCACTCTTATGCGTCGAATTCCCTCTATGACGTCAGAAAGGACCCTCTATTGGTTGCATCGGAACCTCTTGCCAGAACACAGACGATTTATTGCACGTAGCAGCTTTCGTACGGTCGAAGAGTTGCTCGAAAGGGTGAAGGAACTTGAAGAATTGCCTTCCCCTGAAGTTACGGCGATTTTTCGCCCACCAAGTCCAAAAATGATGCAACAACCCCCACCTCAACGTCCAACACCTCGAGTACAGAACTCAAATTCGCCACAACGGTCTTTAGCGACATGCTACAATTGTGGAGAAAAAGGCCATTACCGCAATGAATGTACAAGCGGTCCTCGAACATTTTGCACACGTTGCCGTCGTCCAGGCATCCTCACACGTGACTGCAATTGCAACAGACGGCCGGAAAACTAACAGCCAGCTGTCCAGTTGGGAGGCACGAACAGTTGGCCAACACGCCCTCCGATAGATTTCCTCTCGAAGATCGTTATTTAGTCGTCGTACAAGTCAACGGGTTGAAGTACCAAGCTCTCATCGATACTGGCTCCAGTTTTTCATATATTGGTGATGAAGTCGTCCTCGAAAATCCCAAATTACGTACATTGGATCCAGATGTGATGGTACGATTGGCAAATGGCGTCATGACGACAATTTCGCCTGCTGTACGACAAGATGTACAGATTGGACCTCATTTTTACACAGCCTCTCTTCGATATTTGGAAGGACTCGCAGTGGACGTCCTCCTCGGCCTCGACTGGCTTCGTGAGCACAAGGCGTTGGTAGACGTGTCGTCCGACACCATTTTTGTGATGGGCAAAGTGATTTTATCCAACGGAAAACAAGTCGTTTTCCCCACGGAAGTGGAAATTGCCCCTCAAGCCACGACAAACGTAGCGATGGTCAGCGAGTCGTCTCTCACGGAGGGTCAACAACGACGTTTACAACACCTCCTCGATTGTGAGCTCCCAAAATTCGACAGAATTCACGGTCCAACCCCTCTAATTGAACATCAAATTCGTTTGAAGACCTCTGTTCCAATTAAGCAACGATATCGGCCCCAAAACCCTCGAATTCAAGCGATTGTGAACGAACAAGTGGACGAGATGTTGGAAAAAGGCGTGATTGAGCGTTCGGAAAGTCCATGGAGTTCGCCAATTGTGGTGGTACCGAAAAAAGATGGTCGGTACCGCTTTTGTGTGGACTTTCGCAAAGTCAATGAAGTGACGGAAAAAGACGCATATCCTCTGCCACAAATTCACGCCATATTGGATCGCCTCAGAGAAGCTAAATTTATTAGCAGCATCGATCTCCAGAACGGATATTGGCTGGTTCCTCTAACGGAAGAAAGTAAGCCCATAACAGCCTTTACAATTCCTGGACGAGGCCTCTTTCAATTCAAAGTCATGCCCTTCGGACTTCATTCAGCACCGGCTACCTTTCAACGCCTCTTGGATCGAATAATTGAACCAGATATGGAGCCGAAAGCGTTTGCCTACCTCGACGACATAATTGTTTTAGGCAGAACGTTCGAAGAGCACCTCGACAACCTAAAGGAAGTCTTCCATCGCTTGAGAGCAGCGAATTTAATCCTCAATGTCGATAAATGCAAGTTTGGACAGAGATCACTTAAATATTTGGGCCACGTCGTGACGGAAAACGGCGTGATGACGGATCCAGACAAGGTGGCTTCCATTTTGGAAATTCCTCCTCCCCAAAACTTGAAGCAATTGCGACAATTCCTCGGAATGACTTCGTGGTATCGACGATTCGTGCCAGATTTTTCCAATGTTGTGGCTCCTCTTACGAAATTATTAAGGAAAAATTGCAAATGGCGATGGGACGAAGAACAGGAACAATCGTTTGTGGAATTGAAGAAACGTCTGACAGAAGCACCAATCCTCGCATGTCCAGATTTCGACCTCATGTTCAATTTACAGACGGATGCCTCTGATTACGGACTTGGTGTCACGTTGACACAAAATTTTGATGGAAACGAAAGAGTTATCGCGTATGCCAGCCGTACCCTCTCCCCTGCAGAAAAGAACTACTCGGTTACAGACAAGGAATGCCTCGCAATCGTCTGGGGAATCGAAAAGATGCGTCCATACCTCGAAGGGTACCATTTTCAAGTGACCACGGACCATCAATCTCTCAGATGGCTCCATTCGATCAAAAGCCCCATTGGTAGACTGGCTCGTTGGAGTATATTCCTCCAACAGTACGATTTTGAAATAGTCTACCGAAAAGGAGCCCTCAATCGAGTAGCAGACGCCCTCTCTCGACAGCCGTGCACACAAAATGGTTCAAATCGCGGAGAATTGTGTGCTATGGAAGTGAAAGCCGCTGACTGTACATGGTATAACAACAAAATGGCCGACGTAAAACGAGACCCCTCTTCATTTCCGGATTACATCATCAAAGACGGCAAATTGTACAGACATTTTTGGGATTCTAGGGACCTCCGGGAAGACGGTATGGTCCAACCATGGAAATTATGTGTTCCAAAACCTCTGAGAGAGCGAGTTCTGCAGGAAAATCACGACGAACCAACAGCTGGTCACATGGGAGTGGCCAAAACTATCTCCAGAATAGCCAGGAATTATTATTGGCCCGGCATGTTCCGAGATACCTCTAAATATGTTCGTCGTTGCCTCACTTGTCAACGTTACAAGGCCTCTTCACAACAAACAGCTGGAAAAATGCAGCCCTCTACTGTACACAAGCCGTGGCAAACAGTTAGTACAGATTTAGTTGGACCACTACCTCGATCGAAGAAAGGAAATGTTTATCTCCTCGTTTTCCACGATCGGTTCACTAAATGGGTGCATGCAAGGCCCCTCAGGAACGCCACTGCTCGTCTCGTCGCCCAAGGGTTGTATGAAGACATAATTACTCGTTTTGGATGCCCAGACACTGTCATTTCGGACAATGGTACACAATTCGACAGTAGGATCTTCAACAATCTCCTCAAAGACTTGGGAATCGAGCATCGTTTCACCCCTCCGTATACCCCCCAAGCGAATCCAGTGGAACGGACAAATCGCACAATCAAGACTATGATGGCTCAGTATTGCGAAGCAAATCATAAGGATTGGGATTTGCATATCCCCGATTTCCTCTTTGCCATTAATACAGCTGTTCACGAGTCTACGGGATATACACCCTCTTTTCTAAACTTTGGACGGGAATTGGAAGTGCCAGCAGCTCTGTATCGAGAAAACACAGGAATACCACCCACAGCGGACGTTGCTGTCGACGAAATCACGTCGGCCGAGACGCAACACCGTGTTTTTCAACTGGGAAGGCTCCAAGAAGTGTTCAAATTGGTACGGACGAACCTCGACAGGGCATTTACCAACCAAAGTCGTGCCTATAATCTCCGAAGACGAGATTGGAGACCTCAGATAGGCGAAAACGTCCTCAGAAAAGAACACCACCTCTCCTCAGCAGCTCAGGGCTTCGCTGCTAAATTGGCACCGAAATATTCGGGGCCATATCAAGTCACCAAAGTCCATTCACCAGTGGTATTCGACTTGATCAGTCCGGAGGGGCACCGGCTACGTCGGATACATGTAAAGGACTTGAAAGCGGCACCCTCGACATAAAACTAACCTCTTTTTACGTTTATTATGTCGTCAGTTACTAATTTTCTCTTTATAACATGTTTTAGATCCAAAATGAGCGACGTACTCGATTTGTTGTATGATGAGGACATTGGCGAGTCGTCCAGGGCTTCCAGAGGGCGACATCAACAGCCACCGGCCAAAGTTTCGGCCAGAGACCCCTCCAGATTGGGTACGAAACGCCCAGGAGGGGCGGTGACGTCGTTGGGCATGGTGACTCCCCACAAGTATGTTCCCCGACCGTGTTGTTGTGGCACTGTGTTCTGTAGGAACGTCCAGCCAAATACGTCGTCCAGCCCGGGAAATTCCTCTTCATCGCGACGAGATGTGGCCCATGGATCAGCGTCAACGTCGCAACATGCCTCTGGATCTAACCATGGGAATAGAGCCTCTAAAAATGTCCCAACAAAGCCCAAGGGGGCCAATCAAACACCAGGATGGTGGCAGAAGGCCAAAACGACTCCCTTGGCATCCTCTAAATCCACACCAGAGCCCTCTAGTTCGAGTTCGGGAGGAAAACGAGTGCATTTCGCAGAACCCCCTCACAGCTGCTGCTGTGCGTGCACGGTGACGGCTCCTACAGTCGCCACAGCGAAAGTCCAGTCGAAAATAGTCGCCACAAAACCGGCGACTGTCACAAGAGACAATGCACAGGAGAGAGCAGTCATTGGATATGACTCACGTGCTCCATTTACCACCCCAGCGGAGACTCCCGACGGTGGATACCTCTTAAACGCATTTCACAAACGTTGCTGCTTCAATTGTGGCCATTTGGGGCATCCTCGTGAAGAATGTCGAGCCAAGACGCGTAAATTTTGCTCTGGATGTGGCAAATTGGGAGTGTTTTCGGTCAATTGTTGTTGGAAACGCTTTAAGCGACATTAAATTGACCCAATTTTCCTCTGTATTTCCCTCTACGACGTTTCCATTTCCTCTGATTCCCATTTTGTGTTGTGGTGGCCATGTTTTTGGGTGGTTGATGACGAGTATTTATTATGCTTCTTTGCTCTAGATGTCCGACCCCTCTACACCACCCGTGGTCAGCCCATGGGCCCGGTTACGAGCGGAATTGGCCCGTAGGGCAGAAGAAGAGGTGACTAGGGAAGCGAGACCCCCGGCCCCTCAGTCAACACTGGGGCGACTGGCGCAACTGCGAGCCGAGATAGCCCGTCTAGTGGCCGAGAAGACGGCCAGCGAGGCCGAGGGACTAACAACCAGTGTCAGCCACTCCACGACACAACCTCCATTGCCGTCAACATCTGCTCCACGACGAAGGGTCCACTTCGAGTTAATTTCTCGTGGCCAACAGACTGATGAGGTCATGGTGGCATCCAGAGGACAACAGACCGACCCCACTGGAACGAAAGCACCGCCGAGAAAGCCGGCAGTGTCACAAGAGGGCGGATACCTTCTTAACACCTTTAAACACAGGTGTTGCTTCCGGTGTGGGCACGTCGGCCACACACAGGAAAGGTGCAGAGAGCCACGTCGTTTGTTTTGTTCCGGTTGTGGCAAACTCGGAGTGTATTCCGTCCAATGTTGTTGGCAACGTCGTCAGTGAGGTGCTGTGTAGTGTACCTTTTTCCCCCTAGACTGAGCTACGTGCCAGTGCTCTTTAGTGTCCCTTTTTCCCCCCTGGACTGAGCCTTTGTGCCAGTGAATTTGTGTACCTTTTGCCCCCCCTGGACTGAGCCATCGAGCCAGTGTAGTTTTAAGTTTTGTAAATTTTGTACATATTGTATTTCCTCTACCCTCAATTGTAAATACCCCCCCCCCTATCCATTCCTCTAATTATGTCTGTAAATATCCTCTAAGCGCTGTAAATTTTGGTTTCTTTTCATGTATAACAATTGCATTACTTGTTTATTTGCATTTTCAAAGCGCTTAAATTGAGGAATTTACACAATGTTTATCGATTATTGTTCATTGACATGGAAAAATGTTTAATTTCGTTAATATCCATTTTAAGTTCATTTACTTTAATCCTCTCCAGTCAATGAATAATTGTAAGATGCCTCCATAATTTGTATTTGTGCCACAACTGTCGTTTTGAATTATTGATTTTTATTTCTTGTTATTTGCATTATTGTTTTGAGTTTATTATTGATGCTTTATTGATTTTATTTTACGTTACATTCAAACTTCCTCCAAGACAGTTTTATTTATTATGTGGTCACAATTACAGTGTGTTTAATTAATTGAGTTTCTATATTTTGGTTTTGCATTTGATGTTTTAAATTTCATATTTTATTTGTACAATCCTCTATATGTAATTATGTGCGAGAGTTTCCTCTAGTTACATTTCCCTCGTTCGAATATTGTAAAAAAAAAAAATGAAAAATGAAGTTTTTCATTTTTTTTTTATTCGAAGAAAGGGGGGGATGTAACGAACCTATTTTTACGCCTCTTAATTATTCACACAATTTATATTATCCCTCTGACGTTCGAGGTTAGGTTGTTTGTTTACATTTGAAAACAAACATTTATTTTAACTAATTATGCACATTGACCATAGACAACCACCTCAGCGTCCCTCGGAAAAGGATTTTCACAAAAGTACTCCCGCAACCAGGAGTACGATGTGAAATTCCTTAGTACAAAAAACCCCTTTTGTATTTACAACGTGCTCTGTGTAATTGCAACTTACGTGTAATTATTCAAGTGTTTTCGAGTGTCATTTGGCGAGAATTAATTATCCAATTGAAGTGTTATTTCCTCTATTTAAACGGTGAGTCCAGAATTCATTTATTGTATTTATTTTGTATGTATTTTGTATTGGAATGTGGTTGGCCACGCCGCTTCCAATTCTTATATTTATTGTCCCAATTTGTCATTATTTTTCCTCTGTACTTTAAGCGTTTAATTGGATTCACATACTATTTAATTGTTTACATCTGATTCAATTGTCCAATATATAATTCCTCTGGATCAGATGAAACATACGTGCATTTTTCGGACATAATGTTATTTTAGTTTACATTTTAATTTCGAGTTCAATTTGCTTTTCTTTTCTTTTCTTGTCATTTATTCTGAGTGTAATTAGCATCCTCTCATTACACTCATTATCTCAATTGAGCCCCTCCAGAGCACATATTCTCATTTAATTGTTTTCTATATAAAATGCCCAATTTATGTATTTTTATTTGCCTCTTTCGGGATTTTATTTGACAACTCATTACATCCAGCCTTAGTATAATTAATTTCCCTCTAATTACGCTAAGTACAGTAATTGCCCCCCTCTCCTCGTACTAATAGTACTCCCACCTCTCAGATTTTGTGTTTTCGCGGAATTTTTCCTCTCTGCGCTTACTCAAAATCCCTCTTAACTTTTCCCCATATATAAACTCTTGCACAAGCCTTTTAAGGCAGAATTTAATATTGTAAAATTTTTCTTGCTCATATATAATTTCGAAGACCAAAATTCATCTTGGAATTTTATTGGTCCGGTTCGTTGATTGTGATATTAATTTTGATTTAATTTTAGTTTCATTTAATTTCGTTTATAATAAATTTTGTAAAAGTGTTAATTAGTTTTCTAACGGATGTAATTATTTTGATATTGTGTTCCTCATGTATATTTTACTGTTGCCTCTCGTTTTACCTCTATAAATTTAAATTTACCAATTATAAAGTTGTACATATTTCATAAAAACGCGAAAAGTAAAACAATTGATTTTTTATTTAATAAATATAAACAATTAAGTGCGATTCCCTCTTTTATTTCGACCCCTGGTCTAAAACTCTCTCCACTGAGAGACGCTCGCGGTACAGGTTGGTGTTTCGGGCCTAAAAACACCTGGCGCTCGAGAAAATCCTCCCCTGACGAGGAAAACACGCCACAACAAATAAACACAAAATTAGTGAATCGAAACTTTCAATATTAAAACGAATTAATTCAAAAGGTTCATCAAAAAGTGATACTGAGGATAATAATACCCCAGGTACAAGTAGAGAAAATCAAAATGATAAAAAACCATTTAAAGATCGATTTGAGGAAATAAAAGCAACGTCCTTAAATGAATATCTAGATCAATATCATGAATTACCAAAAAGATATGTTAAAGCAATGTTGGAAGATGAGGGGGACAATTTTGATCATAGGTATGGAGTTCGATTTAATCCCTCATAAGATAAATTTTTTATTGGAAATTCGAAATTAATCATAGATGGTGCAGATAAATATGTAAAGAGTAAAAAATACAAAGGTACACCCGGTCTATATGAATTTCTATTTAAAAAAAGACCTGAACATTATTCAGAAAATGATATAAAAAATTATCAAACTATTGTACATAAAACGAATGCATCACGAAGGTTTTATCAATCAAATAAACAAGTTGTTGGTTCCAGATCTCAAAAGTATAAAAATATAATTGCTCCAATAACAAGTGGTAAAGGTTTATTACTAATGGAAGCAAATAATAACAAAACAGATTATGTATTTTGGAATGATATAAATGAGCTAGTTGATCGTTTACGTTTATTAATAGCATCTCAGGCAGCTGGAAATACAGGTCACACAAATGAAATTCAATCCATTATAGAAGAGTTACAAGAAGCTAAAATTATTGAATAATGTGATGTACCATGAAAAGAAAATTTATTATTAGTACAAAAAAACATGTTGGTAATGAATTGCATAAACCAGTAAGAATTAATTTTAAACGAGGAAAAGTGATATTAAAAGGCTTAAATGATTTATTTCAAGCTGACCTTGTAGAAATGATTCCATACGCTAAAGAAAATAATGGATATAAATATATCCTAATTGTAATAAATTGTTTTTCTAAATAGGTATGGGCATAAAGATTTAAAAATAATGTTATACAAGTATAATGTAAATCATTACAATACATTTAGTGAGAAAAAAGCGACAATTGTTGAGAGAGTCATTAGAACTCTGAAAACAATGATGTGGAAAAAATTCTATCTATATGGACATTATAAATGGATTAAAATTTTACCTGAGGTTATCTTACAATATAACACTAAAAACATAGAACAATTGGAATGAAACCAATAGATATTAAAAAAAAAACATGAAAAACATTTATTAAATACAGCCTACAATAACATAAAAATGGTTGACTTTGAAAATATTAAATTTAATGTGGGGGATCACGTTAGAATATGTAAAGTAAGAGGTGTCTTTGCTAAAAAATATTTACCTAATTGGTCTACAGAGATATTTAAAATTCAAAAAGTGAATCTTACTAACCCAATTACTTATTTTTTAAAAGATAGTAAGAATCATGATATAGCTGGCTGTTTCTATAAAGAACAATTACAAAAAGTAAATTACCCGTGTATTTGGTTGAAAAAATTTAAAAAAAACACAAAAATAAAGTATTTGTTAAATGGTTAGGCTTCGATAATACACATAATTCTTGGATTAGTTACACCAATATAGTATAATTATGTATTTGATTAAACTTATGTCATGTAATAATACGTATAATGTTTTATATTAATAAATATTCTTCAAATAATCCATTGTTTACTCTATAATTAGCCTAGTACACCTCCTCCTCTTAAATTAAATGTCACAGATTTCTTATGCGCATAATTTAAATTTAAATATCGCGGTGTTCTAAAACAAAATGGAAAATTTTTCTATGTTATTTCATGAGCCTAGTGGTAAATGTAATGTAATTGTAGGTAAGTAGCAGTGATATAGCACAGGTTCGAATTGCGCTGCAGTCACTAAATAATGTTGGTCACTTTTTACTAAATAAATATTTCAATAAATACTCAAAATTACTAATTAACTAATCAATTAATCAATTCTCCCTAGCCTGGCCCGGCCCAGCCCAGCCTGATCCATACCTAAATAAATTCGATTATTCTGTATGTACAAGAAAAATCAATTTTTCACTAGTGACATCTATTGGTAAAATGTTACACTAGTCTCTAGTTTTCTTTTATTAAATTTATACCCATCACCAACACCTCTTCTTAAATCTCGTCTACAATACTCTGGAGATGGCCAGCCTACCCTGGCCTTGGCTGGATAAGTCTTGTATGCATGCGTGTGCGCACGCGTCTGTGTCCATCACCAACAAGGAAAACATCCCTCATACCCATGCGTGTGCGCGCGTGCTCATATACAAGACTTCTTCTGCAGCGCACTTCTTGCAGAAGTTTTTCTTCTTGTTGGACCGTCTCCTTCTGGAGATCATTTCCCTTCCACACCCTTATAGAATGGGCCCTGAGGATGGATACTTGCCATCTAATATGACTAGGAGTGGCTCACCGCGTACGAGACTTCTTTTGCACTTCTTGTAGAAATTCTTGTAGGACCTTCTGGAGATAACCCCCCCCCCCCCTTATTGGATGGTCTCTGCTGATGGCATGTGCCATCAGAAGCACCATCGGGTCGTGGTATCACCCCAAGATAACTACTCACAGTCATTCTCTCTAATACGGTAATTTATTATAAATTCTTCATAATTTAACTAATTAAACTTCTTTTTTAGATCAAGAACTTTCTTAACTCATGGATTAAATAAAACTATTAAATTTAATTGCAAAAGCGCAAAAGCCCAAAAGGATATGTCCTTATATAATCTTTGATTAAATGTTTTGTATAGCATAAAATATGCGACTTGTGCAATTTCAATGTAATTGTTATTGTCAATGTTAAGAAGGTTGATCAGTGTTTAAATCAGGGTAGATTTATGGTTCGCTACCAGATAGCAGCCTCACTATCTCAAGGTTTAGGCTTGGTAATAGCGAAGAAGTGACTACTAACGTTGTAATGATCCCGACTTTCGCGGAACCATCTTTTAAGACATTTTAAAATTTAGAAAACAAAAATTAAGTGAAAACGAACAAAATATAAATTGGCAATGATCGACTAGTGGAAATGGGCCCTACGTTGTGTTTATTTTTAAGTTGTTAAATTAGTAATAATCAAGTTCTAGACAAAGGATTGATTGTGGCGACTATGACGAGGTTCTTGAGAGAAGCACAAATAAAACACATATGAAAGTTTAACGCTTATATTGGAGAATTAGAATCAAATCAGACACAACAGCAAATGAAATATTATAAGTTAAGCGACAATCATAAGTTAACAGAAAGACAAAAACGTTAAACCTTGTCGATTCTAGTCTGTAGTGAAATGGAAGAAAGAATCAGCAAAGAAAACTTCCAAGACTCTTTTCAAAACATAAGGATAATTTTGTAAATGCGTACAAACAGGATGTAACGAAACTTCATAAATTCACAAGAATAAAAGTGATGATAGCAATTAAGCATTGAAAATCTTTGAGATGTTTTGACTCAAGTGATCAGTTAGGAACACGTAAAATATGTCATTATCAGGAACGAAACATTTCATAACAATGTCTAAACAAATATACACAAATATAGTCAAAAGAAAGAATCAGCACAAATAGAAAATCAAGAACAGTAAATGAATCGAGATTCCGTACAAAAATCATCAACAATGAAGGATTATGAGTCGTTATATGATCACACATCAAAACTCACTGCCAAGCTTTACGCAAACTATTGCTGCGAGACGCCAAAACTCACATCATGAATAGAAACTGATCATGACTCAATCACACGCATAATGAGATGAAACAATATAGAAAAATATCAAAAAAACAAGTGTGGAGCAAAAATAAGTTCATCTGGTGGTGGTGCCTCCATCCACCAGGAATTCTCTCCAACGGTGGCTAGCCGAGGGAGGTACGACATCTTTTGTATAAGCTCTCTTTTGGTGCTCTATGGTCTCTTTTGCACAATAGCACAGAGAGAGCAATTAGATGTCATTTCCTGAAGATCAGATTATAGTTACAAGAATCAACAGAGTTAATAAAGAGCAGGAATTAACATCCCTTTTATTGCTCGCTCTGCACAACAAAATAAACACAAATAAAAATATAGAAAACATATTGATGATGGAACTCGATATCCAAAAATTGTCAACTCAAGTAGTAAATGGATAATAAATTAAAGAATCTCAGAAAATAGACGCAGATAAATCGTAAACGAACATGATAAAAATTAGATATACAATTGGAAAACACTCCAAAGATTCTTAGTGCCCAGAAAAACACCCTTGTGAATTTATAAAGACAACTTAGACAAGTAATAAAAACATTACCTTAAACAAATTCGAGTTCGGTTTGCAAGAACGGCAATAGATCGGCCAGGCGTGATGAATCTTCCAAAAACCCTGAACAACTACTGACTCAACTCCTATTGCTAGCTTGCTTCCCGCCGCGCTAACATGACTCATTCTCAAACTTAATCGAAAAAACACCAAATATTTGGTTTTTAATGAATAACAATATTTTCCTATAAAAGCCTTTTGGCTTATAAAATTTATGAAAACCACAAACAGTCAAAATTCACAAACTACCAATAAACAAAATATTGATGAATATAAATATGGCGAAAAATCGCTCATTGTTAATTTCTGATTTAAACAAAACATTTTATTTTGTATATATGTAAGACTGGAATACTACAACGTTGATTTGCTAGTAATATTTTATTAAAAAATGGTGTTCCTTTATATACAAAGATTATATACATAAAACTAATGCTAATATATTTGTCCTATATAAAAAATGCATTTCTGCAAAGTTGCAGTTACTTAATTGTAGTGCGTATTGACCCCTCTTACGCAATAAGTGTGCTATTTATTGTGCACGGTGAATATACTGTAATTAATAACAAAAAATATTTCGAAATTGTTTAAATGCAGATGTGACAATATCTGTAGATTAAACAATCAGTATAAACTAACGTACTCTTTTTAATATTTGTTTACAGATTATGGTCTTCTCCATTTAGAACCGGGTCTGTATGTATCTCTGATTTGCAAAATCTAGTAATACAGGGGTTCATACTATAACAGTCACAGTAAAAAGTGATTAGTGATTTTACATGAAAAATCTGTGGTAATTTAAGGCTTATAAGATACATGTAGTTTTAAAAGTGTATATATTTAAGTCCTGAGGCGTGTTTTTGCGGACCCGAGCTATTTGCCTCGAGCGCCAGGTGTTTTAAGGCAAAACACCAACCGTACCACGGAAAAATCTCAGTGGAGGTATTTAAAATCCAGGGGTCAATAATAATGTATTTAATTAAACGTACCGAAATAAAATGAAAACAGAAATTAATTGAACTTCAAATTAATTTATTTAAACTGATAAATAAAAAAAAATAAAAATGAACACTTGTTATGAAATAAAAATAAAATCCATTCGAAACAAACTTACAGACAAGATAATAAATATGCGGAGGTACTTTACTTAAAACAATTATGCAGAATAAACTATGCGGGTTGAAAATAAAATGCAGAAAATACACTATGCAAAGATATAAAGCGGAATCACAAAATATCACAAGTGCCAAATTAACAGAAGGAATCAAACTAAAACTGTCACTCTTAATAAATTCACAACGTCGCCAGAAAATAACAGTCAGACAGATTTATAACAGACACTGATTTCCCGTTTGGAAATTTTATCGGTCAGAAATAATGAATTCTTAGGCACTTTGCAGCGGATTTTATGTGCGGAAATCAGAGAAGGGATTCTGAGTACGCGCGGACAAGATATTGACGTCAAAAACACCCCAAAAAACTATAGAATTCAGCGGTGGGGTACTAGAAGTACCAAAAGAGCGGGGGGTAATTCATGTAATTGGAATAATTAGCCTTGGCTAATTATTCATAATAAAATAAAAGAAAATAACCTAATTCAAATCAAAAACAGAAAATAAATGAACAGATTCAAGTAAAATAAAATGCGGTTGTCGACATAATTTTTACCCCTTCATCCTCGGGGTTGATTCATAAGAATCCCCTAAAGAACTCAGAAACACATTAGAAAATATATGCTGATGCGGGGCAAAGTGCAGTAATATTCATAAAATCAGGGGTGAACTTGGAAGCTTCGTGGTTGACCACATTCCAATGTTCAATATTCAGTAATTACAATTAAATCGGATAAATGTGACTTACTCAAATAAATGCGGGTTCATAGTAATCACAATCCTGTTGCAGTTAAGTCACAAAACATCAGAACAAATCAGTAAACTGCACTTTTGTGTAAAATGCACACGTTGGTACTTTTTTTATCACCAAATTCCAATAATCATAATTGGTTGTGGAAGTACTCTTAATCGATTATCGATTTTTAAATGTGGCACGGGTGGTTGACTATTGTCAACAAATTAATAACTAATTAATTATTCAGAATCAAAACAAACACTTAACCTTAAAATAATGCAGAAGATTAAATATTATAAAGCGGAAAATAATCAGGTAATTAATCAGATAAAGCAATTCGTAATAATTTCATATTAACGAATGCATTTTCAGATGGTCAAAATGCAGGTTCGTTACAGTACCACCTGCTATGTAAAATTACATCCAAGATTTTTTTCACTTTTTTCCACTTGTTTGTAAAGTTACATTAAAAGTTATGTAAATCTTCTTGATAAATAAAGTAAATTATACATATGAAAATTAACATTTTTACAGTATAATTATAGATTATCCAATTAATTGTCATGTACTTGTACATATACTTTCAAGTAAAAATGAAAATTGTTACAGGAATATTCAGAAAAAAACACAGGATTAAAAAAGTAAGTTTCCATTATTTGATATGTAAATTAACATTTTGTTACAGGATTTCTAATGTATTTTTATAGGAATTTTACATGATTGTACAAAATTTTATTTGTAATAATAGTATATTGTTTAACAAGTGTAGAAAAGCACGAGCACAAAAAATCACTTTTCTACAAGTGTTAAACACGATACTTTATCTACGGCCGATATTGAAAATGTGCTATTTCTTATGTCTAACGTTTCAAGGTTTATGTGAGTGATGATAAATATTCTTTTCATAACACCGTGATGGTATGAATTTCATTTCATCAGTAGAGAAGAAAGTGGGGGTTTCAACGCTTAAAAACAATGTAGAAATAGTAGAAAAAATGTATTTATAAATTAAAAACTCTTTTGCATAAATTATATTTATTTGCATTTTTTAACAACAACACTAGGACATAGACAAAGCCTCATATAATATTAAATAGTACAAAATAAACAGTATATTTTACAAATTCATTAATTATACCTATAGTTCGATTCTCCTATGTTTTCACTCACGTCACAATCAAAATAATTGTTTTTGATTGGGACGTGGGTGCAAACATTCGTGAATCGGAGTATATAATATTGTGGTGTGTTTTTCTCCAACAGGGGAGGATTTCTCGAGCGCCAGGTATTTTGTGGCAACAAATACCAACCATTATGTTGAGGTTGTAATTCTCTAACTCTATGACATAGTTGACATAAATTTCAAATGGCAAGTGCTTGTTTTGATTTATTGGGCGCATGTTTTATGCCATCGTAAAATACAAAAAGTTACTAAAATTAAATACATTGTCCATTTTTCATCTAAAATCTTTAAAAATGGACCGAAATGCAAAACATAACATAAAGAATTCGTCGCATAAGGCATTTTATGGCAATCGTGGCTTATATTGCTGATTTGCGAAGCAAATATTAACACCACTTTTGCCATAAAATTTGCCTTAAGCAACTCATTCCTTAATATACTATTATTAAACGAAAATAATTATTATTTAATATAAGAGGACTACAATATGAAATACAAAACTAATTACAACCGTCGAAATTAAATTACACTTTATAACAAAATAACCGAACAGAGCCAATAAAATTCCAATCGAATTTTGGCTTTCAAAAATTACTTATAACAAAATTATTAGAAATTTAAGAAAATGGGAATTCTCCCTTCAAGGGGCTGTGCAAGAGTTTATATACGAGGAAATATTAGGAGGGATTTTGCGTACGCGCAAAGAGGAAAAATTGTTAAGAACATTTATTGGGGTACTTCCGCAAAATCCTACCTAGAGGAGCGACAAAGGTGGTTGACTAATGTCAACCACCGTTAATTAATTGGTGTTCACAAAATGTAAACAAACACTTAACCTATAAATAGGAAGTGTATAGAGGACCAAGAGGCTGAAAAATAACTTCGTTACAATATTTCTTTACCAAAAATAATGAACATAATATGTAATATTTCTTATATCTAATAAAAATAAATAGTCTTATCATTTTATTTCAGGTAGATGTTACTTAAGTTTTTAACAAAAATTATAATAATAATTCTTTACATAATAAAAAAATTATATATGTAATATTTCCTATATCTAATAAAAATAAACAGTCTTTTCATTTCAGGTAGATGTTAGTTAAGTTTTTAACAAAAACTATAATAATAAATCTTAACATAACAAAAAAATTATAAAAACAACTTCAAATAAATAACAGATTAATTATAGTTCAAAATTATTTAAACAATCTATTAATCAGATTCATCGCCTTACTCTTGGTCATTTTTTTGAGCTCTTTGTCCCCTTTACCTTCTGGATGAATTTTAAAATGATACCTTTGGAAAAGCTTTTTTAAACGATTGAAGTTTAATTATCTCTTTATTTTCCATATGAAAGACCAATTTTGTTGCGTCTGTAAATTAGAGAATATTTTTAATAAACCAAGTGTAATTCTTTTATTTTATTTTTTCCTATTTCATGTATACAAGGAGTGAGTTCAGACTTTTCTTCATTACTATTTTCCACTTCTGATCTGAACCCTAATAATATACAAATTAGTAAAAATATTTAATGACTAATTATAAATTAACTTGCCTTTTTATAAATCAAGTCCATGTTTTCCTTGAAATAATGAGACGCTATTGAAATAATGTTTTTACATTTCGGTACCATAACAACCATATTATGGACCTACTGACGGAGTCCATAATATTAGATTATGGACCAGCTGTCAACTTAGTGATTTTTGTTATTTTGAGGCTGTAATTCTCTAACTCTATGACATAATTGACATAAATTTCACATGACAAGAGCTTGTTTTGATTTATTGGACGCATGTTTTATGCAATCGTTTTTAGACGTTTAAAATATTGTTGTATTTTAAACGTCTATAAACTTGCTCAATGTCCACACTGGAACTGCAAAGGCGTCTGTTGAACTGTTTTCGTCTATCAGACAAATGCCCATTGGCTTTAAAAGGCACCATACGTTTTCTTCATTGTCTTCTTTTAATTTTTTAAATATTGGGGAATTTTGCCATACTCTGGCATCATGAGCGAAGCCCGGCCACCTACAAAAAAGTCAATAAACCCAAGCTTTGTGTTGCATAATCCCTGTAAAATCATCGAGTGAAACCTTTTTCTATTGTAAAACGAATTATCATCGGTTGGTCCTTTAATAAGGATGTGGCTTCCATCTACACATCCTATAACATTTGGAAATGGATTGTCTTTTAATTTATTAAATTCGTTAGCAGTGACTAAAAGTTTGGTTGGCCATATAATATACTTCGACGCCAACTTACACAATATTTTACAAATTTTGGTGAAAAGTTCGTGTGCGTTTCCTTTACTCAAACCGAAGCGATCGCCAATTCCCCTAAACGATTCTTGGTTAGACAATGTCCACAATGTGAGAAGGACTGCATGTAATGGTTTGACACGCTGTCCAGGTCCGATTAGTACAAATTCGGATGCAAAGTCCATCTCGCAACATAAGTTATGTAAAAATATAAATTGTTCTTGTTATCAATATTTACAGCCAATAATACATATATTAGACTTACCTCAACATCACATTTGGTCATTCTAAAATGTGACCTAAAGTCCAACTCACTGTATATTAAACAATTCTAGGTTCAAATCTAGTATCGCGGCCTATCTAAGCGGGTACAATGATAAGCGCAGAAACGCGAAAAAGATCAAAGGATCAGGTACCGACTTTGTGTGGGAAGGAGTTTTCGGAAATAAAAGAATCACCTGAGACGATAAAAGGCCGTTGACTTGTCGAAATCGACAGTATTGTACTCATCCGAATTGTGGACGTTGTCGCCTTTCCGAAAGTGAGCGTAATTTGCGAAAAATGAAAAGTGTACCGTTGTGAAAAGTGTTATAACCGTTGTACCCGTGATTAGTGGAGTAGTTAGTGCGATTTGGACGCCTGTGTTTTGTTTTGCCGTACCCGTGATTGGGACCGTAAACAGTGCGAGTTTGGACGCTTATATTGTGTTTGCCTTCCGAAGCAGTGTTAAACTTGAAATACTGGTAGGTGACGTTAGATTAAGTGGCCGTGTCGAGGAGAGAACAGTTCCGCGAAGTAAACATTGTATTCAACATTAGTTTGAAGTAGGGAAAGTACGATCCGTTCCTTGTGATGTGACTGCCTGTGCGACCCCCTATTTACCGCCGACTGTTGCATCTCCTTCCCGTATGTACCCTTTGTGTGCAATTATCAGTGCGACCCCCTATTTACCGCTGGTGATTGCATCCTTGCTTGTTTCTGTGCCGTTTATTTGTGCGATTGTCAGTGCGACCCCCAATTTACCGCTGGCGATCGCTTCCCTGAGTGTTTCTGTGCTGTCAACCGGTGTAACTATTAGCTGGACCCCCTATTTACCGCTAGTAGTTGCATTCTTCTTTCCCTGTTCTGTGAATGTGTTGTAAATTTTATGGAACCGATTTCAGAAAAGTGTTTAAGTAATTTAGTCCGTACGTTAAGTAGTGAAAGATTTTCTCTTTGTGAGCTGCCGCTTAGTTTTTGTCGCTGTTTGCTTTGATTGGTTTTCTTTCGCTGTACATTGGTGTTTGCACTTTGCTCGTTAAAATTGCATCGTATTTATCATTCATTCTGCTTTGCACGTATATTGAAGTAATTGCTTAAAACCGCCGAATTTTTAACAATAACTTGCTTGACCGTTTTGCTAGTACTTTTTAACTGTACATATAATTGTAGTATTATTAATTATCTACCGTAATTAATCGCTTGGCTTTCTGTTCTTGGTTTGTGTTTAAATAATTAATAGTAATATTTCCATTTTTCCTAATATAACCGAATCTAGGTGATTTTTAGCCCTGGTACCTAAAGTATTAAAATTCTAGGTAATTGCACCTGGTATAATTGTTCTTTAAAATAAAATTAAATAAACTAGAACTCCTGGTTTTATTATTTTCCTCCGCTGATCCCCCGAGGCGGAAAATTTTCCTAATTTCCTAAGTGTCTTGAATATAATTTTTATTTTTAACATGTACTATTTTTTACTAAATTTTTTAAGACTAATAATTCTTCATCAGAGTCTTCTGATAAAGAAGATTGTAAAAGTTTATTACGTATAATCACTCTAGGAACAAAATTCATTATAAATAGGTGAAATATGTAGTAAGACGTAGTTATTTATACATTGAAAACACGAAACGAATGTCTGTGACAATTATTGAGTTTGACACTTTTAAGCTCAAAAAACAAATTTCCAACATTCCACCATCGAAGATTGTTGGTGGATCGGTGTTTACATATGTTTCAATCCACCACAAATTGGGATTAATTTGTTAAATCCAACAGAGAATAAAAGTACTAAATGTTGGCACCAAAATGATCCACCACAACATTTTGTTTAATAAAAGAAAGCGCCCAATGTAATTAATAAGTCGTAATTATAGGTTAGCTATATGTATGTGTAAGTTGAACCATGTGAATATTTTAAATGATTCTATACGATTTAAGTGATATCAAAAGAAAGTACCTAATCAACAATGTTTGTTAAAAATTAATTTGTAATTTAATAAAATCGAACTTCAATTACATACATGAACAAGTTATTTTACATTTCGGCCAAAGGCATGAGAGAAGTCAGATGTTGAATCGCAAACAAATAACAGGTACTCACGTGTCTCCTCCTATAGCGGCTTTCGATGACTATTACTATTAAAATTTTTCATATGGATACGATTTAAAACCAAAGATGTCGATTTCGTTGATCGAGTAATGTAATAAAGGTTCACAATTTAGAATATTTTCATAGAAACAACAATGAGGTTTAGTTTGATTATTGTTAATTTTAAAATATCATCACGAACAACTGTCATAAGTAATAGTTATTTTTGTACCATAAAAACAAATGTTACCAAAATTTTTATTTATCAAAATGTCGCATATTTTTATTATTTCATATTGTCCAAATTCATTTTTGTTGGTACAAATGGGCATGTTCGTACTGTATGCACTAATTTTAAATATTACAGATGAACTAGCAACATGTGTATCTTTGAATAATTCTTCTTATTTAATAATTATGGGTAATCTAACAATTTAAATAACTTACATTTACTTTGATCAAAAATCACAAAATCCGAATAAAGATTGTTTTCATTAGAATGAAGACATTGCAAAAGTTGATGCATTCTACTTAGAGTGAATAACACATTTTTAAAATTCGGGGTATGTTTTATGATTTTTTTTGAAATAACCATGTTTGTTCTCAAAAAGTCCATATGTGGCCTAAAGGGCCAAATTATTTAATCAGATAAGGATAGTTCGTCAAAAAATGATGCTTAAGTTTTAAATGAACGTTTTGAAATATATTTACCCTTAGCGAAATATAATCATTTATTAAACTGTTCAAAATTGCAACTTGGCCCATAGAGATTTTAAAAGACATTACCAAAACACAAATATTTCGCAAAATAATAACAAGCTCCCAATACCATGTATTGTAGTTTATTTCGTCAAAAAACGCAAAAGGTAATTTATATATTAAATGTAAGATTTGTGTTGCGTTTCCGCAAATTTTATCAGCATTTTTGATTTCTGGTATATTCAAGTTTTCCATATTGCTAAATTTAATGTTTGCGATATTAAAATTATTTCTTAAAAACTCATTTTTTTTGGAACATAATCTTCTTTAAAATTAACATTAAATCACTTTGAGCTATTCCTTCGAGTATATCATTGGCCAAACATGGTGCTAATCGAGGATTGCATATGTGGAAATATGATAAATTATTAAAAACGGAATCTTTTTTAACACCTTTAAAGCAATCATTTATTGATTTGGCTTTTTTAACATCCATGTTATGATCATTTACATTTCGATATAAAATTTTTTTGTTTTCAATGTCAGAAAAATTATTTAAATAACAAAAATGACAAAAATATTTACCGCAGTTAAAATTTTCTGTGAACCCACCTAATTGATGATCTCCCAAATTATCTCCCATTATTAAAAGCAAAGTTCCTTTAATTATATTGCCATCAATTTCGATACCCTCAGTTTCGAGTATTTGCAAATCACTAACAATTGTTTTAAACATTTCATTATTTCCAAAATTCCAAATGTCTTGATCAAAATACAATGCCACTAAATGAATCTGCCCTATTTTTGTTCTGTGCCATAGTGGCATATTGCCAAATGTCATATATACACCAGTAATTTTATACTTAGTTTTGGCTAATCCCTATTAACGACTTTGTACGATAATAGTATATTGTATTACAAGTGCAGAAAACACTCGCACATAAAGAACAGTTTCTGCACGAGATAATACACTATACTTTATCTTCGACCACACAAAATCACTAAAAAACGCTTGATTAACCATATATGTACAAAGTTTGACGTTAATTTTTCATTTGCGAACTGAATGACAGATGAATAATTACAGAGATATTTTTGTGATTCAAAAGTAGAATAATATATGGCGTACATATTTCTCAAATGTAAAATTCATTTTTTTTTGGGAACAATAGGAATTATATTGACAAATATATTAAAAATGTTAAATAATATGTCAATTTATCGATAATTCTAAGCTTATTTTTTATATTTTCTGCCTAATAAATTATTCAAATTGAAGTGATTTTAATTAACGTGTTTGACGTTAGATTGCGACTGTAGTTAGTGACACGAGATGTAGCATAATATACCATTATGATACAAGTGCGCAAAGTAAAATTTTGCAAACTAAAATCGCATTCATAATCAAGCGTTTTCTAGTGTGGTCGTAGATAATAGTATATTAAAAAATGAGTATCGTAAGGGATATTTTAACGTTTGATTTACGAATACGTTAAAATCCCTTACGATACGAATTTTTTACGATATTTTACCTATTTGCGTCTTAAATATTTAATTATAAATAAATAAATTAGTCATTTCATAATTGTAGAGATTTTTATTTTCTAAAGTTGGTTCAATTTTGTTTTCAAACATTTCGAGTGTGACAGTTTTAAATGTTGTCATGCTGTCAATGTCATTAACTCTCGCTGTATCTCAGCGTAAATCTGTTGACAGCGATTCAATTGACAAGGTTTCGTCAACCCCAAATAGTAAAAATCACTATTTTCTTACAGTAAAACTACTTTTATTACAAAACCCGAATCTGACAGTTCTGTTTTGTAATAGAAGGTTTTACAAAACGCAAATAGGTAATAGTATATTAAAAAATGAGTATCGTAAGGGATATTTTAACGGATGAGTAAATTAAACCGTTAGCCGCGTTAGCGGCTAACGTTTGATTTACGAATACGTTAAAATCCCTTACGATACGAATTTTTTACAGTATTTTACCTATTTGCGTCTAAAATATTTAATTATAAATAAATAAATTAGTCATTTCATAATTGTAGAGATTTTTATTTTCTAAAGTTGGTTCAATTTTCTTTTCAAACATTTCGAGTGTGACAGTTTTAAATGTTGTCATGCTGTCAATGTCATTAACTCTCGCTGTATCGCAGCGTAAATCTGTTGACAGCGATTCAATTGACAAGGTTTCGTCAACCCCAAATAGTAAAAATCACTATTTTCTTACAGTAAAACTACTTTTATTACAAAACCCGAATCTGACAGTTCTGTTTTGTAATAGAAGCTATTACAAAACGCAAATAGGTAAAATTCATTTCGTAAATAAAATTGATTGCAAAAAGACTGATTTTTAAATAAAATTTTAATGGTCTCCAAAATTTTCACGTAATAAAAAAATGATGTATTTGTTTCTTTGGAAATCGATTTTTTAACTGGTTCTATAAAATCAAAAAGCCGTTTATAAAATTTTTCACGCAGAAAAGAAGATCTCAATAAGCCATATTTTGTTTCATGAGCAAGATAAAAAATATCTTTGGTGACTTTTCCTCGAAATGAATTTTATTTTTGTTAAGTATATTAAATAAATACATATGTATTGTTTATTTTACCAATATCTGACAAAGATGCCACCAAAGTATTTCAAGAAGTTTCCGTTGCAAGATATTTTGCTTCTAAATTTAGATAAATATTTGAAAACATATTAAGCCCCAAATTTTGTACATCATTTTTATTAAACTCATCAATATTGTCATCTTGGATTATTTCAGCATCGTTTGGTGAATATTTATCGAATATTATATCAACATTTTCATGAAATTCTTTTTGCAAAGCATTTTGCAAGCATTGTAATGTTTTCTTGAATAATGAGCCGTTTAATTATTAACAGTACTATAGTCGTTGGAATTTTTACTTTCTATTTGAAATGGACATTTAATGGTTTTATTGTTTTTTATATGATTATATGTATGAATTTTCAATTCTATAATTAAAGCACACTGAAAGTTATAACAGCTTTTGGGACAAAATAAAATATTAGTCTTATTGGAATGTTGATTACTTGATTTTTCATTTTTTTGAAACCTTAGAATATGTGAGCTATAAGATCTATAAAATTTAAATACCATTTTACAAATATCTCTGATACATTTAAAATTTCTCTTTGTTTTTCTATGAAAATATTGATGAAGTTAAGATACTTTTAAATTTACTCAAGCAAAAAGGGCAATTACAATCTGACATATCGTACTTTCTAAAAATCACTATATATTCAAATAAATATAAGTATATAAAAAGCCGATAAAAAGCTAACTTTATTTTAACTTACCTTGCAGTAACCTCAAGCTCAAACGAAAAAAACATCAAAAAATTATGAAAACGTATATAGTTTGGATGTTGTTCGGACTAGGGAAGAATGAGAAATGTCGGAACATACATTGTGCCGTGACCCTAAAGAGTGGAGTTATTTAAAAAGACCATAGATTTGTTTTATTTTTCAAATTCACATATAATTTTCAATTTAGAATATGAATTTTTGCATTGCGAGCTTCAGCACAAATGCGAATTTTTTTTTGTACTGTTTTTTTTTCAATGTTTTATTGAAAGTGGTATATGTATATGCGTGCATATAAACCCTCCAGATCTTATGATTTTGTAATTTTATTAACTTATTTATTGTTTAAATAAATAAGAAAAAGCTTCCAGTATTTTCTTTGTAATTGAAAATTTCTTTAATGATAATTTGTTATTCGTGATATTTTTTCTAGTTCTTGCTATCCATCTGGATTTTGGTTGTTTTATTACTTTGCTTGTAACTAAGTATTTTCTTGCACTTGAGTATAAAAGAGTAGTCTTGAGCAAAAACTCAGATCGATAGATATTTTCTTTGAATATAAACACATTTTTAGTAATTTTCATGTTAAACTATTTTTTGTTCAATAGTATTAAATGAACAAATTTTTTTTATTACTCCTGTAATTTTGTGCATGTATGTTTGCTTTCAAAAAATTTTGGACAATCTATTTCAAAATTTTATTTTCACTTTTTTGCGTGTATAGGGATTTTTGTTGTTAAATGGACTGCAGTACTGTAATAGTACAAACCCCTAGTCTTACATAAAATTATAAAACAGAAGAATGCATGAACCGGTTCTGAGTGAAGAAAACCATAATCTGTAAACAAATATTAAAAAGAGTACGTTAGTTTATATTGACCAACGCACTTAACATTGACAATAACAATTACATTGAAATTGCACAAGTCGCATATTTTATGCTGAATAAAACATTTAATTATAGATTATATATGGACATATCCTTTTGGGCTTTTGCGCTTTTGCATTTATATTTATTAATTTTATTTCCAAGTCCAGATTTTTAAGTCCATAAAATCTATCAAATAACAAAATTTGGAAAGCGCTGACTAAGATTCATAAACATTAACGAAAGAACCTCGCCAAGTTTCCCTTATGGCTTAATGAGGAACTCTCTTTCTGGACGCACTAACGTCTTAATGCGTCTTGTTGGCGTCCCAACGGTGCACAGACTTCCCGTAGGAAGCACGGGCATTTTGACTAGTAGTTCTTTCTGAGAATCTACCAAGTCGACACAATGCTTATAAAATCCAGCCACACTATAACTAGAAACCTAGAGAGTAGTGTAAAACTGCGGGTTCTGGCACACTAGTACATCAAACGTCCGATAGATGGCGCAAGGTGTTGGTTCCCGGCGGCGGTGGGGTTGAAATGTGGGAGATGTTGGGATGGGTTAGGGGGAGTGGACAGAGCATAGAAGTGTGTTGATAGGTGTTAATTAGCATTTTTGTGTTGGTGGGTACTGCTAATGAGGCGGAAGAGAGTACTGTGTATGGTGGGGTGGGTGGAGTATTGGATTGGGGGTTGAACTACCACCATCACCGAGCGGTGGCAGTACCGGGCGCTCTCTCTTTCTCTCACACACCTGTGTGAGTGGGAAAAAAGTGAGGAAGTGCATCCGGTTAACAAAAAAACAAAATTGGCGCTTGTATTGTATGCAAATTTTTAAAAGGTTAAGTGACCTGTATTCACTTGTTTTTTGCACTAACTTCTTGACACACATTTTGTAATTTACATATATCGTTTTATTGTTTTTGTTTCTGTGTGACCGTTAGTAGAGAGAGAGAAAAAAAACCAAAAAAGATTGTATTAATATTTTTTTATATTATAGTTATATATAAATATTATTGTACAATATAAGTACTCCTAAATGGACAGAAATGAATATGGCAATATTTCACATCGTCTCCCAACAACGTATCAGCTGACAGTTGCATTGTTGGCATTGCCACCACAACTTTTTTTTTTTCTTATCCTAGATATTCATACTGTATGCCAGTATGGCTATTTCGCCATACCACTCATATCATGTAGTAGAAAATATATATATTAAAAATATTGCAGTAATTTGTAATAATAAATTTAAGTATAACAATACAAGGGAATGTACATTTTTTTGTGAAGAAAACACTTTTTCAATAAACATTCTAATTTTACCATGTTGAGTTTCCATTTCTTTTAATATTACATCATCATCATCATGATCATCGTTCTTATTATGGTTTGATGTATTATTATTATTATTACTTATATAACCTTTGTTGCTGATGGAGCAGTTCTTGGAATTGTGTAAGAAAAATCCATTCCAGTGTGGTGTGTGAAGGTACTTATTTTCATGTGTAAATATTTTCACCTTATAGCGTAGTTCATGGAGTGCGAGTTGTGATTCCGTTAAATCCGTCTTCATTACATCCAATTTTCCATTATTTATTGTAATTAATTCCATTCTCTTCCAATTTTGAGGCCAATTGTCACAATTTGTGTGATTTTGAATTGTTGTTGTTGTTAAATTTAAGAAACAAATGAATGCATCTTTTGTGTTTTCCAACTGTGAAACGTATAATACGTTTCGTTGCACAAGTGTTAAAAATAGAAATATTGCAATGCTGCTTGTTTCCATTTTTTGTTTTTGTTGTTGACTGAAGATATTGTGAAAAAATTCCAACTTATATACAGATAATACACAAACACGTGCTGCGCATGCATATTGAGAGATTAATAGAAAAAAAAAAATAACTATTCTATAATATTGTTCTCTCGCAATTCCTCAATAATGGAATTTATTTCATTTACATGAGAATTATTACCAGCCGCCTGGGATGCCATTAATAAACGTAATCGTTGTACAAGTTCATTTGGAGAATCCCAATAAACATATTCAATGGGCTTCTTATTATAAGTCATGAATAAATTGTTATCAGATTTATTATTATTATTATTTATTGTTGTTGCTGCTGCTGCTGTCGCTGCTGATTTACCATAACCCGATCCATGTTTTGAAGAGGAAGCAGTAGTAGTAGTAGGTAAACGTAACTTTGTTAATGTTTCCCTATCCTGTTGCTCTTGCTCCTTCTTCAGAACGTCCACAACAAGCGGTTTTATGGTATAGCGATACTTATCACCACGATTGCCCACAATCTGTTCATCGTTCATGAAATGTTTTTTGTGAGCACTAGTAAACACTACAAGCTCTTTGAAATTTCTCTTATCGTCCGATGTGATCTTATTATCATCAGGTATGGTTTTCATTAGTAATTCAATCATTCCAACAGTGAGGGGAAACTTCATTTCATATCTATCGGGATTAGTTACTGTTATTGCATCATCATTGAAATTTAAACGTCCATTACCAAAATGCATAACATCCGTGGACACATCATGAGTGAAATAATGTGTATCAAAATCATTGTTGGTACTTCGCATTCTGTCCACAATGTATTGTTGAAGGATATCGGGGAACTGATCCAAATATTCCATCAATGTCTCATCGGGAATTCTATGTTGTGTTGCATTCAAATCCTGTATTGAATCATCGAAAAAATAACTTTCTTCTACCGACGGTAGCGGTTGCTGCTGTGGCGGATGGTATACAAAACTCTGTTCAGCATGTGATGTATTAGGAAAAAGTTGTTGAATTATACTGCGTTCTTGTTCTTGTTCATCTGTTTGAGTACCGAAATTAGTACTTTGACGTTTTCTAGTCTTTTTTATGGTCTTTTTTACATCATGATGAATATCTTCTTCATCTGGTAATGGTTTTTCCTCATCCTCATCCGGCTCCTCCTCCTCTTTTTTCACTTTATTTTTTTTCTGTTCGTTTTTTAGTAATGCTTTGGGTAATATTCATCAAGGGCAAATAACTTTGTGCAAGGTTTTCTTGTGTGGAGAACTGTTCCGATTTTAAGGCATCCAATTTGGCTTTTACAATTTTTCTAGCCTTAATTAGTTCTTTTACCACCTTTGAATCCATCATGTGATGGGTGTGTGTTTTCTCCCCGAGAACGGTATTTGTAAAACTGATGAAATAAAGTGAATGTATTAAAATTATATATATACATATATGGGGTTTTTCGTTTTTTTTTTTGTTTCATGTTAATAGAAAGTGATCGAATCCCTTTCTGTAGCGTCCCTTTGCTATATCATCATCTTTTGATATAACTAAAAAACCATATTTGTCATTGTTCCAACAAAATCTACACAATTTAATGAATTTATCATATTCAAAGTCTGTGTTCACGTGATCATTGTAAACATGTCGTAAATTAGTCTCGTCTTGCTTGAAAAGAACGAGAAGATTAACATTGTCACGTATTAATTGTTTGGAAATTCTGCTATAACTTTGCGAGAGATAAAAGGAATCGATTTGATTATGTCTACCCATACTAAAGTACTCTCTTATCACACTCTGCGGTCCACACGCCACATCATCAAATATCATTATAGAATTGGATTTGGCATCATTTGGTGACAGTATTTCATCTGTATCTCTAAATTCATGGTAACCAATTCCCTTGATTGGTTCTAACAGTGCCCTCAAGTACTTGTACATGGGTTGATATAAAGATTTGGAATAAATGTACACATTTTCAAATCGCAAACCATTTTTATCCTCCAATAAATTTAGCATAACACTCGTTTTACCGCAATTTGAAGGTCCCACAATAATGCAACGAATTGTATTTGGAAGTAATTGTCCATGTCTTGATCCCATACAACCGCCACCACCACCAGTACCTGATGCCGTTAATCCACACGCATTATTCGTTTGTTGAAGCCAATTATAATTCTTTATGTTTAACTTTTGTTTTTGTTCAATTAAACGCATTTTTATTATTATTTCGAAAAATAAAAAACATACTTTGTTTTAAAAATTTTTTATGGTTTTCACTCTTTTATGTGTGTGTTTAAGTGTGTACGCGTGCGGGGGTGGGTTGTTATATATAAATTGAGGAGTTAATCAACACATTTCATTAGTATGCAACAATTTAGAAGACTAAAGGGTGCTATTCAATTTACACCGTTTATATTATTTCATATAAATATAATAAAATGAGGGTAATTTATACGAATGCAATTAGTCGACGAAAAGTTGCAGAGCGGAAAGGAAGCGGTATCTTAAATAAATTGATAAATAAATTACCAATTGAATTACATATTCCGGGCTCTCAATTCTGTGGCCCTGGTACTAAATTGCAAAAACGCCTAGCGAGAGGTGATAAGGGTGTGAATGCATTGGATGCAGCGTGTAGAGTACATGATATAGCATATTCTCAAAGTAACGACTTATCTGAACGACACAAAGCTGATCAAGTGTTGGCACAGAAAGCATTTGAACGGTTAAAAGCGGGAGACGCCGGATTTGGTGAAAAAGCCGCTGCCTTAGCCGTTACAGGTGCCATGAAGGGAAAATTATTAACAGGCATGGGACATCATAGCCGTACGAGTAGGAGGAGAAGGAGGAGGAGGATAAAAATAGGTGGAAGTAGAAGAAAAACAGGTCGTGGATCAAGAATGAAAATGGGAAAAGCAATATCCTTTTCAACGGCCATGAGAATGGCACGAAAGAGAGGCAAGAGAGGAAATCTTCGCAATATATTTGGAAGAGTTAAAAAATCAACTATTCCCCGTGTAATTCCAATACCTACTATAACTGCTGCTAGGAAATCTGGTGGATTTTTACCACTTCTTCTGGCTGGATTAGGTGCTTTGGGATCATTGATTGGTGGCGGTTCGGGTGTCTATTCGGCAATTCAAAAGGCGAAACAAGCACAGAAAAATCTAGAGGAATCGAAACGACATAATGAAAAAATGGAGGCTATTGCTATTGGAAAAAATGCCCAAGGGCAGGGTCTCTATATGGGACCATATAAACGTGGTTTAGGCCTATACATAAGACCCTATTCAAAAAACGAATTAAAAACTTACCGGCTCGTCCCCTAACCAATTATGACATTATGAAATACTCGAAAAATATTCCACACTTTCGTGGTGTATTTATGCGCGATAAATTACCACATAAGATTAATGTAAATGAATCGGGTGTAATAAATACGGGTTCAGATAAAGGACCAGGAGAACATTGGGTTGCTTATGTTAAAAAAGACTCTTTGGTTTACTATTTTGACAGTTATGGAAATCTTAAACCACCACTTGAGTTGGTTCATTATTTCCAAAGTGGACAAACCAAAAAAAAAACAAAAAAACAAAAAAGCCGACGGCTGTTGTGATAAAATACAATCATAAACGTTATCAAAAAACAATGCAGTAAACTGTGGTCATTTATGTCTTCAATTCCTATATAAAAGTTATAATATGTAATGAATGTGTTTAGTGTACAAAAAAAATTGTAACAGTATAGGTAATAATAATAATAATAATTATTATGAGTTTGTTGCTATTTGATAGTAAACAATCGGAAATAACGATTCACCATTATCCACCGATTCAATTGGAAAATTATGATGACTATGTGTTGGGATTAACTAGTTTCAAGGTATTCAATTCAATACCAAACATAGATGACACAAATAATGTGTTCAGTGTGGGTGGACATGATATTAAAATTCCAACAGGTTCATATGAAATCCGCGATATAGTGCAATTTTTACAAAAGTCCATACAAGAATTAAAAATTAAACATCCCACATTTAATTGTTTTCTATCAATTCATGGAAATGTTAATACACTACAAACGGAAATCAAGTGCAGTCACAATATAGACTTTAGAAAACCGAATTCGATATCATCACTATTGGGATTTGAGAATGTACTGTTGTACGCCAACAAAAGACACATTTCCACAAAACCCATAAGTATATTTAATGTGAACACTATACGAGTGCTATGTAGCATTAGTGAGGGATCATATGATAATGGTGTACCAAGTCACATTATCTATGATTTTTTCCCCACAGTACCGCCAGGATTCAAAATCAATGAGACCCCTCAAAATGTTATATATTTACCAATTAATACATCGGAAATTTATAATGTCACTATTCGTATAGTTGATCAGAACGGAAAACTAATCGATTTTCGTGGAGAAGAAATATCAATAAAACTACATTTAAAAAAAAATAAACACAAAATAATTTTAAACAAAAAAAAAACATGGGAATAAAATACAAAACTTGTGGTATTAGTGGTGACAGGAAGAAAAAATCGAATAATAATAATAATAATAGAGCATCATATAATAATCAAATCATTAAACAATCTACAGTTATTCCAAGTCAAGAGGTCAAACGATTAACACGAGAAAATATACAATTTTTAAAGTCTTTAGGATTTAAAGTAAAAAAGTGAAAAAAAACTATTGAACTATTAGCCAAAGACAGTCAGAAAAAAAAATGAGTGACATTTTAAATGTTGAAGAAACTGTCTTATTTGACAATTCATTGACCAGTTACGAGAAACACTCTCATCAACCATACATAAATTCATCATTTAAAAATAACGATGAAATACGAATACCAATACAGCAAACCGATGTCTATACACTACCATCTCAAAGTTCCATTTACATTGAGGGCACTTTATTGGATGACAAGGGAGCAGTGTCTAGAACGGCCAAATTGGTAAATAATTTTGCACTGCACCTTTTCGAAGAGATTCGCTATGAAATTGGAGGCAAAGTTGTGGATAGAACAAGAAATCCGGGCATTACATCAAGACTCAAATCTTATGTCTCCATAAATGAGAATGAGAGTAAACTATTGGAAAATGCTGGATGGTATACATCGAACAATGAATGCGCCTTCACACCAAGTAATAAGGATGGAAATTTTAATGTTTGCATTCCCCTAAATAGAGTGATCGGCTTTGCTGAGGACTTTAAGAAGATCATAATTAATTTGAGACATGAATTGATTCTATTGAGATCAAACACGGATGATAATGCAATCTATAATACAAACACAACGGAAAAAGTGGTTTTGATCATTTATAAAATTATATGGAAAATACCATATATTAAAGTTGCCGACGCTGAACGATTGCAACTAATCAAATATATGAACAATTCAATAGAGTTGGAAATAGCGTTTAGATCATGGGAACTGTGTGAAAATCCACAATTGCAAAAAACCCAACAACACTCCTGGACTGTTATGTCAACAAAACAATTGGAAAAACCACGTTATGTAATTGTTGCATTTCAAACAGATCGAAAAAATATTATTAATAAAAATGCAAGTAAATTTGACCATATAAATTTGTCAAACATAAAATTGTATCTAAACTCTGAATCATATCCCTATGAGAATTTGAAAATTAATTTTTCCAAGGACCAATATGCCGTGCTTTATGACTTGTATGGAAACTTCCATCAAGCATACTATGAGAAAGACAATGAGCCACTCTTCACACCCGAGCGATTTAAAGAAATCTGTCCGATTGCGGTGATTGATTGCTCACGACAGAATGAAATTTTAAATGCCGGTTCAGTGGACATACGTTTGGAATTTGAATGTGATAAAGATGTGGATGATAAAACCACAGCGTATTGTCTCATTATACATGATCGTATAATAAAATATAATCCACTCACATCAACTATTCGCTTCATTTAGAGAAATCTCTCTGAACTGAAAAGTGTTGATATACTTTTTATTAACTACAGACACACATAAAAAAAAAACAAAACAAAAAACGTAATCATGAATAATTTATCCAATATGTGTATTATGGACTTTCAAGGATTCCAATACAAAGATAGTGATTTTATATGTAAAGAAATGGCTATAAAACAGTTATTTGATGTGTCATCAGCATCATCGGATAACATAAAAACGTTTTTATTTGAACCGCATATTAAATTTAATCATTTATCTGCTGATTTTAAAAAACACGTTAAATTTATACAAAGTCAAGTTCATGGTCTAATGTGGAATTCATTAAATAGTAGTAAACAAGAGGAACCAAAAACAACAAGTAATGTTTATGGTATTTCTACCCCCACCAATGGCTGGATCAAGCGCAACAACGACACAGAAAAAAACCAAGACACTTTCTCCCACTACCACCATCACTACAAGGTGACCCAATTATCGGAAATTTTACATAATGAAGTTATTGAAAAAAAAATTAACATTATAATAATTAGGGGACATCAAAAGGAGAAATTATTAAAAGATATTTTCTGTAATAATAATAATAAATTGTATATTGATAAAAAAATTGCTATTGTAAATGTGGAAGGTATAAGAGATTGGCCTTCATTACATGCACTTAAAGATTATTATCATGATTATTTGAAAAATATGTCTACAAAGAAATGTCCAATTCATGGCTATTGGAAACCAAAACACTTGCAGTGCAGTGTAGAAAATGTAATTATTTTAAGTTTATGGTTAAGTGAAGAAAACAATTTGAATAATGTCATGATGAATTTATTGCAAAAAAAACATATATATATGAATGAATGAATAAAATGTATTTAAAAAAATACCATTAGAATTTTTTTTCTTATTACCAAAATGACTGTTGATAAGTTCGGTCGTCCTTTAGATAATTACTATTATCGTCAAAATTATGCTGACGATGACGATGACGGCGGCTCCAATATTGGTGGACAATCATCATCAGTTATTGTGGGTGCGAGTACACCTTCATCAGGCAAAACCCAACAACAACAATTACGACAATTGCAACAATTGGTGGAGACTGAAGTGAAAAAGGTATTTGCCACACTTGCACTTCCAAGTGTACTGGATATTGAACATAAAATTGACTTAAAATTTCTCAATATACAACAACAAATTCCATCTCAACAATATCTTAATAATTTAACCTCCAGTAAAATACAAACTTCAACCGAAATACAAAACTTAATTGACCGAACAATACGTAAACATCATCAAGTTATTCAGACTACAGCAAGCAGCACTCTCTCAACAGCTGATGTGAATAAATTAATTGATGTAAAATTAAAAAGTATAAAATTTGTCACAGATACAGATGTGGATGCAATTGTTTCTGCAAAAGTATTTCAACAGTGGCAAACATCATCAACAACAACAGGGGCAGCACACAAAACATGGAAAACACAAGATATTGTTGATTTGATTGAAAATTCATTGAAAACCAAACAAATAATTACGGGTATGGAATGTGATCAACGCATTTCAAATATAATATTGAAGCGAAAATTAGTCGATGAAAAACAAGTGAATGACATGGCATTGGATACCATTAAGAAATTCTTGCCATGGTATATTGCAAGTAATCATATTCCGAATGAGAGTGCCGTTGAGGACCTTATAGAAACTGATGTGAAAAATCTGGTGCCTTGGAGACCGCAGAATGTGACGGAAGTGCAAACGCTTATTGCAAACGAAGTGCATGCCATTATAAGTAAATCACACATCCAAAACTATGATGAAATTAATCAATTTGTGGAAACGAAATTGAAAACTTTATATGGTTATTTTATGTTAAATATTAGCGCCTCAGGACCCGTTCAAGCGAAAACAGGCTATCTTAAAATAAATCTTTCTAATCAATATGAATATGAAATTCATCTGAAAGAATGTCGTCTATTAATTGTGAAGCAATCTAGTAATTTCAATAATATGGAAATTTATTTAAATGGGCAACTATTAACGAATATTGAATCTGTAATTTTCCATATGGGAGATAGAATATCAATAAAAGAAATCAATTCAAAAACAAATAAAGTACATGCAGTATTTATGGTTCGATATCCAGTATATGATGTTATTGTTCCATAATCATCATTATGATGAGAAAATATAAGAAAAAAATACCGAATGATGTGGATTTGAAAAGATTAATTGTCAATGAATTACACAAAACAGCTAGAAAACAATTTGAAAGAAGACATGTCATTGTAAAAGGTTTAAATGATTTATATCAAGCTGATTTGGTGGAAATGATCCCATATGCACGATTAAATAAGGGCTATAAGTATATTTTAACTGTAATCGATGTATTTAGTAAGTTGGCTTGGGCTGTGCCTGTAAAAATGATTGTAAAAATGATGACGTATTTTTCCTTGTTTAAAAGCCGCTGCACATTCATTTCCAATCTCAGCATCAATATTTTATTTTTTTTATATTAAGATAAAGTATATTTTTTGTAAAGTGAAATTATCAGAAAGAAGAACAAGACGAAAAATGAATACTGAATTTAATATTGTATCAAGACCCTTCATCAAAATTTCCGAATTAGAGGAGGATGTGACATATAAAATACGCTCTCTAAGAGTCATTCAGACAAAATATGGTCAAGCAGTTCTTATGATAATTGAAGGCCTCGAAAATGATGTCATATTGCCAAAAAGATACAACCGGCTACTGGAAAACGTTCCCGAATATAATGTGAGACTAAAGAATGGAGAAAATCTTTCCTTCATTGTACGAAAGCCCAATCAAACCAACAAATGGTGGCAAGTGGAATTTTTATAAACTAAGAAGAAGAACTATTATTGTAGAAAAAACGTAAGAAAATTCCTTTCCGTTTTTTTACACATTTTTTTTTATTAATAATGTTTCTTTTCTATTTCAGGGATCATATATGGACACTTAATTTCCATTTTTTTTCTGAACTTTTTTTTTATATATACATGAAATAGAAAAATAATAAAGATAAAATAAAATGCATTTATTGTTTTATTTCTCTTAAATAAAACTACCTCTATTTTACCCTACATTAATTATTAACCCATATTCAAAAACAATAGAACGATATATGTAAATTACAAAATGTGTGTCAAGAAGTTAGTGCAAAAAACAAGTGAATACAGGTCACTTAACCTTTTAAAAATTTGCATACAATATAAGCGCCAATTTCGTTTTTTTGTTAACCGGATGCACTTCCTCACTTTTTTCCCACTCACACAGGTGTGTGAGAGAAAGAGAGAGCGCCCGGTACCGCCACCGCTCGGTGATGGTGGTAGTTCAACCCCCAATCCAATACTCCACCCACCCCACCATACACAGTACTCTCTTCCGCCTCATTAGCAGTACCCACCAACACAAAAATGCTAATTAACACCTATCAACACACTTCTATGCTCTGTCCACTCCCCCAACCCATCCCAACTACTCACACATTTCAACCCCACCGCCGCCGGGAACCAACACCTTGCGCCATCTATCGGATGTTTGATGTACTAGTTTGCCAGAACCCGCAGTTTTACACTACTCTAGAGGCCATTATCCAGTTATAGGGTTCAAATTGTCATTAACATTGACATAATTTAATAAATTAGAAATTAAATCTTGTTCAATTTCAATGTTTAATAAAATATTAAAAAGAATATTCTTTTATCAAATTATAAATATGAATCTTCAAAATAATCAATGTAAACTATGTGAGAATATCGTACTCACCAAATATTTCTTATTATTCAATGCACAAAATAACCATTCACAATGCTCAACAAACAAAATAGGAACTGAATGTCCCAAACTAGCGAAAGCACGAAATGCACTTTTATGTGTCTATGCGCACGTCGAACTTCAACACTTCCCTAACATCAGCCCTTTTGCTTTACCTAAATCATGAACACATGACCGGGCTGTGTATCTTTACAGTACTAAATTACTCTGGTTCCTTTGCTAACGCTTTTATTTTCTTCGTATACAAAACGATAATGTCATTTTTACAAAACAATAAAGATAATGAACAATTTTTGCTTTAGCTTTAACAATTTTTGTGTGCATAATACCATATTTCATTGTATTTTTGTATTAGGGTTTTTCCCTGTGTAGAAGATTCTCCTTGCAAAATCTTCATTTTTGGATAGTTTTTGCAATGAAAGTCTAGGGGAGAAGGTAAAGATACACAGACCGGTCCTGATTTATTTTGGTCAGCAAAATATTTGAGCCTGTGTTTATTAGTGCTTGTATTGAAGGTTGGCGTGCGCATTAGTTCATGAAACGCATTTGTCATCCAAGTGCAGTTTCTTCACATTGTAGTGAAACAACCCAGATTCAGAATACTCATGTCATATAAAATGAGTTTTTATAAAATCATAAAAATTAATAAAATCAATATATGGCCAAATAAACACATGAAAGTCTAGAATTTTGGAACCCGAAAATTGTGTTAGATAAAAAATATGACATCGGATGTTTTGTGGAAAATTCCAGGAAAATGAAAGTCAAAATTTAAGTATTGCAGGGTTTGTTTATTTAAAGGTAAATGAGAAAAATTTCTTGAAATATCATATTTAAAATGAAAATTAATTAAATTACTTATAAAATATTTAAATAATATACAGAAGTCACTTTGATCATCCCTGTATACTATTTACACTTCATCATCGAGTTTCGTTCACAACTTTGGTTGTCGCTGAATTAGGAAAAGAATCCAAACTCGACAAACGAAGAAACCTCATTAGTATCTACAACCCATAACATATAAATATAATAAAAAATAAAATTCTTTTCAAAATAATGCTGTGTTTTAATGTCTTGGGTTATAGTACACAATATTCACCATGTAATCACCCAATATATAATGTAAAAAATTTTCAGCCACTGAAGAAGTTCATAGTTTGGACGAAACGCGAATGGCACTATTCTGAAAATTGGTGCAGTTGTTACTTACACATTCCTATAATACAGCAGTATGCGGCTTTTCCACTATCCGGGGCCGGGTATAGTTACTGCTTATTCCCTATCAGGGGCAGATGGAACAATCGGTGCGGCTTTTTCCCTATCCGGGGCAGAAGGAAACTGATTCTGACGGTTAAGTCTGAATGTCTTGCTCTCGAAAGTGGACCGCCTTTTATGCGGAAATGCTCTCGCTTCTGACGTCACAAACTACCCTCTCTAGTTGCATCCTCATTTTTTGTGGTGAAAAACCTAAATGTTTTACAAAAGATAAAATCAACTTACCAATAACTTTGAGAACGCGAATATATTGGCGGTCATGACCTAAGTCTCGATTTACCTGCGAGAATAAATGAATTCGAAGTAATTAATAGCGCGGCGTCATGGCGAGTGTCGCCCTCTAGCAGCGACGAGTGTAAAATCGAGCGCCAGTTTCAAATTCAAAAGTGGGGCGGAGTCGTCACACTTCAATACACAAATCTAAATTTCCCTACTTCTGAGATAGACCGTACTATGACTGTTCATCTTCCCAAAAGTTTAATTATTAACCTAACCAACTATTATTTTACTATTTCATATTAATAGCAAATAATGAAAAATTATAAAATACTTTCAACAAAAATGAGATAGTCTTAATAAACATAGTATTATATATTTATTTGATATTCTTTAGATATATCATAAAATATCAAAATTATTCTCAGAATATTATAATATTAAAATTATATTCTCTGAACTTCTAATAATATATATATTAAAATAAGTAATATGTTTTTCAAGATAATTACTTACAAATGTTGAAAATACAATAATTATAAAAAATAAAAAAATATTATTAATATGATTATTGAATTTAGGCTAATTCTTTCTTAGGAAATTAAATCACCTATTCAATTTAAATATATGAAATAATTAAATATATTAAAACCTTAAACGAAACATTCATCCAAATAATCAATTTCCATATTGATATATGTATGTAGAAAAATTAATTGAAAACTAATAATAATATTAAAATGAATATTATTAATTAAATCGCGAAAATTAGAAAATAGAATTAAAAATCAAAATTAATTTACAAATACCTGCAACTTTTTGTAGATAAGTAAATCCAAAAAATTATATAATTATAAACAATAACTTGTTTTAATAAATATAACTTTGTTAAACTTGATTCTACTCAAGACAAAATTCATCTAACTCAATCTTTGACTGTAAGTAAAAGAGACCCCAAAAATGAAACCACTTGAATATTGAAAAATTGCTCTTTTGACAATTTTTAACTATGCTCACAAATATATGGACTCATTCATACAGGCAAAGTCCAAGCCCTAAATTACAATACAAAAAGAAACTAATTTTAAACATGCAACATTGCTAAATTCTATAAGGTCTAAAACACTTACAGAACTTGAACGGAAATATAGTATCAAATTACATAGATAAGAATTTAAAAATTTTTAAAATCTAAAGCAATATAAACAAAATTTAAATATAAATAAATGAACTAAAATAAAAATCTATCAGCCCCCATAGAATCATGATCAAAGTCGTAGATCTTTGTAGAAACATCCAATAATTCCTTTCTTAAATCCAATTCCAAATTCATTCATGTGAAATGCTCGAAATAAAACAAATAGAAAAGAAATTAGAATTAATTAGAGATAAATCAAAATAAAAATAAAAAATAATAAAATAATTGTAATGAAATTAGGAAACATTAAATTGAATTTTAGTTTTCTCTATAATACAATTTAAGATTTGTTACATTGTAACGTCCATAATGTCGTCAAAATTTTCAAGATTAGCAATTGTATAAACATTAGGAAAAGGAATGTCTATTACAATATATGGACCAGAATAAAGTAAACATAATTTTGGAGATATTCTATGAGTAGCATCAGTAATAGGATTTTCTCTAAGTAAAACCAAATCACCTGATACAAATTGATCACATTAAGATACAGATTTAGATCGAATTTCTGCATTTTTCGTCAAATTTTGTAAAACAATATCTCTAATCTGATTTACATCAAGAGAAATAGGAGAAGGTCGAAATTTTGAAAACAATTTAGTTAATGTATTTGATGGATTTAAACCATATACTTCAAAAGGAGAAAACCGAGTAGACAAATGAACTATTAAAAACTGTCTCAATTTGTGACAAATAGCCAACCCAACCAGGATGAAATTTATGACAAAAAGTTCTAAACATACGACCAAGTTCTCTCATAACCCTTTCACTAGGATTTGATGCAGGATGTCTAATAGAAGACACAACAACAGAAATACCATTTTTCTTCAAACAATCTTACCACAATTTTGAAGTAAATTGAGAACCATGATCTGATAAAATTGACTCATAAGAATAAAAGAACAATAATCATTTAAAACTTTATCAGCAGCAACTTTAGCCAAAAATTACAAAAATTTCCAATTGGGGAAGAACAAAATTAATACATGAAATAATTAATTAAATAAATATATAGGAGGGGTTAGTGTTTTTCCCATTACAGACGCACCTCATGGAAGATAACGAGATGAACGAAGATATCGCAGGGAGCTTCCATTTTCCCAACCAAACAATATCCGACAACAAAAACCATATTAGGCGCCTCTGTCACCATCACGTAGAAACATTAATCAACCAACAAATCAAATACCTTAACAGCTGACTGTAGTAACAATTAAGGATATAACCAACAATTTCGACAAAAGATACCATAAAAAGTTCAAGCTTCAGGATCGGTGATAAAGTCTCGGGTTAGCGATATTGTAAGTGCCCTTCTTTTCATTGGACTCTGGGTCCTCTAGTGTATAGGTGTTGGGATGCGGACGTTCTGTTATCTTGTAGGGACCCGAATATAATGGACAAAACTTTTGGCTGATGTTCATGGCCGCATTAGAGATGGAGACTTCTCGCAGAAGGACGTAATCACCCACATTCAATTGATCATGCCGATGGGAGTTCAGCTGTCGAAGTTCAGCACATCGAGCCAAATTGGCTCGAACCATGTCATGGATCTCGGCTATTGGCGGGCTCGGAACAATCGGCAACGTGAGTTTTAAAATAGATTGCACGTATTTTTCTGGTTTAGACCCACGAACAATTTCTTTAGACGAAAACCCGGTACTCATATGAGGCAATGTATTAAGCAGCTCCTCGATGCGGGGAAGTAAATTGGCCCAACCAGCGTGCGAACGTTGGCAGTACGTTCGAAACAATCGCCCTAACTCCTTCATCACCCTCTCGCACGGATTGAAACTCGGATCACGGATCGACGAATACGTTACGGTGATGCCATGCTTTTGTAGATAGTCCTTCCAGAAGTGGGAGGTAAATTGCGTCCAGTGATCTGACAGTACCGTCTTTATTGGAATGAGCGTGTGATAATCGTGGACGATGTTATGAGCGGATATTTTGGTATGGGCACGAGAGCTTATTACTTGGTAAATTTGGAAAAACAATCGACGACAACAATAAAGTAACTGGCTTTTCCACGCCCCTCAGATAAGGGACCGTAGTAGTCGACTGCGACTAATTCTCCCGGGAAAGTCGTTAGAATGGGGTGAATCTCCCCCATCTGCTGCCGGTGTGGGTACTTAGACTTCTAGCAACTATCGCAGTTCCGTATTGTGACATGTGTGGTGTTTCGCATGTATGGAAAGTAGAATACGGTCTTCATTAGTGTGTAAAGTTTGGCCGTCCCGAAGTGTCTATAATAAATGTGCAATCTATTGATGACGGCGGGGACTACAGTAGCCGGTAACACGACTAAACAGTGGTCTTTAAATCCCTTCATATACAACGTACTCCCCCTCAGATCGCAGCGTAGTAGACATCGAGTTTGTTTGGACTAAAGTACCGGGAAGTGGCACTGAAAGTATATGATGGGGCCCCAGAAATCAGACGACAAATCTCCCAAAATAGGTTGCACCTCGGATAGATCAGCGACATTTAACAAGGCGGTGAGACACTCCTGTTCTTGAATTAATAGTGCGACTATGGGCTTCGGATCACTGAGTTGTCGAATTTGGTGCAGTTCTGGTGGATGCCACGAGAGTATATCCGGAATGTTGTTGTTGACGCCTTTTACATGCCGAATTTCGTAGTCGAATTCATTCAAATAGACGGACCATCGCACGAGCCGGTCAATAATAAGTTTACATTGCTGCAGGAACTTTAACGCATAGTGGTCTGTACATATAATCAGCTTCTGTCCCAAAATAATGGTGCGAAATTTCTTTAAGCCGAAGATGATTACCAGTAATTCCTTCTCGGTGGTAATATATAGGAGTTTCGCACCACGTAGCTCTCTACTGGCGAAGCCGAGGACCATTTCTTCCGAGTCCTGTTGTTGGTAAAGGACCGCGTCTAAAGCAAAACCTGAACTGTCCGTTTGAAGGTAGAATTCGCGTGAGTAATTCGGAAATTGTAAAATAACCGTCTTCAAAAACAATAATTTGACTCGTTGAAACACTGCTTCCATGTCGTCTGTCCAACTCCATTTGGTTTTCTTTTGCAACAAACTACTCAGTGGTTGAGTCGTTGCACTGTAATTGGCCACAAAACGTCGGTAGAAATTGCAGAGTCCCAGGAAAGCTCTCAACTGGCGTACATTATTCGGTCGAGGGAAGTCTTGGATGGCCGTAGTCTTGTCAGTATCTGCTCGGATACCAACCTTGGACAGTACGTAGCCCAAAAATTTTACTTCCCTAGAAAGAAACTCGGTTTTGGAAAGATTGACGGTCAACCCAGCAGCAGAAAGAGTCTCGAAAAGCAGTTGTAAATGCGATAAGTGTGTCTCGAAACAGTTGAAAGTAACCAGCAAATGGTCGATGTAATTGTGAGTAAACTGACGCACCTCATCGTATCCCTTGCTCGGGGCCCAATATCGTATCCATTGCTCGCGTGAAAGACCCAACGGCTGTCTTTAGCCCAAATGGCAGCACCTGATACTTGTACGTTTTCCCGTTGAATAAAAATCCCGCGAATTTGGTGCTGTCTGGCGATAACGGGATCTGCCAATATGACATATCGAGGTCTACTTTGGATAAGAACCGAATTTGCGATAGCAAAGAGAGGATGACTTCCGGCGGTGTGGGAGACTCATGGTCGGAGACCATACGAGAATTCAATAACCTGGCATCGAGACAAACGCGCACCGAACCGTCTTTCTTCTTTACAACCGTCATTGGGCTCGCATACGACGTAGCTTTCCTCTTACAGAAAATACATTGGAATTTTATAGAGCCGGCGTAGAAATGGCGATTCGTCCAATATTTTATTGGTGTGTTAGTAGAGTGTAGTACGGCCCGGTGTATTAGTAAATAAATGTTTGAACCTTCGAAGCAAATTAAATAGCAATTCTCTCTGTTCTTCAGGTAATTGAAGGATCTTTACGATTAAGTTTGTTACTAGTCTCGGACTCTATGTCATCGGTAACGTTTTTATGCAACACCAAGGCCTCTACCCATTCTCCCCGACCGCAGGCGTTCGCCGAAATAGGATCGATAATACACCGGGCTTCCGTATTTATCGGTAGTTCCAACTTTACAAATAAAAATTACCGAAATGTCAAATGACATAACCTCAAATTATTTTTCAACGGTTTCAAATATATTTATGACGGCAAGTTCCATTAAAATTCACATTCAATAACTAATTATTTCTATTTCAGCTTTATAATGTCTCGCAGATAATATTTTTTATTATAAAATCCTTTAACCGATTAGTCCGAACTATTTTTCAATGTAAAGTGTAAAATTTGTGTTAGAACCTAATCTGATTTTACAATACTAATTAATATTTCTTTCTTCCAGTTCTTGCTATACATTCGGCCATTAAATATCCTTTTTCTTTAATTCAAAAATCACTTCGTTATAATATATTATTATTAAAAATGATAAAAATGCAAATCTTGTCGAACTTATAAAAAGAATTCCAAATGAAATACAAAAGATTAAGTTAAAAGTATCGATAATTAAAGACGTAGAAAAAATTACTCAATCAGAGGCTCAAAATTTAATCTTAAATGACTTCCACTTTCACCCTACAGGAGGTCATGCAGGGATAAAACGTATGTATAATAATATCAAGAAATATTATTACTGGAAAGAATTATACGCGGATGTTGAAAATTTTGTAAGAAAATGCGATTGTTGCCAGAAATCGAAACATGCTAATATAAAGAAACAACCTATGACCATTACTACCACCGCTAGTTCTGCATTTGAAACTATCTATCTTGATTCGGTAGGCCCTATAGATCCAGGTGAAAATAATAACCGATATGTATTAACATTGCAGTGTGAATTGACAAAATTTGTAGAAGGGTATCCAATACAAAACAAAGAAGCAAAAACCGTAGCTAGAGCGTTGGTAGAAAATCTTACGACGAAAATCTTACGATTCGGCGTACCCTCAAAAAAAGTTACTGACCAAGGTACTGAATTTATTAATGCAATTTTTAAGGAAACTTATCAATTGTTAAATATTACACATCTTGATTCAACGGCTTACCATCATGAAACAATAGGTTCACTTGAAAATACCCATAAACACTTGAACTCATATTTAAGAATTTTTAATACATCAAATTTCGAAAGTTGGAGTTCATGGATACCATTTTGGAGTTTCGCGTATAATACTGCAGTTCAAACCGAAACCCGTTACACTCTTTTTGAATTAGTTTTTGGTAAAAAAGCAATTCTACCATCAAATATCAGCAATGCTAATGTAGATCCACTATACAAATTTGACGACTATCCTTTAGAATTAAAATATCATATACAACAAGCATGTAATGACGCGAAAAATAATTTAGTAGCATCTAAAATAAGAAGAAAAGGAGAACTTGATAAAAATTGTAAATTACGAGAATATCAAGTAGGTGATAAAGTAATGATTAAAAACAACTCTACAAATAAATTTGACAAAGTTTTCAAAGGTCCTTATACTGTTATTGAAAAAAAATCAAATTGTAGAAGTACATAAAAAAAGAATTAAGAAATATTATATGTAACAAATAGAATATGGTATAAATAAGCAATATAATATGTATGTAATTTAAAATTAAGTGAAACAAAAAACACAATTGAGGTGATTCGAACAAAAGTGTATATAGACACTAGATAGTAAAAATTAATGACTAAAATAAAGTAAAAAAAAAATTTTTTTGTAAAAACATTTTTTTTGCCGGGGGAGGTGTAGTGGGACCAACCCTAATGCAATATGTTATTGTTCCACTTTAAATGCAAGGAAAGCTATTTCATAACTGAACCATTGAATCAGGAAATATGCTGACTTGTATTAGTTGTAATAAGTAGGCTAAGTTAATAATTAAGCAAATCAATGTAACTTTAAGACAGAATAGATCGATCTACCAAATAGTAAAGTTGTTTACGTAAACGAGAAATCTATGCGATAAAACGATAGCGCTTGCAAATAAGTAAAAGCAATAAATTGGCGACTTACCTTGATGCAGGAAAGTGCAGCATGCAAAGCGACAAGCGATAGGAAGTTTGCAAGCAGGCGACAATGTAAAGATGCGACTTCGTACGGTGCAGTGGGAACCCTCGTTCACTGAAGATCCATGTGCACGCCGACAAAGGAAATAGTCAAAGCCGCAAAGTCAATACATAAAATGAACTCACGACAAACGCAATGTTTATGTACACCACGACTATATGTATTGACACGAAAAGACACTAAAAAGTTTGTGATTAATTTAAGTAATTATTACTTCGAAAAACGACAAGTACAATTTTTAGTTCGAAAAAGCGACAAGTTCTCTTTTCGGGACGAAAACAATATATCAATTAAATTCTTAACCCGGTCCAACGACGCATGATCAAGTCGCCAATAAATACAAATCTGCAAGCTTATTAGCGCGAAAAGAGTAACAATAAATTTGAATATACATTTTAGTGAGTTTTCTGAACAAAAGTCGTATTTGATTTAACTTAACCAACCGTTGTCGATCCCGACATTATAAGATTAATAAAAACTGTGTTCGGGAGACACTGACAACTACATATCAATAACTGTTTAACAATAAAACAATTTAGCAAACCCAAAGAATCGAATATACTGACAACTGATGGGCAAAATATAAAATATGACAATATAATATATATACAATAATTGTACTGACCTGTTACCAGATGTATGCGACAAATGAAGTTTATTTAATTAACACTTGGAAAATTTATCAATAATAATGACGAAGTATCATTTCTGAATAGCACTTGAATACTGATGTCATCAAAAAGATTTTGGAAAAAGCATAACTACAAGATGACTCAACTTAACACGCGAATATTCAGACTTACTCATTAGGAAAAATTACCAAAATTTCCAATTGGAGAAGAACAAAATTAATAAAATTAATACATGAAATAATTAAATAAATAAATAAGAGGATGTAGTGTTGTTTCCATTACAATCTGAATCATAAAACTAATCTACACCTATAATTATTGGTCTAATCAAATTTTTAACAACTAAAAATGAATAATGAAATTCAAATGAAATTTCTGAAAAAGAAAAAGTTAAAAACACTTGTTGATTAATAGGAGTACCCTTTTGGCCAACTGCCCCATGAAATAGTTTGATTTTTGTTTTTAATATCAAGAAAAATTGTTTCATTTATACAAGAAGTTTCAGAGCCACAATCTAATAATGCTAAAATATTTTAAGTTTCACAAATTAACTTAACATGAGGTAAAAGTTTAATTGAAGACATAAGTTTATCAGGTATATTATGATGATTAGGAAAAAATGAATAGGTTTCTATTTCTCTATTATTATGTGGAAGAGAATAAGATAAATTTGAAGCATTTATTGTCACCGGTTTAAGAGGTGTACTTAATTTATTTGTATCTTTACTATTTAAGAAAAAATTAGGTATAATTGATTTTAAGAATATTTTAGCACCAATGGAATATTTTGAAAGAAGAGTTTCTACTGAAAATGGTGAAAATGAAGTTAATGTATAAATAGGTGAATTAATTACTCATAAACAAAGAAAATTGTGTGGAATGATCAAATTCAGTAACAGGGTCCACACTACTCCACCCTAGTTTCCCCGAGAAAAGTTTCCCATATTTGAATCAGTTTGATTTTGTACATTGGAAAAATTTGACACATTAGATGTTAAATTAGAATTTGGCGGATTAATATTAGATGTGGCAGGTGCATTTTTATTAGATTCTACTATAATAGAATTAATATTTTTAGGTTTTGTAACAAATTTTTGTTGTACAGGCTGTAATGGTACGAACCCCGGTATTATAAAATAAAATATTTAAATTAACGAAGTACCCAAATATGGTACCGACCAGGCTCTAAAGTGAAGTAAGACCAGCTGAAATAAAATAAAATGAGTATTAGTCTACATTCATACCCCTCAACAATAACAAAATAAAATATAAACGATCGTACATTTATAAACTTAATAAAATATGTAAATGAAATAGTTAAGTAATAAAATAATAAAATAGTACTCACCAATAAATCAATCAATCCAATCAATATAAATTTCGAATGTTTTAAACACTTTACGCAATCAATAAGAGAGCTCAAAGTAGAAACTGAGCTCCCTTTTCCCTTATCCCTATATTCGAGTAAGTTGAACTGCGCACACTTAAGACACATAGTCCGTATACAGAAAATGTTAAGTCTGCGAGATTTTAGGTACGCACAAAATAATCTAGCGCGTGTAAAAGAAACAGAACCGGGTTGAAATAAACAGAACCGGCTTGAGCCCTTACAAGGCTTGGAATTTACTGTAGTATTTTTAAAATGAAATCTGTCATTTGTAGGAAACATTTATAGGAAATTGAAGTATAATTTCAAGTAAAATTTCTGGTTTAGTCATTGGTGGAGTAAATGCCTTACACCAATTTACTTGACGTAAAAAATATTGTGTCATGTTTAAAGATTTATCCTCCTTATATGTCATTTTTAATATTCCTCGTTTTTCAGTTAACTGTTTGTCAGCAGACCAAAAATAATTCAAAAACTCACTTTTAAATTGTACATATGTCGACCAGGCATTTTCATATAAAGAGACCCAATCTAAAATAAGCGCTTCAAAACAACTCTTTACAATAATTAATTTGTCTGTTTCGGGAATTTTATATGCTGTACAATATGATTCAAATTTTTTAATAAATTAAGAAGGGGTAATTAAATTATTCTCTTTAAATTTTGGTTTTTCCAAAGTAGTTAAGGGTAAAGAAGGATATGCTTCAGCTGTGAGTAAACGACGATATTCAAAATCAGGAACTGATACATTTATGAAATTAGTGTACTTCCTTGTTGTATTTTCTGACATTATCTGACAATCTGACAATTATTACTGATGACGATGTAACATCGAAACCGGTCTATAATATAAGCAATAAAATAAAATACAACAAGGAAGTACACTAATTTCATAAAAATCCACACCAAAGAAACCTTGTTAAAATGGATCAAATCAACACATGATACATCTACATTATTTACGTTAGTATTTGGTGTAGAAATATTTGAATTTTGTGGATTAACTAGAAAAGAAACTAAGTTAGGACGATCTTCTACCTCACTCATTGTATTCAGATTATTTCGCGGTTCATTAAAAGAAACTAATTTGACCGACCTGTTATTGGTGCTGGTTGATATGCCAATCCAGTTGTGGTTGGTGAAAAAAACTGGTTGAGCAGTAGTGTTCACACTTGGATGAAAAGTACTATATGATGTTCCCACTCTTGAATTTTCCATATTAGGACTATTTGAACACAGTAAATTATTCCTTGACATTTCCATCAATCTTTCAACTGTTGTGTTTGTTTTCAACCAATTCCTTTAATTGAACTACCTCCTTAGTAGAGGAAAAAGGAAACAAACTCAAAGAACAACAAACTATCTCAACTTCCAATGACACTAACAACATCAAAGAAACTGAATATATAATTAATAGCATAGACGCCAATGACATAGAAAAAAACATCATCAGGGCTAAAACAACAATCATAATCAATAACCACAAACATAAATAGTCACAAGACAAGAAATCCATAAATGACATGATCATCAAAGACTACAACTTTACTAAACAACACCTAAAAGAAAACCCTAACATCGCAATAAGCAACAGCGACAAAGATAAAACCACCGTAATAACATACAAACAGAATTACATAGAACAAGTGACGCTAATACTTAATGATGAACAAACATGCAAAAAAATACCCAAAGACTCAACAACCAAATTTTCCAAAAACACCAATGAACGTATAAAAACGATGCTAACTGATAACGAACTTGACTTATACACATACAAACAATTAATTACACATAACAGTCTAACACCCAAACTATATGCCCTACCTAAAACACATAAAAACACAAATCTTATCCCCTACAGATCAATTGTCAGCAGCATTAATACATGTAACTATAACCTCAGCCAATACATACACAACATACTAAACCAATTCACCTCCACGTTCTTATACAACTTGAAAAACTCCAAACAACTGGTTGACTTGACAAAAGATATATACATTCCACCTGACCACATACTAATATCCCTAGACGTTATTAACTTATTTCCTAGCATTCAAAAAAAACTAACACTAGATATAATCAAAAAACATTGGACAGAAATTGAAGCATATACCAAACTAACAAAAAACAAATTCATCCAGACCATAGAACATTTATTCGACACCGGCTATTTTCAGTTCAACGATAACTTTTACACACAACTTAAAGGAGTACCTATGGGAGCACCTGCCTCTCCATCCATTGCAAACATTATAATGAACCACATCATTGATAAAGCACTACAAAAAATCAAATTCACTATTTCACTCATAAAAATATACGTCGACGCCTTAATACTGGTGATTCCTAATAACAAAACTAATGAAATATTACAAACCTTTAACTCAATCGACCCAGACATACAATTCACAATAGAGATAGAAAAAGACAATAAACTACCATATCTAGACTTAACACTCATTAGAAAAAACAACTACATCATCACAGATCTATACGTAAAACCATCAACATCCCTAAGAGTCATTAATTACCTATCCCACGCACCTACATCCCACAAAACCAGCATAATAAAATCCATGCAACACAGAATCCTCAACCTATCACACCCATCATTTCACAAAAAGAACTTTGACACATATACTAAAATCCTACTAAAACACAATTACTTAAAAAAAAACAATAAACAAATTGTACACCCCATTAAAAGACAAAGTACTAACAACCCAACAAATTCATACAGTTTACAAAATTCCATGTAATAACTGCGATGCAACATACATTGGACAAACTAAACAACACTTACATAACAGAATAACACAACATAAAAACGACTGTAAACCAAACAAAATACATAAGACAGGTATAACGGCATTAGCACAACACGCTTTTCAAACAAACCATACATTCAACTTCGACAACGCCAGAATAATAGACAGAGAACCTAACTTAAAGAAAAGACTAATAAGCGAAATGATCCATATCAAAAAAGACCGTAATGCCATCAATACAAGAACTGACACCGACAATCTTAGCCATATATATGAATTCTTAATCTGCTTTAGTCCGATCCTGACCAGACGACCAACTAACACAACACCTCCCACTATCCCACACGCACAATAAGTTAAAGACACGTATACAAAAATCTGTGATAGAAATAGTAGTGAGAAATAATACTTATAATAAATTAAATATACAATTATACCAAAGGTAATATACACACATAAACAATTACTAATTAATCAAACAAATCCCTCTCTTTTAGGACAACCACAATCTAATCCACAATTCTAGTCATTTTAAATCTATATACGAAAACTATTTACACTATTTCTATACAATTTTAACCATTTTAACATAAAAACAACCACAATAGATATATACAAAAAGTGACGAACGATGTGACTATTATACATCCAATATCAATACAACACAGCCAAAAGAATAGGTAAAACTTTATGTCTCTATTATAAAACAATATATACAATATTCACCATGTAATCATGCTATATATAATTTAATAAATTTTCAGACACTGAGGAAACCCATAATTTGGGCGAAACGCGTATTCAGATAATTGCTGCAGTTTTTACTTACACACTCCTATTATACAGCAGTACTTTCAAGGAGAAGAAAACATACATGATAATTTCAAAATAATATTAATAATATTCTTTTCATTTTTATAATATTAGAAAATTTAAATCTACTCAATATGAAAATTAAATCTTTTTTACAATATTACTATTATATGTAATATTGTTGTCATTCAGAAATTTTTTAAAATAATACCCAAATCTAAATTTCCCTACTTCTCAGATAGACCGTACTATGACTGTTCATCTCAAAGTTGCCGGTATACAATACAAGCAGGGAAAACATACATAGTTACACCAGGACCATATAACGTTGTCGCGATGAGAAACAAAAACCATAACGTGCCGTAGTGGATTCCCTGTGAGAAATAGAGAATTAGCGTGGTATGCCGGGGGTGTCTTGTAGACTTCCACCCCACAGCCTCGAGCGGATCACCCTCCTTGACCTAGAGCTCTGCATGTCGGTTACTGCGTTCGTAGAGGAGGTGCAGCAATTGGCCTATGGTCGCCTGACACGGGCCCACAATGTCTCCCCCGATACGAGGTCTTCTTGCTGACAATCTGCCCTAGGCGTTGGTACCAACACGATATCCGACATACCCAGACATGAAATAGAGGGTGCAACACGGGGCACGTTTGTGTATGTTTATGTGTGAGTGTGTCTGGTGGACGTCTTCTTCGGGGAGGACTTCCTTCCTTCATGGTTGGCACGTTACGGAAAATATTCAACATAGTAGTGAAGCAATAATCGGGCCCAGAACACTAAACTCTTCGATGGGTGTTAGTAAGAATTAGGCTGACGGGTAGCCGTGCATCGGAAATCTTGGTCGAGGCCTTAGTGTCAATCCCATACCAACAATGTCGCTAGCAGGATACGTGTGGCCAGCGGTCATACCCTTGTGTTCGAAGTCGCCAACGACATCACTCCATCGATGAATGGTACCTCTGATGCCAGTTATGGCCTAGATCGGCAAGCCACTACCAAGTCCGTCGATGCAGAGGGCCACGGGAATCCATCGCGAACATGTAAAAACCAAAGAAGACATTAGTGTTACGCAGTGATACTAGAAACAATTACTTAACATCGATACATTAATACTAATACAAATGTTATTCAGTGGATACAATAATTCACCGCGACGGACCTATGATTTGGGCCGTCGTGTGGTGCGCGACGATGGACGGGTCTTCTTCGTGGAGATGATGGTAAAAGCGTTGCGGCATTTTCCTTATCCGGGGCCGGGTATAGTTACTGCTTATTCCCTATTCGGGGCCAAGTATAGTTGCATCTTATTCCCTATTCGGGGCAGATGGAAGCTGATTCTGACGGTTAAGTCTGAATGTCTTGCTCTCGGAAGTGGACCAACTTACCAATAACTTTGAGAACGCGAATATATTCGAGATGATGACCTAAGTTTCGATTTACCCGCGAGAATAAATGAATTCGAAGTAAAATCGAGCGCGAGATTCAAATTAAAAAGTGGGGCGGAGTCGTCACACTTCAATTCACAAATCTAAATTTCCCTATTTCTGAGATGGGACCGTACTATGACTGTTCATCTTCCCAAAAGTTTAATTATTAACCTAACCAACCATTATTTAACTATTTCATATTAATAGCAAATAATGAAAATTTTTAAAATACTTTCAACAAAAATAAGATAGCCTTAATATACATAATATTATATATTTATTTGATATTCTTTAGATATATTGTGACGCGTCTTCGTCGAGGAAAATAATAAAACCAGGAGTTCTAGTTTATTTAATTTTATTTTAAAGGAAAATGATACCAGGTACAATTACCTAGAATTTTAATACTTCAGGTACCAAGTCTAAAAAATCACCTAGATTCGGTTATATTAGGAAAAATGGAAATATTACTATTAATTATTTAAACACAAACCAACAACAGAAAGGCAAGTGATTAATTACGATAGATAATTAATAATACTACAATTATATGTAGAGTTAAAAAGTACTTGCAAAACAATCAAGCAAGTTATTGTTAAAAATTCGGCGGTTTTAAGCAATTACTTCAATATAAGTGCAAAGCAGAATGAATAATAAATACGGTGCGATTTTAACGAGCAAAGTGCAAAGACCAATGTACAGCGAAAGAAAACCAAGCAAAGCAAACAGAGACAAAAACTAAGCGGCAGCTCACAGAGAGAAATTCTTTAACCACTTAACGTACGGACCAAATTACTTAAACACTTTTCTGAAATCGGTTCCCCAAAATTTACAACATATTCACAGAACAGGGAAAGGAGAATGTAACTACTAGCGGTAAACAGGGGGTCCAGCTAATAGTTACACCGGTTGACAGCACAGAAACACTCAGGGAAGCGATCGCCAGCGGTAAATAGGGGGTCGCACTGACAATCGCACAAATAAACGGCACAGAAACAAGCAAGGATGCAATCACCAGCGGTAAATAAAGAATCGCACTGATAATTGCACACAAACGGTACACACGGGAAGGAGATGCAACAGCCGGCGGTAAATAGGGGGTCGCACCGGCAGTTACACCACAAGGAACGGATAGTACTTTCCCTACTTTAGACTAATGTTCAATACAATGTTTACTTACTTCGCGAAACTTTTCTCTCCTCGACACGGCCACTTAATCTAACGTCACTTACCAGTATTTCAAGTTGAACACTGCTTCGGAAGGCAAACACAATATAAGCGTCCATACTCGCATTATTTACGGTCCCAATCATGGGTACGGCAAAACAAAACACAGGCGTTCAAATCGCACTAATAATTGTCCTACTTACAGGGAATATAAAACTAAACACAGGCGTTCAAATCGCACTAACTACTCCACTAATCACGGATACAACGGTTATAACACTTATCACAACGGTACACATTTCACTTCTCGCAAATTACGCTCAGTCTCGGAAAGGCGACAACGTCCCCAATTCGGATGAGTACATTACTCTCGATTTCGACAAGTCAACGGCCTTTTATCGGTCACAGGTGATTCTCCTACTTCCGAAAACTCCTTCCCACACAAAGTCGGTACCTGGTCCTTTGATCTTCTTCGCGTTTCTGCGCTTGTCATTGTACCCGTTTAGAGAAGCCGCGAAACTAGATTTGAACCTAGAATGGTTCACTTAGGACGGAAAATCTAGTGACTTCGTCACACACCCCTCCCTCTTCGAAAAAAAAAACGATTTTATTTACAAATAAAACGTTTTTTTCTTTTAATTAACAAAATCAACATTAATTCTCAGGTAACACACTAATAACAAAAAAAATAATAAAGTTCTTCCAGTGTGCCGGCCAGGTACTTATTCTCCAGAGTTTCGGTGAGACCCTTTTTACTCTGTGTCGGTCACCTCAAAATCTTTGAGGAGTTCGTCAACCGTTATGGTCACTACGGTGTCGGCGTTGGTTTGGTCAGCCCATACGATTCGGCGGTTAACGGGTACTTCCAGCTGAGTCGACGATGTTGAATCCAAAGATAACATAATTTCGCACGGTGTGGGTTCCGTTGCTGTTACCAGTGTTGACTCAGGAACGGCCCCTGGTGTTAATTCTATCAGTACATCGGAATGTACACCCGGATGGGTGACATTTTTCTTAACTTGTGGGCAGTCCAGCGTTTGTGTTGACTGATCTCGGACCTTGATCGGTTTCAATTTCACTTGCTCCAGAATTGGATATTCTGGGATTCGGGAATCACAATTTCTGGTCAACACTCCCACTTGTTTACATTGCGAGCAGAACAAACATGGCGGTCTTGTACATGTCTTGCGATCGTGTCCCGGTTGTCCACATCTCCAACACAAGTTCAGATGGATGGGCAGGTAGACCTTTTCTGGCTGGTACATTCCGGGAATTCTAATAGTCGGTGTCGGCAACTTCCGCATCAATTCCTGATATCGCAGGTCGTCTTGGAATATCATACCATGTGCTGCTGTTGGTCTCTGCATTTTTGACTGATCACTGGCAGTTCTAGATGATGAATGGTCCACCCGAACGGTGCGGTGGTTTATAAATCGGGCCCCAATTGTTGGTTGGGTATTGGCACCTGGAGGGGGGGTTCGGTGCGCATGCTTTTCAGGCTCTGGCTCTAAAGGGTGGGAGTTCACGGGATGCATACATGTATGGCCCCTCGTCCTGGGACGCGGAATTTCCTGCGGATTCGGCTACGGTATCCCGAACGTCGGTATGTCCTCAACACCTTCTCCAGTTGTTCGGGATACCTGTCCCTAGGTCCTACTTTGGCCAACTCCTCCCCTACCCATTCGGACTTCGTAGGGGGTCCATACGGTCGGCTCTCCTCCCCATCTACCGTATCGTTGGAGTCCTCATCCCACCAAGATCGGGCCAGCAGTTCTGTCGCCGATGCTTGTCTTCTGCAACATTTGTTGCAGAATCGGCAGTGCCCCCACAGGAATCCCATCAAAATCTACTGGGTCTTGGCAGATGGCCCGTTGGAGATCATCCAAGTTGGTGTTCCTATACGGGCGTTAACCGGTCAGGATTTCATATAGGGTGACCCCCAGGGACCATATATCCACCGATGCGTTGTATGGTCGCCCTTCCAGGATTTCAGACGCCATGTAGTCCGAAAAATCCCGTTAACCATCTCCCTTTTGGGATGTTACCCGCTAGGCCGAAGTCCGCCAGTTGGACTTCCGTGGTGTTCATCTCCGAGAAGAGTAGGTTGTCCGGTTTCACATCTCTATGCACGATTCCCCGTGCATGCAATGTAACGAACCTATTTTTGCGCCTCTTAATTATTTACACGATTTATATTATCCCTCTGACGTTTGAGGTTAGGTTGTTTGTTTACATTTGTAAACAAACATTTATTTTAATTTAATTATGTTAATTGACCATAGACAACCACCTCAGCGTCCCTCGGAAAAGGATTTTCACAAATGTACTCAACCAGGAGTACGATGTGAAATTTCTTACTACAAAAAACCCTTTTGTGTGAAAACGCGCTTATTTCGATAACTGCGATTTTTACGATTATTATCAAGTGTTTCAAAGTGCCCGTTTGGCTAATTAGTTTCAACATCTATCCAATTGATTATTGCATCGAAGTATATTTCCTCTACCTAAACGGTGAGTCCATATTTCATTTAATTGTATTTATTTCATATGTATTTTGTATTGGAATGTGGTTGGCCACGCCGCTTCCAATTCTTATATTTATTTTCTCATTTTGTCTTTATTTTTCCTCTGTACTTTAATTATTTGATTGGACTTACACACTGTTTAATACGTTTACATCTGATTCAATTGTCCAATATATAATTCCTCTGAATCAGATGAAACATACGTGCATTTTTCGGACATAATTTTATTTTAGTTTACATTTTAATTTCGAGTTCAAATTGCTATTCTTTTCTTTTCTTTTCTTGTCATTTATTCTGAGTGTAATTAGCATCCTCTAATTACACTCATTATCTCAATTGAGCCCCTCCAGAGCACATATTCTCATTTAATTTTTTTCTATATAAAATGCCCAATTTATGTATTTTTATTTGCCTCTTTCGGGATTTTATTTGTCAACTCATTGCATCCAATCTTAGTGTAATTAATTTCCCTCTTATTACACTAAGTACAGTAATTGCCCCCCTCTCCTCGTACTAATAGTACCCCCACTTCTCAGATTTTGGGTTTTCGCGGAATTTTTCCTCTCTGCGCTTACTCAAAATCCCTCTTAACTTTTCCCCATATATAAACTCTTGCACAAGCCTTTTGAGGCAGATTTTAATATTGTAAAAATTATTAATTCTCATGTATAATTTCGAAGACCAAAATTCGTTTGGAATTTTATTGGTCCGGTTCATTGAATTTGATATTGATTTGATTTTGTTCGTATTTAATTTTGTAAAGTGTTAATTAGTTTTCTAACGGTTGTAATATTTATTTTTGATATTTTGTTCCTCCATTTTTAATTATATTTTGCCTCTCGTTTTGCCTCTATGAATTTAAATTGTTATTTCCAAAGTTGTGCATTATTTTAAATTCATAAAAACACAAGTAAATAAATTAAATTGTTTTATTTAATAAATACAAATAGTTAAGTGCGATTCCTCTTTTAATTTCGGCCCCTGGTCTGAAACTCTCTCCACTGAGAGACGCTCGCGGTACAGGTTGGTTTTTCGGGCCTAAAAACACCTGGCGCTCGAGAAAATCCTCCCCTGACGAGGAAAACACGCCACAGCAAATACTCCAGGGCCTGTAGTACCCCTTTTCCGACCTTCCGGGCTGTCTCTACTCCTTCTCCTTCCCCCCACCGCCTCCAGCCGTTCTGCCAGGTCGCCGCCAAACATTCTCGGGAACACTAGGACCAGCCCCCTTTCTTCCTGGAAGGTTTCCACCATCCTTAGTATGTTGCGGTGGTTAACGGTGCCGTAGTAACCGGCTTCCCGTGCCGCGAACTTGGTCCGGACGTGGAAAAATTTGGCGGCTCTCGGTTCTCGATGGTGAAACATACATACACGCTGGCCTGTCCGCCCTGTCCCAGGAGGGTGCCGAAGTCGTATCGGTCCCTAAACCTTCTGGGGGCCGGTGTTCGTAGGGTGGAACGCGGACGGAGCCTCGCCCTTGCTGCAGCAGCGATTTCCCTCACTCGGTCCATCCGTTGTCGCTCTGCCTCTTGTCGTTACCTCAGATCCTCTCTCGGGTTTCGGATATCGGTGCGCCCCTTGGCGATTTCCCAGCTCCCCGACGTCTTCTGAGCCTATTTCAGTGCATATGGAAATGGCTTAGTTAACAGATTTCCCGGCCTGGTAAAACGGCTTTAAATCCTGTACATGGATGTTGCGTAATCCGCGGCCTTTCTTTGATTCTAAGTCAGAAAACTACCGGTGAGATAACACGGCTTATCTCATACGGACCGGAATATTTAGGCGCGAGCTTGGCGGCAAAACCTCGAATACCGGATGACAGATTATAATCGTGTTTCATTACTAAGTCCCCTACCTTACAAGTCCAGTCACGGTAATGGCGGTTGTAGTACTTACTCTGCGATGAAAATGCACGGCCGATGTTGATATGAACTAGCTCAAACACATTACGGAGTTTTTTTAATTTGTCCATCTGTTCTAGTACAAGCGTCGTATTTTCAACCCCTTCGGTCGGAGTCCGTTGGTTGTCATTAAACAACGCGTTCGGAAGCTGTAATTCCCGGCCAAAATTAAGGAACGCCGGGGAGAATCCTGTTGATTCTTGTCGGGCAGTGTTGATTGCAAGGGTCAATTGGGGTACTAATTCATCCCAAGTCTTGTGGTCCTTTTCGCAGTATTGGGCAATTAACGTCCTCAATGTTCGGTTTGCCCTCTCCACCGGATTACATTGCGGGGTGTACGGCGGTGAACAGCGGTGTGTTATTCCCCATTCGGCCAAAACTCCTCGGAAAATCTTACTGTCAAACTGGACTCCATTGTCCGAAATTACCACCTTCGGACATCCAAAACGGCAGATTATTTCTTCCACTAACACAGCCGAAACGGTTTGAGCGGAAGCTTTTTGTAAAGCTCGGCATTGTACCCATTTGGTGAACCGGTCTTGCATCACATGCAAGTAATTATGTCCCTTTTTCGACCTGGGAAGTGGTCCAACCAGATCAACACTGACAATTTCCCACGGCTGACGGTTGTGCAAATGTTGCATTTTCACTGGTGCTTATTGTTGGGACGGCTTATATCGTTAGCATTCTTCGCAGCTGCCAACATATTTTGCTATGTCTCTAAACATGCCTGGTCAGTAATACCTTTTAGCAATTCTTGCTATCGTTTTAGCCACCCCCATATGCCCAGCTGTCGGTGCATCATGATTTTCCTGCAAAACTTGAAGCGGAGACGGTGTCGGTACACAGTATTTCCAGGGATCGGTTGACTCCGGTTCAGTCCAGTCGTTGTTATCCCAGAAATGGCGGTATAACTTTCCATTTCGTATACTGTAGTCGGGAAAGTCTTTCGGGTTGTTTTTCACCTCCGACACTTTCTTTTGGTACCACTTGCACGTGCTGTCAACGCTTGACATACAAATTTCCCCGGTGTTTTCCATTTCGGCAGTCGTAGCAGTAATAGGGTCACGTGATAGTGCATCGGCCACTTTATTTAGCACTCCTTTACGGTACCGGATCTGAAAGTCGAACTGTTGTAAAAATACTATCCATCGGCCCAATCTTCCGGAGGGTTCCTTCACCGTTTGTAACCACCGTAAGGACTGGTGGTCACTTATAACGGTGAATCGGTGCCCCTCTAAGTACGGACGCATTTTCTCAATTCCCCATACGATCGTCAGACACTTCTTTTCAGTGGTGGAGTATTTTTGTTCGGAACTGCTGAGAGTTCGACTCGCATAAGCAATCACATGTTCGGCTCCATCCAAATTCAGAATAAGGGCGGCTCCCAATCCTTTGTCGGACGCATCGATCTGTAGTATAAACGGTCGTTCAAAATCGGAACAGGCCAGGACTGGAGCTTCGGTCAAACGGTGTTTCAGCTGTCGAAATGCCTCTTCTTGTGGTTCAATCCAATGCCATTTCTTTCCCTTTTTTAATACAGTCGTCAGGGGTTGCGCTATCTGCGAAAACCCCTCAATGAACCGGCGGTACCACGAACAGACGCCCAAGAATCGTCTCAGGCCCCGCACGTTGGTCGGTGGGGCAATTTCCAATATTGCCTGCACTTTATCAGGACGGGTGCCTATTCCTTCAAAGGTTACCATGTGTCCTAAATATTTCAGTGTTTTCTTACAGAATTCACACTTTTCCGGATTTTACTTAAAATTGACCTCTCTTAGTCGGTGGAACACTGTTCGCAACTTGTGTAAGTGTTCGTCGAATGTCTTTCCCAGCCCGATTATATCGTCCAAATATGCAAACGCTATGGGGTCCAATTCTGGACCAATTATCTGGTCTAGTAATCGTTGAAACGTTGCATTGGAATGCAATCCAAACGGCATTACTTTGAACTGGAACAGCCCTCTTCCGGCAGACTACAAATATAACGGGCCCCCTTAAAGCCCCTTACCTCCCTTAAATCCACACAAAATCTCGGTTTTCCGTCCTTTTTCTTAACAATCACCACCGGACTGCTCCACGGACTACGTGACGGTTCGATTACGTCCTCCTCCAGCATACGGTCCACTTTATCATTTATTATCTGTTGCATTGCCGGATTTTGTGGACAATATCGCCGTTTAATCGGCTCCCGGTTTTTAAGTTTAATGTGGTGTCTTGTTAAAGGTGTCGGTCCAGTAAGTCCTTCAAATTTCGGCAGTTCTTGCCCTAAAAACTCGGCTAAACGCCGTTTTTCGTGATTATTCAGGCTCTGGACAAGAGAAATGGGCTTTACCTGCGGGGGTGGGCCTTCGGTCCGAATGATATGCACGTTAACGGTCCGATTGACCACTTGTCCAGCCACAGTGATCGTGTCGTTCTGAAATTCCAATGCAATCTTCCTGGATTTAATTTGGTCCACTCCAATTACAACGCTTTGTGGTAAACCCGGTAAAACATAGAAAAAATTCCATGACTTTTTCCCAGCGATAGTCGTTTTGATGTTCACCATTTTTGTTACGGGTTCTCTCTGACCACTGGCTACTATTGCAGCACCCCCAATACAATCTCGAATCGGTACTCCAGTCGAAGCAATGTATTCCGCTACAGCTTCGCTGATGTATGATAATTCGGCGCCGGTATCAATCAAAGCGGCGAAAACACGGCCCTGGATATTTAGTGGCACAGACGGTCGTACATCGGTGCTGGGAATTACCATCATATGGGGTGCAGATGACGTATCCATTGGATCTTGAAAGGTAACGGTCCTCGCTCTGCTGGTAGACGGAATGGCGGGGCCGGGGTTGAAATTTCTCATCTCCTCGGTGGTAGTGTAAGGGGTGGCGTCCTATTTTCCGTAGAACGTCCCCTGTTTCCGGTCCTCTGATCACACGGGCAGTTTTTGGACATAACTCCCGGTTTCATACAGCGTGAACAGAATAATCTCGCCGGAGATTATTTACACATTGCGTCCTCCTGTGTCCTCTTTCGCCACATCTGAAGCAGAGGGTGTCAGTTTCGGTGGTCTGGCGCGGTGTTTCCAGTCGGCATTCAGTCTTATAATGCCCGACTTGACCATATCTCCAGCAAGTGGGCTCCGCGGTCCTTGTTGCCGGTGCTGGCTGTTTCCGAGGTGATTCGGGGTAGTTAGGGCGGTCGACGGCCGCTTGTGGAGCCCTCACTCTCGCGGTTGAATTTGCTTTTTCCCGAATTGTTTCCAGTTCGCGTACTGGGGCGATTAATTGTGGAATGTCGGCGAACGAACCTCTTCTGATGTATTGCCGATATTCGGGGAGCAGATTGCGGTGAATCCAAAACAATTCCTGTTCGGTCGAGAGTGTCCCATGTCGTCGAATGAGTGTCTGCATGTCCATTATGTACGAGAACGCCGTTTCTCTGTTTCAGGCGACTAATTTTCAGTTCCAAGTTGATCTGGTATTCTGGATCGAGAAAGAACGTTTTGAAGTCCTTCAAGAAATCGGCCCAAGTCACCCATCTATCCCGGGTGTTCCTTAGCCATAATAGTGCTGATCCTTCCAGTACTTCGGACGAGGCGGGAATTAATTCTTCTTTTACAACTTTTAACTGTGTCGCAATTTCCTCTAGACTCTCTAAAAATGCGACTGGATCGGTGTGTCCATCGAATTTGATGTTATATTTACCTAACGACGGTGTAAATCGGTTTATTGGCGGTGCCGCCCCCATGTATTGGTACATACCGGGTACGTTGTATGGCTGTGCTTGAGTTCGGGGTGTATTTATCGGTCCCTGACTAAACAGTGTTCGATATGACGGTGGGGTGCCAAACGCGTACATCGGCGGTGGCTGCTGGTGTATGCCGCCTCCGGATGGGGTCCCGGATCGTGGTGGTAGTCCACCAGGGCATCCCGGTGTTGAAAACGGCACATTTGATGCCGTTGGAAAGCCTCTATACGTCGTTGTGTATGTTACATTTGTCGGCGGCTCCCCTCTCGGTATCTTTTGTTCCGGTAGGCATGTTTCTTGTTCTGTGAGTGGTTCCGGTGCCTGTGCCCTGGGGGAACGAAAGATTCCCGTCGAGCTGCTTGGACTGCATGGCGACGTAGGTACTCTAACGTTTCGGTGTTGTCAATTCCATGTTCTTCTAACATGTCCTCTAATACGGTCTTATTTAGCCGGTAAATCCAACTTACACGGCCTTCTCCGTCTTCTCCCTCATCAGAGGTTTTTCTTTCGTTCTGTTTTCCCATAACGGTTTTTTATAACGGTCCCTGCTCCGGGCGCCAATTTTGTGACGCGTCTACGTCAGTTTTCTCGAGCGCCACCTATTTTTATAGTGAAATTTGGAAACTATTTCGCCTCGGGTGTTCAGCGGAAAAAAATAATAAAACCAGGAGTCTAGTTTATTTAATTTTATTTTAAAGAACAATTATACCAGGTACAATTACCTAGAATTTTCTCTCAACACCATCGTTACTACTTTTCGATGACCACTTCAAGAGTAGTCTTCTACCCGACCGCTCCTTATCGCTCACCCCCACCTTCGAGGGTGTATCAGTCACGTGAGCGTCATCATACAGAGTGTTTTTAGATGTGTTTAAAAAAACTGTCACTATAAATAATTAAATAACTGAATGTAGCGGTCAATTTAACGTACTCTTTTTATATTCATTTACAGATATGTGGTCTTCTCCATTCAGAACCGGCTCTGTATGTATCTCTGTTTTGCAAAATCTTGTAAGACAGGGGTTCGTACTATAACAATATCTCTGTATCATCTTCAAAGTGGAGCTTATTTGCTTGGGACACTCGATGTTACACACACAATATATCGCAAAGCCGTATTTCAAGGCGTCGATCATAATGTTGAAATGATTTATATATTCCTTTGTAAATCACTAGCCATTTATTGATGTTTTCTGAAATTAAAATAGAAATATATATATTTACGAAAACATAATATATCATATGAAAATACACACTGATATAAACATTTCAACTGAGGATTAAATTTTTGTAGATGTGATATTATTAAATGTTTTCATGTTAGAACAGATAAAAAATTGAGTTAGCAATTAAATTATTAACAATAAATATGACAATTATAAACAATAAATATGTTGTTATAATTATATATACCTCGGCTACGACTATAAATTTGTCGATAATCTCTACGACAGCGTTAAATGTTTCTGCTTAAAATGTTAATACGCCATAGTGTTGGTCTGTTATTGTCGTAGGTTGAAAGTTCTTCATTTTTTCGCAAATGCATTAAGATTGTCACATTTTAAAATTAAAATGCCTAAAAATCAAATTTTTTCTTAATAAATCCGGCCACATTTCTGTTATGTCCTTAATCGCAGGGGGATTCTTCAAGTTATTCAGAAATTTTCTCTGTACTCTGTACGTTTCGTCCAATAACGCAAAAAGATGATCATCCTCAACTTCAGTTTTGTACAGACTTTCAATTTTCTCCTCTACACTCTGATTGTTGCGTTAACAAGAAATCTTGGCTGGGATTCTCAGTGGCTCGATTCGATACTACTGCTCTTTTTTCGACACTATCGGCGATTCTCAGTTAGTATCGCATGGCGTCGTTATCGATTGTATTTGACGTTTGCATTCGACAGGTATGGAGGTGTCGTTTATAAACTTATAACCTCAAATATTGGTCAGATAGGTGTCATTTAATAAGGTGGTGGTGGTCAAATATTGGTCAGGTGTATTTAATAATGTAGGTACCTATTTTTTTATTAACCTTTAGATGGTTTTAATTTTAATAACCAGAAAGTATACTAAAATTGACTGAGATAAGTTTTTATAATATGTCTTATTTTTTCATAATATAGGGCACATTTTAAAATAAGTGAACCGCATTGGGAAGTAATGCTTGGTTTTTTTGAAGAATACAAGGATCTTGCCAATGGTCGCTGCAATTCCAAAAACCCAAAAACGGTAAAGAACTGTACAAAGCGAAATGGGTCGCATTAACTGAACAGTTGAATTCACTTGGGGGCGGTACGCGCACAGTTGAAAAGTGGCAAAAATCGTGGACTGACTTCAAGTGCAATACAAAAAAGAAAGCCGCGTCAATAAATCATCATCAACGAGGAACAGGCGGTGGACCTGCTATTGGATTAAAACTATCCAACATAGAAGAAAGGACCTTAGCAGTGCTAGGAAAGATATCATGGGAAGGTTGCAAGGTGGACGAGAAGGGCTTAGGAAAACAAGTAACACAGTCAAAGTCTAATGATACTGAAAATGAAAGTGGAATGAGCTCGGAAATACGTGAACAACAACCACCAACCATCAGTGTACCTCCAAAAAGAACTGATTTGTGCTTGGAAAAGGTACCAATTATAGATGACCACGATTATTTATTTTTTAACAAGAATGCAAAAATGCCAAAAATCACGCAACATACACAAAAAAGAGGTATAAAAGAAATCTATGACGATACTGTTAAAAAACTAGACAAAATAGAACAAACACTGAACAATAGACTAGAGGAAATAAATAAAACATTGATAAATGGATTTGCTATTTTAGAAGGTGCCTTATTAAGTCGAACTTCACAAACCCATAACTAATAAGGAAGTTTTTGTTTTTTTTTTTTTTTGTAAGTGTTAAACAAATTTAAGTTTTTTAAGGTTTATATTGAGAATAAATTATTTAGTTGATAACATTATTGTTTTATTATTATATTTACAAAAAATATCTTTGGACAATATTGTCGCGAACCAGCCTACCTAAAATTTAATAAATTGGGGTCATTTGGCGGATTTTGGGGAACCAAAATAGGAAAATTGTCCAATTCGCCATTGTTACCATCATCCAATAAAGGAACATTATAATCTATACACAAATTATGTAAAACTGCACATGTGTTAACTAGTTTTCCAACAAATTGTAGGTCATACCTTGCAACCCTTTCTCTTAATAAACATCTGAAACGCATTTTGAGAATACCGAAACATTTTTCAATGTTTGTTCTAGCATTTATATGGGCCCCGTTGACCTTGCTTCGGGTGAATCAGGTTGGGGATTTAAAATTGGAGTCATCAAAAATGGTTCCAGCGGATACCCGGAATCACCAATAAGCCAAGTGTTTCTATTGCCCGTGTTGTATAAATTTTGCATATGGTTCCGAATTTGTGAATGCCTCCAAATAAAGGCATCATGGGTTGAGCCGGGATAATTGGCATTTACGGACAGTATTTTCATATCTGCATCACATATAACTTGAACGTAAATATATAGAAACCCTTTCCGGTTGATAAAATTATGTTCTTCAATGATGGGTTTTAAAATAGCTATATGAGATCCGTCAACTGCTCCAATAACGCCTGGAAAATGGAACCGATTCATCAATCTTTCTTTAACCATATTTATTTGCCTATTGGTAGTGGGAAATTGAATGAACAAATCGGCTAAATGTTCATAGAATACATCAGTCACTTCATGTATATACCTATAAAATATTATATTCAATGGGTGCCTGAAAGGGTTTATTTTGGCTTAGTTTTACATATGTACAGAAGTTTGGCTAACGGCTAAGTTGAAATCTCCTCCAATACTTCTTTGAAAACATCCCGTTGCGTAGAATCGAAGTGCAGTTAATATTTTCTGACGAACGGACACAGCAGTAACATTAATGTTAAGAGAACCATTCATATAAGGCACTAGCAGATTTTCAATATAAAGAAATAGAGCATTGTTAACTCTGAATAAGTCTATGAATCTTGCGTCGGATAAAATATCCATGTCGAAATTGTCCCTATATTCTTTTCGTCGGTTCCGAAGACGCCTGTTTTGCTCCCGTCGAAAAAAACTCATTTGCAATGGGCAACATTTTTTTACATGTAAATAACCTACCAAAATAATAATATTAATAAAAGGGCAATTAGAATACAACACTTACCGTACACTTGCCGTACAACGAATTATTTAGAGAAATAGGTAAATGAATATTTTCAAACGTATCAAAACTAATTAAAAACAATTTGATACAATAACGTAAGGCTTTATTTGTATTCGACACTACGAAACGGCTACGAATTATTCGACATTTCATTCGATATTAACCAAGAATTGGTAAATACGATATGTCGAATTCGTTGTCGAGTCTCTACTATCGAAACGATAATCAGGTATGGTTTTACTGAAAATCCCAGCTCTTGCCTAAAAATTAATGTGTATTTTTTTAATAATGTAATATAATATCTATTTAAAAGTCAACTGAATAAAGTATAAAGTAAGTGTAAAATAGATGAGTAAAATGTAATATTGTTTTATAAGTAAATATGTTATTTAACATTTATTATTTCGGGACATTCAAATAGCTGTATATAAGAATATTTTTCTATTTTGGTGCCATAATATAGTTATTTTAGTTCCAAAAAAATTATGTTATTATAGCACCCAAAATCGCATTTGGTAGACCTGATATTTGAATTTGTGAAATCTTCAAATATTGAAAGATAGACTTAAATGACATTAAATATTAAACCCTACTATTTTATAGTAACTTGCTCATACGACAACCACCAATTTGTAATTAGAAAATTTGTGATTTGTCTCACAAATAAAATTTAGAGGTACTTTGTACTGGAGAGACCAATACATCATATCATACGTTGAATTCCATCTGGTTTTGACATCCAGTACAGGCTTAGGTGTAACCAATTGTACAGTTTCCCAGCAAGTATTGTAACTTTATTGCAAGTAACTTTATTTGAAATTATGTATTTTTTTTAAATGTAGTTCCCTATATAAAATAAAATTTGTATTCTGCTACTAGTTTCGGTTTTTATTTTACCATCAGCAGGCAGAAACTACAAGTAAACATTTTAATTACATTATTTTAGGGCAGTGTCTACTGAACCGTCCGGACAGCAACTTAACAAAGTTTGCTGCACCGTCCGGGCGGTGATATAACGAACTATATTAAACCGTCCAGACGGTGAAATAGAAATCTTTTCTCTACCGTCCAAATGGAGGAGTCAAAAACCGCAAATGTTTAAATCGATTAGCGCATTTTCAACAATTAGGAATAATCTTAATTTAAAAATGGTTATTAATATTTATGATTCATCGAAATATCTGGGAAAGTACCATATAATATATGTTGGTTAATGAGTTTGGAGATTAATGGCGCAATATCAGAAGTTAAGTCTTTAATTAATTTTGTTTTTATGGAACCGTGACCAGACGATGCATAATTTTTTAAATTTTTTATGATATTTTGAATCTCTTCTGTTGTAGTTTTTCTAAAGTACATGGATGCCATAGATTTAAATGTATTATTTATAAAATTTGTTTGATATGAATTAATTTTAACTTTCTTTACTATATTTACAAAATACTGATTAGTAATATTTGCCATTTCTTTCAGATCCGTATGTACAATGCCACGATCATCTTTCATTGCCCTAATTTCACTCAATTTAGTGTCGTTGGGATCCAGAATTTTTTAAATTATTTCAAATTGTTTTTTTGTTGATCCTTCTGCATTCTGAAATAATTTTTCGCTATGTACTTTTTTGTTTCTATGTTTTATTATTTGTACTTCTTTTTTTAATTGTGCAAGTTTAGTATAAAGATTTTCCGCTAATGGATTTTTTTTATATGTTGCATAGGCCTTGTCTCTTTTTTTAATTGTATTATCGAGCTCTTTTGTATACCATCCCACTGCAATATCTATTGTATATTTTCTGTAAGTTATTGTAAAGGCTTCCTCCGTTTTTCCTTGTAATAATTCTATAAGTTTATCAAAATTTGGTATATTTATGTCTAATTTTCCCTTTAGACTTTCAGTTAATTGTTTGTAATTTATTATTACAGGCTTATACAATTGTTTCTCTTTAATTTTGTTTTGTAATTCAAAATCAAAAGAAATTATTTTATGGTCAGAAATGCAGTGGTCTTCCGTGATGATTTTGGCTTGAAGATCCAGATCCGAGAATATGTGATCAATTACTAATTGATCACATATTCTCCGAACACCTAAATTAATAATTTTTAGGTATTCTGTTTGCGTTGCGCCTTTGGTTAATATATTTATATTTATCTATTTCGGTGCTATAACAGGTACATTTTGACACTCATTTGATGTCAGTTCCGTTTAATAATAGCTGATAATAAAACGGAACTGTCATAGTGTCACATTCTAGCACGGAACTGTCATCCGCTTATTATAGCAACAAATGTCAAACGACTGACATGCATATTATTTTTAAACAAAAATTCGCAAGCGAATCCGCTCTTGCAATAAAATTCACCTTATCAAACTCATTCTTTAATATACTATTATATCACCTACTAAAATCATATTTTTAAATGAAGTAAAGACTCTATCAAGTAATTGTAAGAATAAATTTTTGTCGGAGTTTGGTTGTTTATATATTGCGGCTAATTTTAAATTTAAATCTTCTATGCTTATAATTAGAATATTATTGTTGTTTTCTTTATTTTCATACACTGTGTGAAAATGTAGTATGTTTTTGTGTAGAAAGATGGCTACACCACCACCTCTGGCATCACGACAAGAATGTACAGAATTATAATTTTTTATTTTAATACTATCAGTTCAGTTGTTATTTGGGAGGCATTTCTTATTAAGACTATTGAGCGTTTTAGTACGTGTTTTAATCACTTTGGCAATATTCATGAAAAGAGGTTTCTTCGTTGAATTCTTCCTCTTCCTTATTTTTATGTCGAATTCAACGCTCGTATTGAAGCTATTCTTTTCGTTTAGGTCCTCGTTTTATTTATTTATAAGTTGTAAATGATTGATATTTCTTCAATTTACTATCAATAAATTCGCCTTCAAGGAGTTAATCGCTGTTTTTATATCTTATTCCTTCCCCTTTTCAGCAACAATATGGGGTACAATCTTGATACAAATTATAAAACAACACAACATAGAGTCCTAATTTTTAACTATTCGATCATGCTAATTTTTGTAAAATAATTTGTAAGGCCGTTCTACGGTCTGCTTGGGTTTTACACTACACGCCTGAGGGAAGAAAAGTAATAGGAAAACGATAGGTGTGAAAATTTTCCAGTTCAGAAGCTATAGAAGGAATTATTTTACACGTACAAGAACCGGCTGAGATTGAAACAAATATCAACCGTCAAAAGATAAAGGCGTTAACTAATAAGGAAACAGTTCAGCCTTATATATTAGCAGAAGGTCCAAGCTTGACAAAAATTCGTAAGTGCTATATTCGATACGAAAAATAAAAAAAATTAACAAAAATGAATTGTGATTTTTGTGATACAAAGTTGCATACCATCCAACATTACATTAAAACATTTTTCATGATACTCGAAATAATTTCACATGTCCTATCAATAATTGCCATAGAACGTTTCATAAGAAATATATTTTTAAACATCATCTTCTTAAACACAATTTTAACTCCAGCTCTGTTAATACAGTTCATAGAAACCCAGAAGTTGGTAGCAATGCGAATTGCAGCGAAAATATAGCTACTCAAAATAATCAAAATAATACTGATAATCCAAATATTTTACACAACAGTGACAAAACTGAAGATAAAGTTTTCAATGTAATTGAGGAGGAGAGGTTGTTTAATTCTATTTGACGCAGTGCAAATTTTTATTTATAAATTATATAATGCTTCCACTCTATCTAAATCTTAGATACAAAATATTATTAATTTGGTTTCAGATTCTTTAACTAGCGGTGTTTTCAATATTATTGAAACGTTTTTAGCAAATTCAATATGCGCAAATAAAGAGATCTTGCCTCTAATTAAAAGAATGATAAATAATTTAAAATATCCTTTCAATAATCTAAAAACCGAATATAAAAGACAAAATCTTTTGAAAATTCAAGTGCGGTAATTTTATCAGTAAAAAATACATTAGGTTTTTCTTGTGACCGGAAGCAGAAAAATCAAGAAGTTTCACTAATACTTAAGGAAAGGTTTAGTTATTATAACACTCTTGACATTCTTTTTAAGAGATTTTTTGAAATACCTTTAGTCTTTAAAGAAATTTACGATTATAAAACATCTTAGTCCAAAATAAAGATGATGACAATATGTACAACATAGAATAGTAAATTGTGGAAAAATGAATTAAAATCATATGTACCTCTAATTGTATATTTTGACGATTTTAAAACGGGAAATCCATTAGGAAGCCATGCTGGTATTTATAAGTTAAATGCAGTTTATATCTTTAATATCACTTTACCACCTTCTGTTGCAATTCAACTTGAGAATATTTTTTTGGTGGAATTATTTCATTCACAAGACAGAGAACAGTTCGGTAACAAAGCTGTACTTTCCATTCTCATTGAACAACTAAATTTTCTAGAAACAAATGGTATTACCATTCAAACGGAAAACGAATATTTTAATGTATTTTTTAAAGAGTCAGAAAAACTGTCGTTAAATGATGTAATCGAAGTCGGAAGCTGCAGTATTAAGTCGAAGATCAGTCAGTTTGGTTCTTAGACCTCGAACGTTCTGATAATAAAGAGAGCATAAATTGTTATTAATTGAAGACTTGACTGTGGTTAATAATGGATTTGGTAATGGATAATGGTAGAAGTATTACTGACGAAAATTTGCCCTTTGGTTGCTTCTTCTCGGAATAAATTCCTTGATAGCAACTTTTTCAGGCCACAAGTTTGGATCTAATAATTTTTTAAGTTACTCTCTCTAACTCCAAGTTTAAAAGAGCAAATATCATCATTGCTGACTAGAGATTCACATTTAGCATCTTTAATATTTAGAGTATTTCTAACATACTCCAAAATATCATCAGGCGAAGTACCAGGTTGAACCCTACCAAGGTACAACCATTGGCGACGATCAGCAGACCTAAAGGTTGACGAAGCTGCATCATTAGATGCCCCACCAGTGCCAATAAGAATTGGATTACGTTGAGAGCGTGGATTAGCCGTATTCGCTGTGTTAGCGTTGTTGTTGATTTTACTAATAGCACCCGTATCCGGTTTAAGGCCGTGAGATAATGCAGGAACAGAGCGAGACGACTTGGGTGCAGTGCTGTTGTCTCTGTTGTTGGTGTTGATAGGAGCAACGCTTGGCCACGTTGGTACCAGGCAGTTGGCGTTGGCGCTGCGAGTCGGCGCAGGCGGTGGCCCGAGCAGAAGAGGCGCAGAACGAGGAGCGCTTACAGAGACTTCGCATTTTTCAAATTTATTTAAAATAACTTGAAACAATTCTGAATGTTTGTTTAGAGTATCCATAATAGATTTTAAATTCACTGAATTGTACTTGTTGGTTTCAATGCAGACGTCGCAGGTATACGAGACATTATTGGACTCGCAAATTGCCTTAAAAGTAGTTTTGTTTAATCCTGCACATTTGACAGCATGTATGCAGCTTAAACAATTGCGGCATCGCACAGTATCAGACTGCTCGGAGACATCATTGCAGAGGACACAGATACTAGCTTGACTTGCCATAATCAGTAGATTACTTTCGAGAACTGATAACGTTGAAAACCAGAAAAAAGATAATCAAATAAAATAATATAAAAATAGCGGTTTAATTGCTAAATTAAACGAAAAACACTTGATATTAAAGCACAAAAAATAATTTCAAAATCTTGGATGGTATCAAGACTATGAAACTGCAAAGTTCTAGATTTTTAGGATCACTATTTCACTTAGAAAACTGAATAAATTAAGAGCACTGTTAAACGAACATGTGGTGCGAACTGAATATCCCAACCAATTTTGATTCTGATCTTGACCAATTCTGTTATGGGATTAACTGAAAGTTTTTCGGCTAATTATATTTGTAGATTTTGCACAAATGAAAAAAAAAAGATATTGTGATGCAGACTAATGAAATTAACCTCCTTAATATAGACTGATAATTTTTTGTTATAATTAAATAAATAATTTAAATGTTTAAGTTTCGTTATCTGAATGAATCTGATAGATATGTTTTATTTCTGTTTTCCTCAAATATGATTTGACTAAAACCGTTATCCCTCTGCAAAGTTCACTGAGTTTCCCAATTCACCTCAACAACATTATTGAAAATAGCCAGTCGCCAGTCAAATTGCAGAGAAGAAACTTAGTGAATTTTGCAAAGGGATAACGGTTTAAGTTATGTATAATCAATTTCATTGTTATTTATTTTCTATCGTTATTATAAGTATATGTATGTAGAAGTATTATGTATGCACATTCAAATAAATCGAATGTGATTTTAAGTATTTAGCATTTTGTAAAACGTAAAAATATATTTTGTAAAACTATATACACATGTCATATTTTTCCTATGCAGGGTGATTCTTTTAGTTGGACCATTAAACATATCTGGAAAATGGGTGGGAATTTAGTGCTGGAAATTTCGGTATAGGGGTTTTCGACATTGATCTATCATTCTAAAATAGTTTCAAAATGGTGGCGCTTCCGTTTATTCCGGAAGTCGACACTAACTTTGTTATTTTAAATGAAACACCCCATTTTTTATTGCATTTTTGAATTACTTATCAAATTTTAATGTGACTTTATGTGAATTACCATATCTCCAAAATTGATAGTTTTTGAGAAAATAATTATTTTATATCGAATTTTGGCTTTTGCAGTATTTTACTTAAAAATTTGTAACATGAGTCAGAATAGAAATATTAAACTGAAATTTGGGCTGAAGATAGTCAGAAAGCTCAGCTACATGACTCCCTAATTGGTTATGGATTTATGATTATACACGGGGTTGCTATAACCAAATAAATGCATTTGCAGCAACTTTAAAGTAGAATAACTTTTTTATTTCAAATGGAACACCCTGTATTTTTTGTCTTGTTCAATAAAGAATTTAATTCTGAATCGAATGGTATAAGCATACCTTATACCTAGGATAAACAGATTTTGAGTTATTTAGACTAAACTACGCATCTATTATGAGATTTGCCAGCTATGAAATATGTTTGAACCGTAAAGAGCTTCTGTTACGCCAAGAATTTTTTACACAAATATACAATACAAATCAACCACAGATAATCAAACACAGCCTTCCACAACTAGTCCACAATCCAATGGCCGCCCGCCAACTTAGGACATCCACCGATAGATGTCGCCACTATTCACGCCTACAACAACTAAAATGAGATTCGAATCACGCCCACTCTTCTGTCGACCAATTACACCTGAAACAGAAATTCAAATACCACTGTGATGTCCAGCAAAACCGCCATTTTCCTGGAACATAAATCCACTTTGAATACCTTGATTGCCACCGCTGTCAAATACACCTTGAGTACCTCCCTGACCGCCATAGCTGTCTAATACACCTTGAGTACCTCCCTGATCGCCATAGCTGTCTAACACACCTTGAATACCTCCGTAATCACCATAGCTGTCTGTACCACTAGGTGCGTCCACCCATACAGAACTAGAGTGATCAAGACATTGACTGCGACTAAAACTGTCAACTCTTAAAACCCCAGCCTTGGACACCTCAACTGCAGTATTATTGACACCTCGCATGGACCAATTATTCGCCTAGCGAGCACTCGTGCTGTCCGAGTCTCGTCACCTTGATTCTAGTCGTAACGCCATGATGGTCCTGATCACCCTAAACTTGGGCTCAAATACTCCTGCGCGCTTCGCCATACCTTGACACCTCGCTAGCAATCATCATCATGACACCTCGCCTACAAACATCATCATGACACCTCGCCAACAAACATCATCATGACACCTCGTTTATCACCTCTTAACATGCAATTTCATCACATGCCATGTTGCTGCTGACATATCACCATATTGTTCCTTTAGATTGCCTCCCAACTTTTTAGTTCGCTTCTGTTCGTCGACGGAATCGTCTGTTTGTCTTCACTGTCCCAATGATGGACCTTCGCCATTTGCTCCACCAGACCCAACCATTCCTCAATATCTGTGCACTCTTTTACACCAACACCATCTGGATCAAACATGAGTACAATTTCTCTCGCTTTAGACGCCTCTAAACGAGCTCTTTTTGTCGCCCTGCCACCTGGAGTTCCTGTAATAGCATCCGATACGGCTAGTGTTAGAAGTCTTGCCCCCTTTTTTCTGGTCTTGTCTTGGTCTCGCAAGAAAAAACAAGACAAGAAGACTTTCCTTCATAGCAAGACAAGACAAGAGTTTGAAATTAAAAGTCTTGCGAGAATAACAAGAATTCTTGCTCTAACAAGAAATATTGCCTTAAAATTTAATGTATTTAAAAATTAGAAAAATACATACGAATTGGAGGTAGATAATTATAATATTTATATTTCTATTTTTGCACAATTATTTGTAGTTATAAACACTCAAATAAAGATGATGTTTAATTGTTAATCGTTTTTTATTTTAAAATCTTTTTTTATACAATTATTTCACAATCAATTAAGCCATGAATTTAAACAAACTAAACTGCGCATAGGCGTATAATTTAGTATATTTCTGTGTTTCCTAGCAATAAGTGATACTCTCGAAAATGTCCTTTCGGATGGAACCGAAGTCGCCATAATAGAAAATACATTTTTTGCTAATTGCGCTAATGTGGAAAAGTTTTGTCGTGCAATTTCCACCAAGATAGAATGTTTAATTTTTAATAAAGATTTGGCTTAAATTTATGTCAAATTCATCAGAAATCGAAGATCCCGTCGCACTCTTGCTGTCATCGGAACAATCGCCGTCGATTACACTGATTTGAATTAAAATTTCTTCTAGTTTTAACATAGAATTCTGTTCCAACTCTTTTCCCCAATTGGTAAGTTGGAAGGTTTCTCTTTATGACGTGAATTAAGTATTAAACTGATGCAGTATATCCAGTTAGTTTGCTTATAATGCTTAATAATCTTGTCTCGAGCTGCGTTGAGCGCCAAAATTATTTGTTCGTCAGTCGTGTTTCGATAATCAGTGTCCAAAATCAATGCCCATGTTTCCATTTTGTCAATCAAAACATTCATTCCCAAACAACTTTTTCACCAGATAACAATTTGGTTAAAGTTTTAAATGGCTTAAGGTACTTTACTAAAACCTATAGTAAATTCCAATCATTATCGCTTAATTTGTACTTGGTGAAATTTTGATTTGTCTCGCAAATAAGGTTAATATGTAATTTGTACTGAACGGACGAATTCATCATGTCATATCATGAATTCCATCTGGTCTTGACATCCAGTACAGGTTTAGATGGAGCCATCTGCACCGTTTCACAACAAGCATTGAATCGTATTTGTAGTTGTTCTGGTTATGTATTTTTTTTCATTAGTTAACGTAAACTGACAATGGATGATTCAATTGAACTGTCCTCATCATCATAGCTATCAACTTCATCTTCGATGGTATTTTTTGCTTCCAAATCATACTGTACTTTTAAAAGACTTATAAAGCCCTGAGCAGCTAGATTTAGAATGTGGGCGAAGCATGGAAAATGCTGATTTCTGCTGATTTTTGCTCGGCCCATTAAAGTTTCCAAATGCCTTGCAAATACAAAATTTGACGAGGCATTGTCGGTGGTAATTCCTTGAACCTAATTTTCTATTTCATAAAAGTTCAAAACGCCATATATTATTTTCGCAAGATCTCCACCTCCATGTTTTCCATGTAGTGGCACAAAATCGAGCACGAAAGATTTTAAATTCCATTCTCTATCGATGTAATGACATGTTACGCAACAAAACGACTGATTTGCCACCGAAGTCCAGCTATCCAACGTAAGGGAAACGTTTGAATTTATCAACTTTAATATGGATTTGATTCTCTTCTGTTCTGAATCAAGTAACCATTGAATATTTTCTCGCATGGTTTGGAGTACTTTTTTACTATAAATCGGCAAAGAGTGTCCGTAACCAACTGAGAATGCACTTTGTTTTTTTTGTCCATTTTGTTAAAAATATTCGGCAGTTGGTTTTCTTCTGCACATTGTTCATTTGTTGAGGCAGATGGATGCAGTTCAGAATATTGAATTGGATGTTTGTGTTTTAGGTGTCGATGAAGCCCGGACGTATTTCTGTTTGCCATTTTTATTTGCACCGATTTTATTTTGCATAAAAGGCACGCCTATCTCCTTTTTTTTGCCATCCGAAATAGTAAAATATTTTGACCATGTACCAGGGCCACCAGCGCTAGTTTCAAGTTTGCTTTTTATCCTAAAAAAATATGTGAATGTTGTATTGAATAATTTGTAGGTTATATTCTGGTTCATATTTGATTTAAAGATTGTAATACAGGTTAATACTTACTTTGCATGAGAGCACGACGCTGAATCATCTGATTCCATCGCAAAAACGTTTGTAAAATAATTCTTTAATTGTAATTTAATTCGCTGAAGTGAGTGATTATGCACTGGAAGTTGCAACGAAAATAATTAAGGCGGTTCGTGCCTCACCATTTATGCATTACGCATGTACGATATATCGGTCTCCGCTTGTCCGTAGATCAAATGTTTATTGATCAAATGTCCGTAGATCATGTTTAGTTACTATAAAAGCGCTAAATTTGAATAATTCCTAAAACCAATAAAAATACAAATTTCTAGGAATTTTCATCACAAATAGAGAATGCGGATTTCAAATTTAATAAAACATTACATTCAAGAATGATGACATAAAAGAGCATAAGATATTGCAATTGTAGTAGATTTAAAATCGATTAATTGATTAAGTTTAAAATCATAACGTCATTTTGCAAGACTGCAAGAAATTGCAAAATTCTCGCAAGACAAGACAAGAGTTCGTAGAGCAAGAATTTGCAAAAACAAATATTAAAAAAATCTTGTCTAAAAAAACGAGACGACAAGATTTTTTTATTTCTTGCGAGATTTCTTGTCTCGATCAACACTAGATACCACTGGAGATGCTAACGCCTGTCTCTATCCCTGAAACAGAATGAAAACTCGCCGAAGCCACTGTCGGAACTGATACGTTCGGTTGAGGAGTCCCCGGTGCCGCCATGACACTTTCTTTTGCCATTTCAGCCCTACTCACCGGAATTGGTGTCGTTTGACCCTCCAACACCTTGCTTAATGCATTTGCCATCGCGGATTCCACAACATTCGTCATTCGGTTCTCCAATAACGCAAATTTCGCCTCCATTGACGCCTCAAATTTCTCACGAACAGCTTTTTCTCGTCGCAACTTCAGCACTTCGTCTATCAGCTTCACATTCTCTTGAATTAACTCTTCTTCAACCTCACCATCAGAAATTTGACCCACCAGAACGTCGTCATCGCCAACATTCTCATTATTGTCCGCCACTTTGGACGCCAACTTTTTCCAACACGCGGGCACAGTATTTCTCTGAAAATTCAACAAGATTACTAAAGCCACTACGTTCACTGGTAATCCCACTTCTGAATTGTTACGCCAAGAATTTATTTACACAAATATACAAATTAATCTAATTACAACAAATCAACCACAGATTATCAAATACTGCCTTCCACAATCCAATGGCGCCCAGCCCAACTTCCTTTCAAGTCTGTCATGCGCAACGCCGCCGCATATAATGGCCTCCCACCAACTTAGGACATTCACCAATAGATGTCCTGCCACTATTCACGCCTCGATGAAAAATTACTCGTAACACTTCTTAAAATTTATTGTACATACCTACTATACTGACTACTTATGGCATATTAATAATAAAACAAAACCTGAAATATAAACAATAACAGCTTTATACTAAAGCTGAATATTAAATATGTAAGGTGTACTAGTATATTATAAATTTTTAAAAAATGTAGTTGTGTTAAATAAAATTAATTTATTTAAATATATTAGAATTTTCGATATATTTTTGTCGTAGTATTTGATACATTTATGAAAAAGGTATCAATCAAAAATTTTTACTATGTAACACCTCTCATAAAGTAGCTTGACCGTTTGTGCGCACACCTAGCTACACAGAGAAAAATTTATGTTGATTTTTACCAGAAATATATTATTAATAACAATATATTATGGTACGTATAGTGACACCTATCTGAGTTAATAAATATGACTATATGAAAATAATAAATTTTTTAATTCCACATATTGTACTTTTTACTTTACATATAAAGTAATACTGATTAAATAAAAACTTAACAACATAATATTGTGGTTAATATTTTATATGTATTGTAATAAATATATTGATCTGTATAGTAGAATTATCAATATCGATTCAGTAATACTAACCAGATGTAATATTTATTGTAACTAAATAATTAAATTTACTATAATTTAATTTTATAGTAAAATTAATAAATTTATGTAGTACCTATGTTCTACCATTCTTTTATATTTAAGGTAAATATACATATATTGAATATTACATAAGTAAGTAAAAATCATATATTTAACCGTAAAATAAAAATATTTATTTCAGAACAAATTAAAGGTACACAAGGTATACAGCTACAAAACATGAATTTAACTGTAAGTATAACAACTCAAAATTTTTAAGTAAACCAAAATCTAAATTCAAAAACAAAATGGTAACAATTTACATTTTTAAAAATCATGTATGTAATACCTAAGGGTTAACAATTTTTGATTATTTTCGTAGGCACTGCCATCATAAAATGTATTTTTGTGATAGATGTTTAAATCGCTTTAAAACAATGAGCTCTTTAAATAACTACAAGAAGAAATTCTTAAGTTTTCTCATTATAAATACAAAGAAAAAGTACCTTTTGTTTTATATTGTGATATTGAAAGTTTACTAATAAAATACAATGATTTGAATATTGATTGTAATACAAAGAAATATAAAAAACATGAAGCATTTAGGGTAGCATATTATTTTAAGTGTTCATATGATAATTCTCTTTCATTTTACAATTCTCATACTGGTAAAAATTGCATTTCCTGGTTTGTATTACAATTACAACAGTTAGCATTTAATTTAGATGGTATTTTTAAAAATCCATTACGTATGATTCCATTAACTGAAAATCAAAGAATGGAATATGAATCATCCAGATATTGTCATATATGTGAAAATCCATTTGGAGAAAATAATTATGTCAAGGTAAAGGATCATTGTCATTTGTCTGGTGTTTATAGAGGAGCAGCTCATGCAGCCTGCAATCTAAATTGTAAAGATTCCCCTATTGTCCACAACTTAAGTGGTTATTATAGTCATTTTATAATTAAAAGTTTATGCACTGAAATTCCGGGATCTATACAATTATTATCTATAAATAAAAAGAAATATTTTTCATTTTCGAAAAAAATTAATGGTACCAAGATAGAATATAAATTTCTCGACTCATATAGGTTCATAGCGTGTTGTCTAGATAAATTAAGTTCATATTTGTCTGATGATGATAAAACAATAACAAAGGCTTATTGTAAGAATGGCCATGAATTTAATTTATTAAAACGTAAAGGTATTTTTCCGTATGAATATTTTAGTAATTGGAATATATTAAGGGAAACTAAGTTACCTAAAATTGATGATTTTTATGATGAATTAAATGTTCAACATATAACCAATGAAGATTATGAACATGCATTAAATGTTTGGAATATTTTTCAAATATCAAATTTACAACAATATGCTGAACTCTATTTAAAGACACATGTATTGTTATTAGCTGATGTGTTTGAAAAATTTAGAAATGTTTGTTTTGAAGCTTATAAGTTGGATAGCTTACACTATTACACCGCACCTGGATTTTCCTTTGATTGTTGTTAAAAAATGACTAATGTAACATTAGAATTAATGGATGATGTAGATCAAATTCTTTTTATTGAAAAGGGTATAAGGGGTGGAATAAATCTTTGTGCTAATAGGTATGCTAAGTCATGTAATAAATTTATGGATAACTACAATTCTAATGATCCACCATCTTATTTAATGTATTTCGATTTAAATAACCAATATGGTCATGCAATGTGTGTTCCCTTACCTACATGAAATTTTGAGTGGATTAAAAATGTTGAATATTTTAATATAGATACAATTCTATGTATATCTGATGAATCTGAATATGGATATATATTTGAAGTAGATCTTGAATATCCTAAAACTCTATTTGAGTCCCATAAAGATTTACCATTATGTCCTGAACATATACCCATGCAAACAATAAAATTAAAAAATTACTCACTACTTTTTATGATAAAAAAAATTATGTAATACATTATATAAATTTAAAGCAAGTTTTAAATTTGGGATTGAAATTGAAAAAATCCATAGAATTCTTAAATTTAAACAATCTCCTTTGATAAAACCATATATAGAACTTAATACAATGCTTAGACAAAATAATAAAAATGAATTTGAAAATTTTTTTTTAAAATTAATGAATAACTCATTTTGTGGAAAGACAATTGAATCAGTTCGAAAATATAAGGATGTGAAGATAGTAACAAAATGGGCTGGAAGATATGGAGCTCAAACTCTAATTGCAAAGCCAAATTTTCATAGTTGCACAATTTTTGATAATGATATGGTTATAATAGGGTTCTTGACGATTTTTTTAATGGTTGTAATCAATAAAATATACACCAAAAAAAAGTACAAATGTGTCAAAAAATTTTTTTTGGGCAATAAAATTTGTTTAAAAATTATTTCAAATTTGAATATTTGAAGATCGCGCCAAAACGTCGATTTTACTATGGCAGCGCGCGTGACGTAGATTATTTGTTGGGATTGTTGGGAATTAATGTACACACATAGTAAATATTAGTTCCCACTTTTACATTTACTTTTAAATTTCGGTTTACTGTTTGCAAAGTATGTCTAAGGTGTATCACTGGTGCATTGTTCCTCTGTGCGAAAGCACAAGTGTAAAGTGTCCACAAAAGACTTTCATTCAAGTACCAAAAGAACCCAAAAAACGCAAAAAGTGGATTATTGCAGTAAGACGAAGTCCAAAAGATTTTTCTTCGGAAACAGTACTGTTTGTGTGCGAGGATCATTTCGATGTAAGTTTATTATGCAAAATAACCATGTCATACCTCTAATACCTAGTTACAGAGTGTCAATGAAATTCATTACAGCTAAAACATGATATGGAGAATTTCATGGAATGGAAAAAGCCAGGATGCAAAAGAAGAATGAAAATTGACGTTGTTCCTCATAAATTTTCTTGTCAACCTGACCGATTAAAAAGAACGTGCCCAGGGACCCCCAGATGTGCTGTGGCAAAACGTCAGAAATTGGAAGTGCTCAACGAAATACAACTTAAACAAATACTGTCTATTGAAGACTTACATCAAGACATCACAAATGAATCACCCATTTTAAACGACAATAATTTGTGGTTGGATGATTTGAACTAAAATAAAATCGAATCAGCAGATGTGAACAGTACTGGAGATTTTGGAGTTAATGTCATGCTAAAACCGCATTTTCGTAGTAAAGGAACTCAGTGCGATATTGCTCCAGTTACAGATGTAGGTACATCACCAATGAAATTACAGCATAGAAGTGTAGTTGTTCAAGTTTCTTCTGTTAAAATACTTCAACATTTACAAACTAATCGAAAAGAAAATGTATCTGGTGAATCTAGCGATGTGTCGACTTTCTCAAGCAACTCGGGAAGAAGCGAAAAATATGTCTGTAGCGTATTTGAAGAAGCTAGCATTTAAACACACAATGCATATAGTTTTAGTAAACTCACGTAGATATTTAGGGTTGTCAAAAGAATGTCTTTATTTAATTGATTTAATCCAAAGATACACACTATTAGACAAAACAACAATTTACATTACTTTACAAAAAATTCGAACTAGATATACGTATTAGGCGATGCATATGGATTTTCTGAAAGTACAGTTTCAAGAAAAATTTCAAACGCTATGCCACTAATAAGTAAATTAATGAGAGAGTTTATATTTCAACCAAGACAACAAACAATAAAACAAATGCTTCCTTTGTCATTTCGAGCTCGATACAGTCAAGTTCAATACATTATAGATTGCTTCGAAATATTAATACAAAAACCTACAGATTCTGTGAAACAAGCTTTAACGTGGTCCGAGTATAAACATGGGAACACAACGAAATATCTTATTTCAAGCACTCCAGACGGAATTATAAATTTTGTGTCAAAGGGTTTTGGTGGCCGAACTTCAGATGTGATAATAGTTGAATAAAGTGGATTTTTGGATAAACTCGCCCCGGGTACGGTTGTTATGGCTGACAGAGGATTTAATCACATAGATTCACTGTTAAAACAAAAACAATATTCTCTGTTACGTCCACCAAGTGTGTCTGCAAATGAAAAAATGAACAAACATGATGTGTTAGAAACTAAAAGAATCGCTAGTCTCCGAATCCACATTGAGAGAATAATACGACGTGTAAGAGAGTTTAAATTTTTAAGACCTCACTCTTGTATTAATGCAAAGTTGATTTGTTACCTGGATGATGCCGTGATTATTGCTTGCGGATTAATTAATACTCAAGGGCCTCTTATTAAATAAGATTATCTAATGGTCATATTATTAATATTTCTATTAAAAATTAATGTACAATAACAGTTGTAATAAAAAAGTACATTATTATTGAACTTTTATTTTTAATGAATTTTTATATTATTTTCCTAAAACATTCTAATACATCTTTTAATAAAATAAATGTAAATACAAATGTCTAACAATCACAAAACAAAAACAAAAATCACGAATCCTGGACACTTTTTAATAATATAGGAAAAATATTGTTCTTCCAAAACTTTTCTGCTCTTTGAATTACATCTTCAATAAAGTTAATGTCAATATCGATCTCAAAAACATGTACTTGATTATTGATTTCAAAACTGGGATCTGCAACGCAAAATAGACCTTTTTTTCATTAAACATATACATTTGTAAATTAATTTGTGCTTTAAATTTATTGGTAATTCGTTTATCTTTGACGTAAGTCAGAAAAGTTTTGTCGTTTTTTGGACATTTAATTTCTACAACATAATCATCATTGAGTCCGTCTGGTGATGCACCAAGAAAGGGTTTCTCTGATGAAACCAGTAAACCTGACAAGCGGAATGACAGGTTTCTTTCTGTCTCAACGACATGCAAAACTCTTTTCCAAAAATTTCCCGCGACGCATTGCATCTGTTTCTCGAACATTTGATATTCCTACTATTTGCTCCACCAAAGTACCAGAACTTGTTTTGCATCTCGATATTTCATAAATTCTAGAAGCTGTTACTCGGCCGTATCGCAGTTGGTGCCACAACGTATTGTCACTTTGATCTACAGTTAATTGGCAAGCTTTCTCACAGTCGGTCGACGTTACAACCTGCTTGCCAAAAATTAAAAATTCGTCAACAGTTTTCCCTCCAGTTTGAACAAAATCAACCATAAGTTGATGTAATCCTATTTTGTTCAAAGAATTATCTGGACAAAAATATTTTAAATTCTGACTTGAAATTTGTTTTTTTTGACCCTCTGCAATAAATTACTGCAAAAACTGTCCATTAGATGGATTTGGTAAGTCTGGCGTTGCAACTTCCTTGAAGTCCTTCTGCGTTATAAATTTGAGACTGCTTCCTACACAAGATAGTTTTGCCTTACGCCAGTAACATTCTACTTCAGTCACGGCCGGCTCTTCACTGCGTCTATGAACCCACATTAAAAAAGCCACTGCATGTTTACATTCCCCTAAAATAGAGTTGTAAACTAAGTTGGAAAATCGCAATTTTAACCACTTAATCGAATAGATTGTATTAAAAGAAATGATTTGTCATTAAAATTTAATCGGATTTGAATATATTTAATTAGTTATTAATGAACAAAGTTCGAATTTTAACGAATCCCGGGATTTTAACCACGTGGGTCGACATCACGAACAAACATCCAATGGGGAGGGAGTTGTTTGTTGGTGCGCTCCGGACTATAATTTTACCTGAAATCGAGCAGGTAGAGTATAAGTTCAGGTACCAACGAAAAAAGCGATCCACTGTTTAGAAGTGACAGAGTTGTTTCATTTTGAGAGAATCGAGTGTGACGTCACGAACAAATCGGCTCGAGGTTCGAGTGTTGTCGAAATTTTAATTTTTAATAATTAATTACGCGAAAATTATAAACATTTAACCCCTTTCAAATATACCATTATGTTTTGAATTCACCATACTTTGGATATAGATACATTTCAAAAAATAGTTTACAACTCTATTAAAAATATAAAATTATGTTTAAATCTCTTAAAATCAGATTCATGAATGATATACCTGTAGATGCAGCACAGTCGTGGCATGTTACGCTTACAATGCTTTCGTCTACTTCATTTACTACAAGTGTAACATTGTAATCCTTTTTTCGTACTCTATGCTCAGGGCATATTCGGGCTTTTATAGTGCATTCAAAATTGTCCCTTTTCAGTTGTACGTACCCTATGGCAGAATCAGCGTAAGTACTCGGGCCAGCACTGAAAAAAAAGATCATTATAAATATACAGGGTGTTCAGTTTCAAACCGAGCGGCATAGATATCTCGAAAACAGTAAATGCTAGAGACTTGAAATTTTGGCAATAGGAGTTATCCGGAGGGGCTGATCGATCTAAAATATTTTCAAAATGGTGGCACTTCCGGTATAACCGGAAGTGCCACCATTTTGAAAATATTTTAGATCGATCAGCCCCTTCGGATAACTCCTATTGCCAAAATTTGAAGTCTCTAGCATTTACCGTTTTCGAGATATCTATGCCGCTCGGTTTGAAACTGAACACCCTGTATATTCTTATATTGTTATTGTATTTTATTTATAATAAAACATTTCTACTTACGCCCCAGCTTTTACGCCACGAATCTCTGCAGAATTAAATAATACATTATTACTAAAAAATTCTGCTACCATGAATCCATCTATAAGAGGCAAATTGTCAGATTTTGCCTTTATATAGCCCGTATCTGGCATTTTTTAAAGAATATTTAAAAAATAAACTTAACAAATGCAGGACTCGCACTTTTATGCACCAAAGACCTCTGAATTCTATTTAATTCAATTGAATACAAATGTAGGTACGTGCTGTTTAATGTTCTGAGTCTCGCCTTTACAAACAATCTACGTCACGCGAGCAACCAACCAATCACAGAGCGTTCCGTAAAATTCAAAAATAGGCTTATTTTCAAAAGCAATTTTAATTAATAAAAATTACGTACACTTTTAATTTTATTTAGATTTTCGATTTTTAATGCGAAATACTATAAATAATTATAATTTTGAGGGGTTTTTGCGACATTCGTCAAGGACCCTATTGAAATGCAACGATTAAATGTTAAACTCACAAGCCTATATACATTGGATTTTG